>QRDG01000101.1:166329-613827 GCA_012064385.1 Puccinellia tenuiflora | reverse complement strand
GGAAACATAGGATGCTAGATGCCAAGAAGGTTAGGTTATCTCTTGCCTTGCTGCCCGGGCGTGAAGTATTGATCGTCGGGGTAAGTAGAGAGACCCTCGACTCCGGAATCTATCGATACCCAAAAGAAATACAAAGCACACATAAATCACAAGAACACAAGTGCAATGCTCAATCACATGATGACATGTCAAGTGATGCAAGGATATTATTATATAAATTAAAGGCATAATTAAATGGGGAGCCGAATAATTAGTAAAATTATTTGGGATCAACCCCATATTTATCTTAGTGACCACAATCTTATAAATTATCAAGTTATTAGAGAGGTGGCTCAAATATGCATGAACATGACAAGAATGGATAGGGTTTGTCATTCCGATCATTTTGGTACTTTATTTGTAAATTTCGGAGTACCGATGATTAAATAGCAAATTAAATATTTATTGGAATTTAAACCCTTTTATCAAATTTTTAAGAACATCAAATTAAGTATTTGTGATCATGAGGTGATATTGTCATGTTTGGATTGCATTGGTGAAGCTGCTCAAATAGATATAACATTCATAAGATTTGATTTAACGGTTATCAAGTTATGATTTAAACAAACTTAACACAGTTTTCCGGAAGTTCCGGTAATTGGACCGGTAGTTCCGGTTTGCCGGTACTTCCGGTTCCAGTTCCGGGCGTGGTTCGACACATCCAGTACCGAAAATAGAGAATTTCCGGTACTTCCGTGGAAGTGGCCGGTAGTACCGGTTTAGCGGTACTTCCGGTGTCACCTCCGGTTCTACTTCCGCTTAAGAACGCAACTATCCAGTACCGAAATCTGGAACTAGCGGAACTACCGCGGCTACTTCCGGTTTACCAGAACTACACTACTTCCGGTCGTGAAATCGAAAACGGCGACAGCGGGAGCGCGCGCGGTGAGCACGCGCGCGTCGTGCACGCGCTCGGCGATAGGGCGACTCCTAGGACGCGCAAGTGGACGCATCAGACGCGCGGGGCGACGACGAACCAAAGGATGGCGGCGCCGCCCAAAACGGGTCGCCGGAGCGACGACATTTCGACGGCCGGCGGCGAGCTACGGCGGCCACAGTGGCTTAGCAAGCTAGGGCGCGAGAGGAGGAGGGCGGAGAGGTCTCCGGGGAAAGCGAGCTCACCAGGAGCGCGCCGGGGAGGTCGTGGGAGGCTGGGGAGGCCGGCACCAGCGGCAACGGGGCTCGGCGGCCGGCGGCGGTGGCGGAGAGGAAACGAGCACCGGCGGTGGTTAGGGCGACCCCGGCCCGATTCCTTCGGTGGAGAGGGGCAGCAGGCCACGGCGGATCTGGCGGTGGCTTCAACTCGAGCTGGGGCGGCCGGAGTCGACGGCGGGGTGCTCGGTTCTAGCAGCGGCGGCGGCGACGAGCGGAGGCTCGATCTAGGGTTAGGGATTGGACTCGCGCATGGGGAAACGGTGTGGGGAGCGAGAGGGGAGCAGGTGAGGGCGTGCGGGGTCACTTAACCATAGGGGGGGCACTGCTGCGCGAGGGAGCAGGTGAGGGCGGGCGGCCATGGCGACAGTGGCGCGCACTGTCGCCACAGAGGTGACGGTGCACCGGTACTTCCGGTCACCGGACCGGTAGTTCCGGTGAACCAGAACAAAACAGAAATGGCTTTTTCTGTTTGGAGTACAAAACAATTTCCAGAAAATATACCAAAATTCTGGGAACATCTCCAACAAATAAACTAGCTCAGCATACAATTACTTGAGCCTTGGGGCACCATGACAAGGCTTACCAATGACCAAGGCTATGAACCACATGTAGAGGCATAAATAGGTTGGAAACAAAAATTGGAAACCATCCCTTTGGTTCTTGGTGAACTTGGTGAACCATATGATCACATGTCATGACATGGGTCACACCTTAGCTTACATTTCAAAGGTTATAGTTTGGGGAAGGTTGGGCTTCCCTCTTAACAATGTTTTCCAATTGTGGTTTGTTAACACAAGCAATTTAAAGATATGCCATGATGCAAGCAAGAAATGCAAAAGTGGAAAAATTCTTCGTATTTTTCATAACCAAGCTAGGGCTGTTACAGGCCCCTCGACGCTTCGCCTTCGTCCGTGGGCCTCGGCGTGCCCGTCGCGGGCCCGGGGGCTACTGTCGGCACAGTGGAAACCAGGGTACCACGGGCCGGCCTGCCAGGGCCCACAAGATTCTTTGGATGATTTTCGCTAAGGGCCAGGCTCTCCAAGCCTGGCGAGCCTCGCGAGGATATTCCCCTCGCGGAGGGTTTTTTCCTCCTCACCGAGGATTCTCTCCCTTGGCGAGGGATCGCAACTCGACAAGGCGTCTCCAACGCCGCCCGCAATTCTGCTAAGGACCAAGCCGAAGGGCTCGGCGAGGCTTTTCGCCTCGCCGAGGCTCCTTCCTCACGAAGCCATCCCTGCCTCCGCAGCAGAGCGCACATGGGCTCTGCGCCATGTGCAGTGACGCGCGCGCTTGCGCGCGATGACGACGACGCCGCAGTTGCCGTTCCCATGTATAAAGGAGTCAACAAAGCAGCACCAAGCAAAGCGGACAACGAGTATTGCCACTTCGGTGATAAGGGAACCGTCTGCAGCTACGCTCCAAGGGCAGCGTCACCGTGGGACCCGTTCCGCCTCCGCAGCGCCAGCTCGCCGCCCGTTGGACGGTGGCCTTTTCCAGCTTTGGTGACGCCGTCCTTGCCCTGGACCGCGTCCATGGCCTTCACCTTTCTGGTGGACTTCACCTTTATGGTGCACCGCGCCTCCTCCTTCGTCGCCATGTGGTAACCCTTCCCGCCCAAATGTTTGGGCGGAAGAGGTCCGAGACGCCTATAAAAGGAGGGGGAGCACGCTCAAGCAAGGGGTTCGAAGATTCCTGAGCCCAAACCCTAGATCTGAAGACTAGCAAGTAGCCATTGTTAGCCACCTCGAGCTCGACAAGCTCTCCTTGTACTGAGAACTCTCCAAGCAGTGCAATACACCAAAGCAGGACGTAGGGGTTTTACCTTCACAAGAGGGCCCTGAACCTGGGTAAGACCGAGCGTTCCATCTCTGCAATGTTGTCCCGCAGCGAGTCCGACGAGCATCGTCGCCGGGGCACGTTGAGGGTTGTTTGATTCCGTGTTCATCCCCTTACTCGATCCTTCTCGAGACACACCCAGTTCCTGGGACAGTTCTCCGACACCTGGGGAGGCGGATGCTTGCGGTTATAAGGCGCCAGACCGAACTGCCAGTCTTCGGTGACGTGCTCCTTGGTTATCATCCGCAGCCAGGAGTCCAGGGCTACGGCGGTATAGTTCCTGGGGGCGAGCCGGGTGGGATCCCACCGGCCCGACATCTAGCATATCTTGTGTGCCCGGCTCTGCAGCGGGCACACCCGGCGGTACAGCCAACAGATCATCAGATCCGCCGCCTACAGGCCCTCCTTCACCAGCTCGTCCACCCGCCTCACCATCGCGTCGACGTCCTTGTCGCCGGGCCGGCTTTCCCGTCCCAGTTGGCTTTGGAAGAAGGTGGGAAGGAGAAGACCGGCAGACCGACCCGGTCCTTGTCCAATTTCTTGTTGCGGACGTAGAAGTACGTCCGCTGCCAGCCCTTGATGGAGTCCGGCGTCTTGAAGGCCGACAGGATGATCTTCGATCACTTGTAGACGACGGCGCTGCCACAGTCGACCGGCTCCGTCCTGCAGTCGACGAAGGATTTCTGCCGGCTGCGGATGAAGAAGAACTGGCAGAAAAGGTCGAGGCTAGGCCGGATGCCCAGGTACGCCTCGCAGAGAGTGGCGAAGAAGCTCAATTGGGTGATGGAGTTCGCCCCAATATGGTGAGGTTGGAGGTTGAAGTAGTCAAGGAACTGGCGGAAGAACGGGCTCACCGGGAGGGCCAGCCCACGCTCCAGGTGGTCGACGAAGATGACACCCTCTCCGTGGCGGGGGGCTGGCCGGATCTCGTCCTCGGCGGGGACGCGCACCTCGACGTACTCCTCGACGCCGAGCACCCCATTCTTCCGGAGCGCCGCCACAGTCTCGGCGGTGATGATGGAGCCCCTCCAGTCCCCATCTCCTTCACCGGCGGCCATTTCAGTCTCCAGCGCGAGGTCAGAAGCACGGCGGGCCACGGACAGACGCGTGCCCGTGATGTGGCGAGGATGCCGCAGCGCGTGCGCGCGGTCGATGAAGAAGAGGAAGAAAGAGGAGCAGAGCGAGAGTAGAAGGCCAGCGGTGCGTGCTTTGTAGTCACGGGCGAGGTCCACGATGGCGGCGAGCAGGGAAGTGGCGGCGCAGGCAAGAGGAAGCAAGAAAGGAAGGAGGAGGCCGGGGCGGCCTATTTAAGGGCGGAGGCCGCCCCCTGGGCTCCTGCCCATGATGTGGGCCACGTGGCCGGCAACCACCGGTCGTGGGTGGCGGTTACCGGCACAAATGATCCCAGTACCGCTGGGCCCGTCGCTCCGCAGTGCAGAAGATCCCACGATCAGAAACCGAGGCGTCGCGGTGCCCAGCCGGGTAGTGGGGTGGCAGGCCGATGGGACGGGCCGGCGTCATCCCTGACGTCGTCTCTAGCCGGCCCGGCAAAGAGCTTGAGGGAGCACACTCCTGGCCGGCCACGACATCTGCTACAACAAGTTTCCAAGACAAGTGCAACTTCAGCAAGGCCGCTACAACTTCAACACGCAGGCGCTTACCCGGCCGTGCCACCCGGACAAACCCCAACGTGTTCGGGGGCTAGTGTCGGGGGGATGACCCCCGGTTTTTCAAGGACCTGCCTAAGTGTGATATCAAAGCCATCCAGCTGGAAGACAAGGGAAGAAGCCAATCCGGCTGAAGGGGAATCCGCCTGCCTCCAGCAGCCGGACGAAGAAGGAGGCCGGCTCGCGCTAGCCGGCCTAGGTCTCTGACACGGCGACGTGGGCTACAGGGAGCCGCCGCCCGACCGCACGTCGCCCGTACCAGGACTACGACTGCCTCCACGATGAACAGTACGGGGCGTGCAGCTGACCGCCGACCCAGAACCGGCGGAGGCGGTGCCGGCAGGACAGGAAGCGCGCCACCCGGCCTCGCACGTCCCTGACAGCGGCGCCTCCATACCGTGCGGCGTCCACTGTGCCTGATGGAAGAACACTGTGGGAAGGAAGAAGACTGTAGCCGGACCCGGCGGGGCCGGGTCGAGCAGCCGGACCTAGCAGTCAGTGTGTAATCAGCCGGCCCCACACATGTACAGCAACCCCCCCAGGCCTATATAAGGGGGGGTGCGTCCAGAGAGAGATGTTCCGGAAGGGAGAGAGGAAACCATAGAACACTCACCAACCGGTCGATTCCTGGAACCCTAGCCTCTCATACAGCTCAAGGAGCTCATTTGTAACCTGTCCACTGATAATAAGAAAGAGCAAGGCAGGAGTAGGAGTTTTATCTCACCATGAGGGCTCCGAACCTGGATACATCTTGTGTTAGCTTGCATGCTTGTGCCCAATCCCGCCTGCAGATGCGACCGGCTATGTTAGCTGCTCCCACACCACTCAAGCCTTCCCTTAGACATATGTCCACACCACGACATTGGCACTACTAGAAAAACAGTTACCCGTGACGCACCATTTTTGGTTACCCGTGGCGCAGGGCCCTGCGCCACGGATTACCATGCCACGGGTAACAAATTACCCGTGGCGCCGGGGCCCTAGTGCGCCGCGGGTAATAGACATACTAGTGGCGTGCCTTCCTAGCCGTGCGCCACGGGTAAATATACGCACTAGTGGCGTGTCCACTACGCAGTGCGCCATTAGTAGTAGACACTCCAATGGCGTGCATACTACACTATGCGCCACTAGTAATAATTTACGAGTTTTAAAGAAAAACTAGTGGGGGGACTTGAGAAAGCACGCCACTAGTTTCAATTTGGGGATTAAAAAAATAAAATCCAATAATTATTTCCCCAAAAAATGATCTATTGCAAAGTTCTGCACGTATTTACAAATAGTTAGAATTACAGCCCCGCACTATTACATACCGAAAAGATGAAACTTCAGCAAAACTAACAGCAGCTAGGCAAAAATCGAAACATCTATGGGTAGAGCTACTTTCATGCATCCTACAACAGTGGGCTCTCCCATGTGTGGCTCACCGTCGCCATCTCCTCCGCCAGCGACCGCCCGGGCAGGCGAGCTCGACGGATCGCCGCGCATGGCCCCATGTCGAGGTCTCAGGTGCAGGCTTATCTGTTGTTCAACTTCAACACATATCGCTTCAACACTTGTCCTCATTCCTTCTTTCATGTAGCTGTCATTGACCAAAGTAATAAGTAATGTTAAGAAACATGCATAGCAAAGGACACAAACTGTTTATGGGAAACTCAAGGGACAAAACAGAATGTACATACGCATTGCAATCAACTAACCAAACAGCAAAAGCTTCTATTTACAGGCGCACAAAATTATCGAAAGAGGACATAATTATCACCAACTATTGCTATGAAGAAATTCAATTAAAAACAAGTTGTCACATTTTTCTTTGGTAACCCATATCATCATATTCTGAAGTAGTGCGGTATATCAAAATGCCACCATAAAGGACCCTCGACACTTGGTGTGCGCATGTTCTTGCCACATCAATAACAGGTAATAATCAAGACATATTTCATTTCGAAATTATAATAAAATGAAGAGAGATAGATTACACTAGGCACTGCACATACATGAATAATTCTTTAGAGACAAAAGTGAGGATTTAGTCAAGCATTGGGCATGTAAAAGGAACTAATTGATCGACTGCGCAAGAGTAACAAGTTCACAGTTGCACAAAACATGCACATGAGCATGAATTTTGATCAAGGGGAATTACCAGATCAGAGAACGCCACTACCAGTAGTGAATTCTAGACCTCACCAGCAGCGCATCTCTATATAGACAGAAGCAATATGAAGACTAAGATCATGATAGCAGCTACCAGTAAAATCTAATCAGTCCTAATAATCCTAAGTAGCCAAAGCGTGTGCAGACAGGAGATGTAGATACATGAGCGAAGTCGAATAAAAACCTAAACATACATCCCGGAGATAGCACTGGTGCTCTAGTTACTAGCCATTTCTTTATCTGCTCACAGCTGACTACAGAATTCAATGGTTCAGTTTAGCTACAAACTTTCAAGGACCCTCTCTATAATGTATAAGCAAACAAGTCATGTACACAGAGCAATCACCACATCAGTCCTAAACTTCAGACTAGGTGCTACTGCAGTTTTAGAGATGGACATTCATTTCTAAACATTTTAAAACACCTCACAAATATAATTGTACTAGCAGATAGTAATCGATACGGACAACTAATAAAGCTATGGTTGCAACCACAACACGCTTCATCAATTTATTCAACACAGTAAAGGGGAAATCAAACATAAGTAAGTGAGAACACAGCTTATTCACGATCAAGAATTATGCAGACTAAGTATGTATGATGCAACCAGAACGCACTTCAATCATGATCAGAAATCGAGCATCTTTATATCGCAGCAAGGTAGTAACAAACTGAATACCTAAAAAGGCTACATCAGCACCCATCAAAGCTAGTAGGTGTGACTAAAACAATGAAACTAGAGTTCTTCTTGCAGATTTGTAGCCTAATCCAAGTAAATCATCATGGGCACGGGGAGGCCGTCCTTCTCCTTGTCTGCATAGGCACGAGCACGGGGAAAATGAAACCTTGCGAGGACGCATGGAGGAGATGAGATTGGGGGCTTACAGAGGTCGATGCGGAACGGCGGACGGATCGGAGGTCCTCCATCTCCAGCGCCGGCTTCAGCCCCTGCCGTAGCTGCTCAGGCACCCTGCCGTCACCGTACGAATGCGCCATGGCCGCCGGTCGGCCGGTAATGCATGCTTGCGTCGCTGGCACCGGGGCGAGCCAGGGAGGCGAAGGAGGAGATCCGGGGTGGCGGGGGTCCAGCTCGCGCGGCGTTGTCCGGGGAGAAGGGCACTTGCGACAAGATCCCGGGAGGCGGAGGTGAGGGTGGCCTGGGAGGGCGGCCGCAACCAGCTAGGACTGGAGGTAGCCGTGGCGTAGGAAGGTGGGGTGCGAAGCGAGTCTGTACACCCCGGACCATACGCATGACGCACCAGAATTATGCTGCGCCACCGCTAACATTTGCATCTGAAACAACAAATAGCTGTGGCGCACGTCCCCGCGATGCGCCACGGGTAGCAACTTACCCGTGGCTCACAAAAATACGGTGCACCCAACTTTTGGTGCGCCACGGGTAAGGCACTACCAGTGGCGCACCATTTTTGGTGCGTTACGGCTATATACCCGTGGCGCATCAAAATGGCGGTGCGCCACGACTATTTTTTCGCCTATAAGCATTTTTCTACTAGTGTGGGAGGATTGAAACATGGTCTGTGCTCCTCGTCTTCATCATCATGGTGGCGATGGCGGTCTTGGTGACGATGCCTTGGTTGGTGGCGTGGAACATAATTCTCATCGTCTTCAAGAGCAACACGATTGTTGACCAATGGCACTCGGCGGGCTCGATGTGGAGGTAGGTCATGACGATGATGTCGATGATCCTCATGGCGGTGTGGAGGGTCCAAGTTAGCATTTGGGATTGGTATCTCTTGACGATGGCGCTCTTGATGGTGTTGAGGGTCTAAGTTCGCTTGTGGGTGAGGCGCTTCTTGGCGATGTTGCTCTTGGTGTTGTTGAGGATCCAAGTTCGCTTGTTGATGAGGCATCTCTTGGCGATGGCGATGTACTTGATCATTCTCACTTAGTGTGTGGCTTCTTGCGGAGGAGCGTTGAGAACTTCGCGAGCTTGACCGTGAAGAGCGACTATGATCTCGTTCGAGAAGCTTGCTCATGGAATCTTGGATTTGAGCGCAACGCTCATTGTTTTCACGTTGCGCGGCATGATGGCGCTCCTTATAGCGGCGTAAGTTGTCGTCGATGTACCTCTTTAGAGCTTCCTCTTGCTTGCTCATGCCGGTCTCGTTTTCCTCCCTAGCCATGATAAGAATACACAAGTGATATGTGGAATATGTGGTGGCTAAAACCTCTCTTACCTTCTTTGGATAGTATTGGAACAAGTGGGCTTGCCAAGACGAACCGATACACAAGAATGCGGTGACTTGGTTTCAAGGATCCAAAAGTAACTCCAAAACACACACGGCCTATGGGTGGATAGGTATGGATTGTGGAAAGCCAAAGGAACAACCGGAAACCAAGATATTGTTAAGGCAAGTAGAGAACCACGATAATCACAAAGCAAAACAAGTCGATCTCAAAGGATATGAGGAAAAACTCATACAAACACACGCTATGAAAGGTAGGACTTGCACAACCCAAAAGGAGCTATTGATGGACCTAGCGAAGACTAGAGGTCAAGTCGCACAAGTGCAATAGAAACCAACTTGATTGCAAACTATTGCTGGGCTACAAGATTTACACAAAGATACCACACCTATGAATTTTTCATCGAGCTTGCGTGACCTACAAGAGATATGGCATTGAGGCTCTTTCATTTCTTCTTCTTTTTTTTATTCTCTTTTCAATTGATTCTCTTTTGCCTCTCACTTTGCTTGCCAACAAGAATTATAGCTACTAGCGCATACAATGTTTGCTCGGAACACTACGAGGTATCAAGTGTGCAAAGCCCAAGTAATCATAGATGAGCAAGTTTCAATAGGATAGATAGGCGCAAAAGGCTTGGCTAAACAAGTGATGCAAGGTGGGCGGGTAGTTTATACCTTTCGACGACGGTCTTCACTCTTGTAGACGAAATTCCCTTCCTTGCTCACGAAATTTAGTTGCAATAGAAAGTGGAACAACCGCTGTGGTGATGTAGAGCTTGTCCGTAGCTTCGAAACGAGCCAAAGAACACCAAAAACAGAGTCCGGAAGTGAAAGTTATGGCCAAAAACGTGAAGCAGTTTTTCTGCTCGGAAAGGAACGCGGTAGTACCGCCCTAGACCCGGTAGTGCCGCTCCAAACACGGTAGTAACCGGACCTCTAACAGAGGCGAATTCCGGTAGTAGCCCGGAAGTAGCCCGGTAGTACCGGAAATCTCGGGATTTTCATATCTAAAACTGGGACGAACTTTGCACGCGATTTTGGACGAAAAAACGCAACTTCAAGCACCAAATCGGAGGGGAAATCGATGGAATTTGGCCATGGGAACGTAAAGAAAGATAGATCAACAAGTCTAGCAACGGATCTATGGATCAAAACTTGCCCAAACGCACTCAAATCTTAGATCGATCCAAAAGCAAATTTGGGCTATTTTTTGATGGAATTTTTTCAAAAGTTGGAAAAATAAAAGAAATTTTTCTTGGGAATGGGGGGTAGAAACAAGGTCAAATCCGTGGCAACCCTTGCTCTTGATACCAAATGATGTGGTCGTGGCCCGATCTTCACGGATTGACACGAGGTAACGAGGGGAAGAACGAAGAACACGAAGAACGAACACACAAATGGATAACTCGCGAAGCCAAAAGGAAGAATAACCCGGCAACAAACCCCCAATGGAGAAGCCTCCGGATCCCAAATTCCAAGTCAACAACACGCTTAATGAAACTGTTTCTCTTACCGGCCGGTCCACCGATCCAATAGAACCCGTGGAGGGAAGATTGGCTTGTTCTACTAGAATCACCAAGTGAAAGAGTAGCTACAATAAGGGGGGTGGATTCATCTCCACAAGAGGAGAGATGGAGGAGCCATGCTCATCAAGTCTAAAATCAAGTCTAACCCTAGATCTGAGGAAAATGGAGCTATTTATAGTCTATCCACGAGGGAGTAGGTGGGGAGTAAGTGGATAAGGCACGCAGCCGGTCTGGCTCAACCCGTGTCGGCTGGTAGTACCGCCCCGGGCCGGTAGTACCGGCTCACTTCGGGTCACTGCCAGACCTCTAACAGAGGCGAATTCCGGCAGTTGGTCGGTAGTACCGCGACGCGGCCGGTAGTACCGGAGTTTCCTGGGACTTCTCCAGTTGTGACTTGTTCATCATCTTCTCGATCACCGTCTTCAGGTCCCTCTCCCCCTGACTCCCTGGCCCGTGGAGAGGTCGATGTCAGGCTCGTACCTAAGAACACATAGCACATCCGCTTTAGGCAACAAACCATCCATGGAGAGATCGAATTGGCGAAGGGATAGGAGCGAGTTCACCTTATCTTGCATAGCCTTGGCTCTAGATATTGTCATAGGGCCCGTAGGTGTGTCGGCCATGGTGTTGTCCACATGTGGGGCTACATCAAAGAAGGGTACACCAAAGTGTGACACAAAAAGGTTGTCCAACTTATATCAAAAACGAAATCAACACATGATTGATTTCAAAACACATCAACACATGAAGTGAGATATCAATAGGAATCAAATCAAACAACACATGAGAGATAAGACACCAATTGAAAAAGATACCAACTAGACACGAGGATACCAGGGATATTACTCGAAAGATATCAAGTAAAAGAGAAGTCGAAAAGCAAGGTATCAAAACTCCCATAAGAGATACTAATTGAAACAAATATCTATGGAAGAGATATCAAATTCCAATTAATACCAATTGATGGTACCGAGGCAAGGCCAATGAGCATAAAGATAAAAGAAAGAGACATGCTCAAATGGATCTTCTCATTTTTAGAGGATAAACATAAAACAAGAAATGAGAAAGCAAGACTCGCAAGAGTGAGCAAGGTTACAACAAATAAACCAAACACTCTCTACACTTTTCATGATGGCACAAAGCACCAAAGGAAAAGGTTTGTCTTCCATAAATGCATAAGATAGAAATTAAATTCCAATTGAAAGGATCAAAAATTGATTGATAGAATAGTGTTCTAAATAATAAAGGAAAACTCCCCCAAAATTCATGCATTATCTTGATATTTGCATTTGAATACAAAATGAACACACAAGGGGGATCATTACTCTCCATATGTCGTTTACAACACTAAAAAATACCAATTGAAAAAGAGATGCAAGAGGTAAGGAAGACAACGGAAGTCAAGATAAACACTTGGCAATAAATGAGGTAATACACCGCAAGAGCCAATATAAAGATGGTCTACAAAATCCAGCACAATTATGAGTATCACTTGCCATGGACAATGAGTATATAGAGATATTTCTCGGTGGTATATAGGAATGATATTCAAGACCAACTTCACAACAAATAAGCATATGGCAAGGATAAGATTTAAACACAATGCTTCAAAAGAGTTTGTTGGTAGCTCCAACTACTCGAACCAACCGGCAAGCCATGGTTAGAGAAAGATGAGGCGAATGATTTCTCAAATAGGATATGGAAATGCATATTTGAAGAAAACCACACCAAGCAAACTCATCAAAACAAGATCCAAAAGAAAGAGCAAATAGAAAAACTAGATCAAATTGGAACTTGTTTGAGCAAAACATGCCACATGGGAACAAGATAATTTACAATATCAACTCCAAGTGGCACAACCTCAAATGTTCACATTTTCTAGGATTGTAATAGGCACATAGCTTATTACTCCCCCGTAACATGATAATTCGTTTCTTTCTAACAAGAGGCAAATAAAATCTAACTAGAGAAATTAATGGACATTTTAGAATTTGAATTTCTCATGAGCATGACGTACCACATAGTGACTAGATAATATTGAAATATCAATACTAAGTGGTAACACCTCATATGTATACACATTTTAGGGTTGTGAATTGCACGAAGCATATCACTCCCCCAAAATGGGATAGTCCATTAATATCTCAAAAGAGCCAAATAAAATCCACACAAGATCCAATAGAGGCTCAACACAAAGTTTACACATACATGATGTACTAGATTATTTACACGGGATTGATTACTCAAGTTATATAAGAAGCACAACATATGTAAGCATATGCTAGGAATAAAACTAACACATGCAAAAGGGGGCAAGCAACTTTCAATGTATATATGATTTAAATACAAGTTACCGTAAGGAGGAACATTGGATATGAGATAGAACAATATAATCCAAATGAGTTGGCTTGAGGAAATATAATCATGAAGATCCCTTAATTCTTCAAGGATGGTAAAGTCTCCAATGTCCTCCATCAACACCTATTGATCAAGTTTGAGCTTGTTGGTCCCCAACTAAGTTGGGTCCTAAGAGGTTAGTCACAATAGGCTTGGCAACCCAAATGGTTCTTTTCTTGACACGACTTTGAGTTCCCACATATTTGGCAAACACATTGCCAACCCTATCCTTCCTAAGAGAATAAGCATCATAAATTATAATAGGGTTGGATAGGGTACCATTAGTGCATGAAGAAGCCAAGTGACCCTTCTCACGGCATAAGTAGCAACATCGACTCTTCTCTTTCTTCTTAATAGGCTCCTCAACTTGAGGGGCATTAACTTGAGTCTTCTTGGGAGGTGACCGTTGTTTAACTCATGGTTGAGCATGAGATTGAACAATAGGCCGCTTCCCTAGTTGCTTCTCACTAAGAGGCTTCTTCTTCATTGGGCAAGATCTAACATGGTGCCCTTCTTGCTTGCACTTGAATCAAATGATCTTGGCCGGATTCTTGACTTGTACTTGGCCCTTCTTCTTGTCACTTTTGGACTTGTTCTTGTTGTTGGAGTTGTATCCAAGTCCACTCTTGTCATAGGGAGATTGTTGCACACTCAACATGTTGTCAAGTGTGGCCTTCCCTTTATGACGCTTTTCCAAGCCTTTCTTCAAAGAAGTGACTTCGGTCTTGAGATCTTTTAGTTCCTCTACATGGTTAGTATCAACAAAAACACTAGAGGAAGTAGAGGCTTCATTGTTAGTGCAACAAGTCAAGGAAAGTAATTCATCACATGATGTACCAACATTATGAGTGGATGAACTACTAGGACTAGCACAAGGCAATATAGCATTCTTAGTTAAAGTTATGCTATTGTCCACATGAGGCTCACAAGATGTTACCTTGGAAGTGATAGCCTCATGAGCTAACTTTAGCCTAGCATGGTATGCTAGAAGATCATCATTAGAGCTAGAGAGAATTTCCCATACTTGCTAGTTAGCAACTCAAGTTGAGCCCTTAGCTCAACATTCTCCTTCAACATAGATGCTTCACAAGAAGTGGAGCTAGTAGCATAAGCATCATTAACATTAGGAATGGAAGAAGACAATTTGACAAGCTCATCCTTCAAGCTAACATTTTCCTTTTTAGTGACTTTATATTTAGCATGAGCATGGTCACGTTCTTTAATGAGTTTACCAATTATTTCATTATGAGACTCCTCAATAGATTCGAATTTCTCCTCAAGAGAAATCCGAGTCTCATGCTCTTCCTCAAGGGCATACTCTAAAGATGCCTTTTCCATAGCATCATCTCTTTCAATATTACCCTTTTCCACAAGGCTTGCTTCCAAAGCCTTAATAGTAAGCATGCGCTCAACAAGGGTGCTCATGATTTCATAGAGGTTATCACAAGCATTTTTATTCTTTGAAAGAGCTTTAAGAACCATTAGGCCTTTATTATGAAAGGATATATCATCAGCATTTTCTTCATCATCATTATTATCATCATCATCACTACTTGAAGATTTAGCCATAAGGCAAAAGGTGGTTGATGAAGACGAACAATTAATTAAGGAACTACTCAAGTTCACATCTTGTTCCATAGATAATTGGGTTTCCTCTACTTTATTAATAATACAAGGCTTAGAGGGAACACACGCATTTTTATCATGGCAACAAGATAAAGCAAGCATATAATCATGAGATTTAGTTAAACAACTATTACATGATATGCAAGCACTATCAACACTAGCATGTAAATCATTTATAGTGCTATATGTGTTCAAGTCCAAAGATGAGACATTGCAATAAGATAAAGATGAAGGATCATCAACAATGAGCTCACTATCCACATTGCAAAACCTATCACTACTCACCATTACATTAGTTTGTGGCTTACCACATTTTGGTGAAGTAGACGAAGATGAGAACTCATCACAGCCGGAGGTGGAGGGAGAACAATCATCCTCAATAGTCATGGACATGCCGTATTTATCTTGAAGCTTTGTCCACACCTCATGAGCATATCGAAGAGGCATGAGTGACTCAAGAACTATATCACTCAAAAATTTGCAAAACTCATTAGAAGCTAGAGCATCAAGAGATAAGTTTTCTCATCCTCTAAAGACATACTTCCGTAATCCTTTGGAGAAGAAAAACCTATATCTATGATTCGCTCTATATTGGGGTCCAAGACCCGAAAGTGACTAAGCATGTGAGTTTTCCAAACATCAAAACTAGTGCCATCGAATATGAAAGTGGGATCGTGCACTAATTCTCTAAACGACATCTTTACTCTCTAGGCGGTAAAGCCTAATAAAGAGAGCCCAGGCTCTGATACCAATTGAAAGGACAAGGATGTCGCCTAGAGGGGGGTGAATAGGTGATTTAAAACTTTTACGATTAGGGCTTGATAAATGCGGAATAAAACTAGCGTTTAATTTATCAAGCATACAAAACCGAATATACTAGGTTCAGCTATGTGCACCAAAAACTTATGCTAAGCAAGATAACAACAAGGTGATAGCAAGATATAATACTTTGATGATCGGTGATGGTAGCGTTGGGTTGTGCCCCAAGCGAAAGCGTGGATGTAGTAAGTAGTAGTTTTCCCTCGTTAATGAACCGAGGTTTATCGAACCAGTAGGACATTGAAATCAACGACAAAGTGAATATTGAAGATCTCTGGCGCTTAATCTTCAGCAGACGTGGACCTGCACACACTCAACCAATTACTTTGCCCCCAACGGCGGAAAGGTTGTCAATCTTTCCGGTCTCGCAGAAAACAAAGTGGTTAATTGTATAGTGAAATAGATGAAAATATGGAAGTGGACCAGAGGAGTAATGATGATGAAAAGTGATGAATAAAGGTTGCAATCAATGTAAAAATATGGACCGGGGGCCATGGGTTCACTAGTGGAGTCTCTCAAGTAAATAAAACACTCATATGATGGGTAAACAAATTACAGGTAGGCAATTGACAAGATTATAACACAAACTTAATCTAGCTATGACATAGAGAACATGATAATATTTATGTAGGCATCACGACAATGAACAAAGACCGTTGAGTCCAACTGCATCTTTGTCTAAAAAGTCCACCGTGGGATCGCTATCAGCCTGTCACCCAACGGTATTAAGTTGCAAACAACAGACATTTGCATTAAGTAAAGCGCATGAAGTAAGCAAAACTAATATCAAAAGAGACATTAACACCGCTGTTTTACCCTTACTAGCAACAGCACACCCTCGCCCTTAGACGTTTCTGTCACTCGTGCCCAGGAACAAAAGGGGCATGAAGCCACTATCTAGCATAATTACTCCCTCTTGGAGATACACACAATCACTTGGCCAAAGTAACTACGCACATCGGAGAGCATGCAAGAACATAAATCAACATATAAGAATCATGCACAATCTGATCATAACTTCATAATCCATCTGATCTCAGCAAACACATCACATAACATTACAATAATCGATCTTGATCATGTTAGGCAGCTCACAAGATCATAATACATGAAGCACAAGGGAGAGAGACTACCATCTAGCTACTGCCATGGACCCGTAGTCCAAGGTGGGACTACTCACAAATCATCCCGGAGGAAGGCATGGCGATGAAGAGCCCTCCGGGATCGATCTCCCCTCTAGCAGGGTGGCAGGATCAGCTTCAGAATCACCCCCGAACTAGGGTTTATGGTGGCGGCGCCTCGGTGTGACTTCTCTGGAAAATAATGGCCGCCTCACTGTTTTTGGGATTAATCTGATTTTATAGGCGTCGGAGGGGGACGAGGGGACCCACCAGGAGCAGGGGCAGGTCCCACCCGCCGCCCTAGGGCAGGCCGCGGCTGGGGGTCGTCCCTGCTGAAAGAGCATGGTTGCCCCCATGTGTGGTTTTGGTAATTAATGACAATCCTTAAGGACTAATGTGTGCTTTGAGCTATACTTGTAGGTTTGGTCCATAGCAATACTTTGAACTCCACATGTTGGAGTCAAGGCTACTAGAAGAAGAGTTTATGTTGATCAAGGCTAAGTGCAAGTTGATCAACACACAAGGCTAGGGAGGTAGTTCTCCATGAGCATGCAACAGAAGGGATATCCTATGTAGCTCATGGAGGATGGCGTCACGTGGTGATCGTCATCAAGATAAGGGCCGAGTGAAGATATATCGAAGAGTGTCTCTCCCATCTTGGTGTATGGGGGAGCACGTTGCGAGTCATCACCGAGCGGAGCGCAATCAAGAAAGGTGGTCCAACTTGAGAAGGTCAAGATCGTCATCATCAAGCTCAAGTGGATTATGCGCAAGGCAAAGGTATGTTCTTGATAGGGTTTCTATTTTACCGGTCTCATGATGTTAGTTGAGAGAGTGGTCCAACTTGAGAAGGTCAAGATCGTCATCATCAAGCTCAAGTGGGTTATGCGCAAGGCAAAGGTATGTTCTTGATAGGGTTTCTATTTTATCGGTCTCATGATGTCAGTTGAGAGACCGGGTTATAGGATAGATAACAGTACTATCAAGAGGGGCTCTCGAGCGAGTATCTTAATCATATCGCCGTAGAGAGCTCAAACCTTTGCATCATTGGTGCCATCTTTATTGGTTCTTATTTGGCTCTTATCGTGCTGTGGTCTTGGTGCTTGTCGTGCTCGTCATGACAAGGCCAAGTTCACCGAAAACGGATTTCGTATGCATCTTCTCTTGCGTTTTCGGTTTTGGAGATTTTGCCAGTCCATCCGTGCGGAAGGTTTCACTCTTCCATTTATTAGCAAAATCTCCCTTGCTTGGTTTCAATATTTCTGCTTTTTGTTGGGTAGCCCTTGTCGTCCTCTTTCCAACAAAATTGGATTTACCTCGATCGGAGTTTCCTAGCAAAAGTTATTCAGTTTCAGGGTTTTGCTGTTTTTCTCTGTGCAGCGGTAGTACCGCCGCCTCCGGCGGCATTACCGCCGGTGGTACCGCCAGCACCACCGCCAGGGAGGTGCTCTGTTAGCCTCGGTGGCAGTACTGCCGCCTCTGGCGGTAGTACCGCTCCTGAGGACTTTGAGCCCTCTCCTGGGCTGTGCAGCACCGCCAACAGTACCACCAGCATTACCGCCAGGGAGGTGCTCTGTTAGCCCTAGGCAGCAGTACCGCCGCCTCTGGCGGTAGTACCGCTGCTGGGGACTTTGAGCCCTCTCCTGGGCTGTGCAGCACTGCCAGCAGTGCCGCCAGCACTGCCGCCGTTGATGCCCTCTGTTTCACCCCAGCGGTAGTATCGCCGCCTCT
This sequence comes from Puccinellia tenuiflora, assembly GCA_012064385.1. Taxonomy (NCBI): domain Eukaryota; kingdom Viridiplantae; phylum Streptophyta; class Magnoliopsida; order Poales; family Poaceae; genus Puccinellia; species Puccinellia tenuiflora. The sequence continues at coordinate 595,552 of QRDG01000101.1, read as the reverse complement.
GGCGGTAGTACCACTACTGCGGCTTCTTTTGAGAGCCGTTGGTGGGCTGAAACGCATGGGGCGGTAGTACCGCCCCTGCGTGAATCTGCCCCCAACGGTTGGATTTCGGGGCAACCTATTTAAGGGGCCTTCTTCCCCAATGGTTGCCCAACTCTTGGCTCTCTCTCTCCTCCATTATTGACCTTCTTGAGAGCTTGCTTCCTTTCCGTCCCTCCATGATTCTTGCCTCCTTTTAGAGGGAAAAGAGAGAGGAGATCTAGATCTACACTTCCACCAAACCATATCACCTCTAAGTGAGGGGAATCCTTTAGATCTAGATCTTGGAGTTGCTTTGTGTCCTCCTTTGTTCTTTCTCTCAAATCCCTCCCTAGCATTAGTTGCTTTGGTTGGATTTCGGAGAGAAGGACTTGACCACTTAGTGTGTTCTTGCCATTGCATTTGGTGCATCGGGTTGAGTTCCCCACAGTGATATGTGGGATTGAAGTTCGAGAAGCTTGCTACTCTTGGGTGTATATGGCTCCCAAGAGCTTGTGCCTCTTGCATGCATTGTGCACCCTAGACGGTTGTGTGTGCTGCGGGAGCCTCCTATTGTGTGGAGGTAGGCTCGGGCAAATTGTACGGGTTTGGTCAACGCCCTCAAGAAGACCTCATTGTACGGGTTTGGTCAACGCCCTCAAGACGACCTCATAGTGGATGAGCAAATCCCCCATCGGGTATTCCTCACAGGAGGAGCTCGCGGAGAATAGGGTGAGCACGGACGTGCTTGTAGGAGGGCCAAGGAGCCTCCACACCTCTCCAACGTAGACGTACTTCCATTGGGAAGGAACTACGGGAAACAAACCTCCGTCTCCACTTGTGTCGGTTATCTCTATAACCAAACCCATTTACTTATGCATTTACCTTGTGATAGCCATCGATCTTGAAGTACTATATATCTTGCTATCCTTGTTGTTTAACTTTCCTAGCATAAGTTGTTGGTGCACATAGGTGAACCTACTATATTAGGTTTTGTTCTTGATAAATTAAATGCTAGTTTTATTCCGCATTTATCAAGCCTTAACGTAAAAGTTTTAAATCGCCTATTCACCCCCCTCTAGGCGACATCTCCTTCTTTCAATTGGTATCAGAGCAAGGTTTCTCCTTGTTAGGCTTCACCGCCTAGAGAGCAAAGATGTCGTTTAGGGAATTAGTGCACGATCCCACTTTTATATTCGATGGTACAAATTATGTTGTTTGGAAAATTTGCATGCTTAATCTTTTTAGGAACATAAGTCCAAATATAGAGAGAATTTTAGATATGGGATTTCCTCCTCCAAAGGACTCTTAAAAGTTGTCTATAGAGGATGAGGAAACTCTTATCTTGATTCTCTAGTATCTAATGCAATTGTCCATATTTTGAGTGATATAGTTCTTGGGTCAATCATGCCTTATGGAAATTCTCATGAGCTTTGGACGAAGCTTCAAGATAAATATGGCAAGTCCAAAATTGATGAGGATGATAGTTCTCCTTCCACCTCCGGACGTGATGAATTCTCAACTTCGTCTACTCCACCTATATGTGGTATGACACAAACTAATGACATGGTGAGTAGTGATGGCCATTGCAATGTTTATAGTGAGTTCACTATTAATGATCCTTTGTCTCTATCTCATTGCAGTGCTTCATCTAAGGACTTAAACACTTCTAGCACTATAAATGCTTTACATGCTTGTGTTGATAGTCCTTGCATATCATGTAGAAATTGCATGAATAAATCTCATGATGATATGCTAGCTATATCTTGTTGCCATGATGAAAGAGCATTTACCTTAAACTAGTGATCACCTAATGTGATGCTAAGTGCTGCAGGTTAATTGTCATATTTTTACCCTAAGCATCTACCTCCAAAAAGGGAAGATTTGGCAGAGTTTTGTTGCTGCAGTTAAACCTCTGGCCGGAGTCTCCGGTCTGTCAGGGCCGGAGTCTCCGGCCCCCTGGTTTTCCTGCCTTTCTCCAAGTGTGTGGTGTGGTACTGGATACCCCTCCGGAGTATCACCGGAGGGTGCCCGGAGTCTCGGGGTGGCCGGAGTATCCGGCCCTTGAAGACCGGAGTCTCCGGCCTGTCCAGCGTCATCGACAAGTTTCCGCCCGGGTGCGGAGTCTCCGCCTGCACCGGAGTTTCCGGTCCCCCAGACCGGAGTCTCCGGCCCTTCCCCAAGCGTGCAAAGTGTGGTGCGTCTCTGGATGCCAGTCCGGAGGAACCCCGGAAGGAGACCGGAGTCTCCGGCCCACTTAGGCCGGAGTCTCCGGTCTAAGTGACCTCCAATGGTCAGAAATTTCATAGGGGTATAAATACCCCTCCACCTACCTCAGGACACTTAGCTCGTCCAGCATTTATGAACCCTAATATTTGAGAGCTCAAAATCGCAAGATCTCCCAATTCCTCCATCCAAACGCGTTGATCTTTGGAGGATTGAAGGAGAAGACCCGGATCTACATCTTCACCAAGCCGTTCTTCATTTCCCCCTCATTCACTTGAGGATTCTTGTTTCTAGGGTTAGCATTGTGTTACCCTAGAATCCTTGCACTTACTACTTGTTGTAATTGTGACAGATGTGTTGATTTGGGAGCCCCCAATTCAGTTGTGGGTGTGTGCCCCAAAAACATTGTAAAGGCTCCGGATTCCGCCTCGAAGGATTCCGATAGTGGAAGGTGAACCAAACCCTCGGGTGCGGTTCATCGGAGAATAGGGTGAGGCCTTTGTGGCATCTTGAGTAGGCCTCTTGTGGCGAGCTCACACCCCTCCAACGAGACGTACTCCCTTAACAAGGAGGAACTCGGGAATACATCCTTGTCTCCGCGTGCTTCCCCTCTCGGTTACCTCTTTCCCTTAGTCGTCTCTCTTATTGCCTAGTTATAGTTTGCTTCTCATATAGGTAAATTCACCGTAGTTGCATATCTAGAGAATTTACCTTTTTGTGTTAAGACTAAAATTTAAAAAGAATTAAAAATTGGTGTAGCACCTATTCACTCCCCCCCCCCTCTAGGTGCCCATACGTTCCTTTCAATTGGTATCAGAGCCTTGGCTCTTAAGTTAGGCTTCACCGCCTAAGAGAGTATGGGTGACGGTGATGGTGTTACCGGTGGTCATGGATGATCTCAAGAATTTGGAAACAAGCTTGACATCATCCATGAACACTCAAATGGATGAGTTGCGTGCTATGATGAGGCAACTTTTGGATGCTAACAAGCCACCCGCCACATCATCCCTAGAGGCTAATGCTTCCGCCGCGCATAGTGGGGAGGGCGAACAACTCACTAATGAATCCCCTCCTAAAATTGATAATGGGAAGGAGGAGTACCATGGTGGTCCATTTAAGTACTCCGTCGACCCACCTATCCCGCATCCTCATATAAACAATAGGGGTGATCCACCTAAGTTTAATCCATCTTGTTTTTCTAACTGGCAATCTCTTATGAGATCTCATATCAAGAGCGCGTCGAGCGAGCTATGGAGAATCATCGAAGTTGGCTTCAAGGCCGTCGACCCAAACAAAATGACAAGAAGAGAAGTTGTGGAAGGTCAACTCAATGACTTGGCTCTCAACATAATTCACACCGTTGTGGGAGAAAAGCACATGTCTCACATCGAGCTTGCCACCACCGCCAAAGAAGCTTGGGATATTCTCACTCAAGAGTTTGTCGGTAATGAGAGCATGCAAAGGAATAGATTTGAAGCCTTGAGCAACCAAGCCGAGGGCTTTTTCATGGTAGAGGGTGAAGATCATGAAGAAATGTATCGAAGACTCAAGACCCTTGCTACTCAATTTCGAGCCCTTGGTGCAACCTATGTGGATAATGCTTGGATCAAGAGGAAGTATGTGAGCGCCCTTTGGCCGTTTGAATCCACCGACTTGAGGAGTCTCCAAGGAAGACACAATTACCACCTCATGTCATCTAATGAAGTCATGCAAGAGATGGCGGCATACAAGGTGGCCGCCAAGAACGCCGAAGATGCTCGAGCCCGGGCCATTGGAATGCATAGAGGATCTTCACTTGCTTTGAAGGCCAAGGTTGTGGAGCAAGACGATGATGAGGCTCAAGAAGATGTGTCACATTGGGATCCCAAAGAGCTTCAAGATACTCTCAAGGACTATGCGGCTCTCACATCTAAGGTCTTTTGGAAGACTCCGTCCAAGGCAAGGGATTTTGTCAACAAGGCAAGTGGAAGGAAGAAGGGTGGCCAAAGAGTTCGTTCGTGCTACAATTGCCAAGATAAATATCACTTTGTGGCCGAGTGTCCGTTTGAGAATCGAGAACTTCATGGAGGAAAGCTTGTTAGGAAGGACAAGTCAAAGGACACCCATAAGAAACCTTTCTTCAAGAAGAATGTCATCAACAAGAAGCCTCCGAGAATTGTATTGCTTGCTCAAGAAGAGTATTCATCCGGGGAAGAAGAAGAGCCCACAAATGAAGTTGCCGCCATTGCTATTGCTTCTTCATCCATCTCCTTCCCTATTTGAATCCCCCAATGAGAATGTCTCCAACTCCACCGCAAGATTCTTCATGGCTAAGACCACCGAGGTAACATCTCCCTCATCTCCTAAGGAAATGAGTAATATGGATGATGCTACTAGTCTTAAAATCAAAGAGGAAATAGTTGCTTTCGATCATAACATGCAAGGTGAAACAAAGAAGCATGTTGAGACTCTTATGAGTCAATATGGTGAAGCTCAAGAAATGCTTGAGATAAAGGGTAAGATTGAAAGAGAGGATGCTATGGAAATTGCTTCCTTGAAAGACAATCTTGAAGAAGAGCATGAGCTTAGAGTTTCTCTAGAGCAACAACTAGAATCTATAGAAGAATCAAATGATGTAATTGTTGCTAAACTCATTAAAGAATGTGACCATGCAATTGCTAAATACAAACCATGTAAGAAGCAAAAGGTCGAGCTTGGTGTTGGTCATTCTAGACTAACCGAGGAGCTAGAGAAGCTCTCCAAGGCCTACAAAGCATTGGAGAGTGAACACTCTACCCTCACCAAGTCGTATGAACAACTTCAAGCTCAACCGCCTAAAAATGATGAGCCGAGTTCCTCCACTCCAATTACTTGTGATCATGCGCATATCATTGAGGAAAATGCTAGGTTGAAGATCAATCTTGCTAAGGCCATCTCCCTAGGTAAGAAACCGTTTGTAACTTCACAAAAAGGGAGAGTTGGTCTTGGGTTCATTGAGGAAGAAAAGGAGAAAGAGAGCTTCATGAAGGATGCTAGGGTTCCTCAAACAAAGAAGATCCCTCAAGCTAAGAAGGCCAACATTACTAGTGCTCCTCAAGCAAAGAAGAAGGTCAACATTGCTAGTGGTGGTGCCACAAGGGGCAAAACCATTAGTGATGACTTTGCGGGAAAGACCAACCCTCACTATATTATATTTGTTGATTATTATGGGGATGTCTATGCTAAGTTTGTTGGTCCTAGAAATGTACCCATTGCTCGTTCTATTTGGGTTCCTAAGACCCTTGTTGCTAACAAAAGAGGACCCATTGAAAAATGGGGACCTAAACCCAAGCAATGATTTCTTGTAGGACTACGCTTCCGGTGGGTCAAAATGGGTGCTTGATAGTGGATGCACAAAACATATGACCGGAAGCAAAGAGCTAATGATGGAATTGAGACCAAATCTAAATGAAGCTACCGTAACTTATGGAGATCGATCAAAATCCGAGGTATTGGGCTTTGGCAAGGTGGTAGTCGCTAAGGATATCACCTTAGCGAATGTCATGCTTGTCAAAGACCTTGGCTTTAATTTACTTTCTGTTCGTGCACTTAATAAGATGGGTTTCGCCGTCTTCTTTGATATTGATGTTGTGGTACTCTTGTGGAGCAAGACTCTAAAGGTCGCTTTCGTTGGGTACGTCGAGGATGATTTGTTTGTGGTTGACTTTTCGGGGGAAACCACTTCAAATTCGATGTGCCTATTCGGAAAGGCTGACAAGGGTTGGTTGTGGCATCGCCGCCTAGCCCATGTCAACATGAGAACTTTGCAAAGTCTTCACAAGGGTGGCCACATTCTCGGACTAAAAGAAGATGTCTTTTTTGCCAAAGATCGTGTTTGTAGGGCTTGTGTTGAAGGAAAGATGCATGATTATCCCCATCCTTCCAAGACTATTATTTCTTCCAAGAGGATCTTGGAGCTCCTCCATGTGGACCTCTTTGGAGCCGTTCCCGAAGCAAGTCTAGGTGGGAAGAAGTATTGCTTGGTGATTGTTGATGACTATTCAAGATTCACTTGGGTTTACTTCTTCAAGTCGAAGAGTGAGACCCAACAAACCTTCATCGACTTCTCCATTGAAATGCAACGTCAACACAATGTCCCCATATTGGCAATTAGAAGTGATAATGGCTCCGAGTTCAAGAACTACACCTTCAATGAGTTTCTTAGTAAAGAGGGTATTCGCCATCAATATTCCGCAACCTATACCCCGCAACAAAATGGTGTAGCCGAGAGGAAGAACCGGACTCTTATGGATATAGCAAGGTCCATGTTAGCGGAGTTTAAGACTCCGTTAAGTTTTTGGGCGGAGGCTATATCCACGGCGTGTCACTCGTCCAACCGGCTCTACTTCCGCAAAGGGTTGAACAAGACCCCATATGAGATCCTCACCGGCAACAAGCCTAACATCTCCTACTTCCGCGTCTTCGGTTGTAAGTGTTTCTATTTGATTAAAGGTTGTCAGTTAACTAAATTCGAATCTAAATCTCTAGAGGGTATTTTTGTTGGTTACGGTGCCGAATCCCACACTTATAGAATCTATGATAAAGCCTCACGGCGTATCATAGAATCTTGTAGTGTGGTGTTCGAGGAAAATGACGTCTCCCAAGTGGCGCAATTTCATGTTTCCGATGTAGATGATGAAATTCCTCAAGAAGCCATAAGAACAATGGGTGTGGATTTTTCCGCCCCGTTGTGGAACCCCTTGTGGTGGATCGAGAAGGACAATGCTCTACTCAAGTGGAGCCTTCATCTTCATCAGATTTACAAGCAACTGCTGCTGGAGTCAATGATGCACCTGATCAAAGACAAGCTCAAGACCCTCAACAATCTTTTCTGCCTCCTGTCGCCAGGCCGGAGACTCCGGTATACATCAGGCAGAAGGGAGTTCAGCTCAAGATCTTGGTCCTTCCACCTCTTCCAATAATGATGATATGTTTTCTGGGGATCAAGGTCAGCTCACCGGTCAAGGCGGGGACCCAAATGATCAAGATTATCAAGTGATACCTCCAAGATGCAATGAGGATATCGAAGCCCGTCGTCGAGCTAGAGTGGAAAGAACCATGACACGTCGTGAACATTTCCTTGAGAAGGTGATTGGTGATGTGAGAGGCAAAGTGTCCACCCGGAGGCAATTGGCGAACTTTAGTGATCATCAAGCTCATATTGCCATGTTTGAACCAAAGAAAGTGGCCGACGCTCTTGAAGATCCAGATTGGTTGCAAGCCATGCATGAAGAGCTCAACAATTTCGAGCGCAATAAAGTTTGGAAGCTAGTTGAGAAGCCAAAGGAGTGCCGCAACGTTATTGGCACAAAGTGGATTTTCAAGAACAAGCAAGATGAACATGGCATGCTTGTGAGGAACAAGGCTAGATTGGTGGCTCAAGGGTACTCTCAAGTTGAAGGCATTGATTTTGGAGAGACCTATGCTCCCGTGGCTCGCCTTGAGTCCATCCGTATTCTTCTTGCTTATGCATCTCGTTATAACTTTAAATTGCAACAAATGGATGTTAAAAGTGCCTTTCTTAATGGTCCCTTAAAGGAGTTGGTGTTCGTTAAGCAACCCCCGGGGTTCGAGGACCCCAACTTCCCTAACCATGTCTACAAGCTTGATAAGGCACTCTATGGACTTAAACAAGCACCACGTGCATGGTATGAGCACCTTAGAGAGTTATTGTTAGACCGTGGATTTGAAGTTGGGCAAATTGATCCTACTCTTTTTACTAAGAGGGTTAAAGGGGAGCTTTTCGTATGCCAACTATATATTGATGATATTATATTTGGCCCGTCTAACAAAGCTTTTAATGATGAATTTTCAAAGCTTATGACCGATAGGTTTGAGATGTCTATGATGGGTGAGTTGAAGTTCTTCCTTGGTTTTGAGATCAAGCAATTGAGAGGAGGGACTTTCATTAGCCAAGCAAAGTATATTCAAGACATGCTCAAAAGGTTCAATATGGTGGATGCTAAGGAGAAGAAGACTCCTATGGATACCAAATGCCATCTACAACTTAACCCAAAGGGTATAGATGTGGATCAAAAGCTCTACCGCTCCATGATTGGTTCGTTGCTTTACCTTTGTGCATCTAGACCCGATATTGTGTTGAGTGTAGGTGTGTGTGCAAGGTATCAAGAGGCTCCTAAGGAAAGCCACATGTTGGCGATCAAAATAATCCTACGATATTTGGTTCATACCCCAAGGTTTGGTTTGTGGTACCCAAGGGATTCATCCTTCACTCTTCGTGGGTTCACGGATTCGGATTGGGCCGGCGATCAAGATGATAGGAAATCAACTTCCGGGGCTTGCCAATTCCTTGGTAGGTCCTTGGTGAGTTGGTCTTCTAAGAAGCAAAATTGTATTTCTCTCTCCACCGCCGAAGCCGAGTATGTGGCCGCCGCTTGTGCATGCACTCAATTGTTATGGATGAGGCAAACTTTAAAGGAATATGGTGTCAATTGTGACAAAGTGCCTCTTTTGTGTGACAATGAGAGTGCTATCAAGATCGCCTACAACCCGGTGCAACACTCAAGAACCAAGCATATTGAGATTCGTCATCATTTCATTCGAGATCATGTTGCCCGTGGAGACATTGAGCTAGCTTATGTGCCAACCAAAGACCAACTTGCCGATATTTTCACGAAGCCACTTGATGAAGCAAGATTCACTTATTTGAGGAATGAGCTAAATATCGTGGATTCGAGGAGCTTGGCTTGACCATCTTGCACACACATCTATAGGTTGACTCAATATTTGGTTTAGGTGTGGGAATGAATTTAGGGGGAGTGTTGTCCTAACAAATGGGGCTCTCCCTCCCCCCAATATGCCTATAGTAAAAATGTATTTATCTCTATTTTCATTTCATGAATTGTGAGCTTAAATGACGAGTATTGGTTATGGACCCAAGATATATCTTCGCGGTGCCATGCCATAAACTCAAACATGGTGGCCTAGGCCACCGACCTCTTCCTTGTGAAGAGTTAGTTCTTTTGGCGTCTTATTGGCTTTTATTTGCAAATCTCTTGTTCTTATGGGAAACTCACTCAATCTTGGAATTTATTGTTTTTGGCTTTTGCAAGTTGAGTGTGAAGTACCATCCCAGTTTGTGAAGTCTATCCCAAGCCTCTCCTTGCCCCAAAACATGCTCCTCTTGCCACATACATGTCCACCACCATAAACTGGCTTTTCTGAGATGTGGGGGGCCGGAGACTCCGGTGTCTATCACCGGAGACTCAGGTCTGACCTAGTTTCCGCCCTAAGCCACGGAGACTCCAGCACCCCGGAGACTCCGGTGTGCTTAGGCCGGAGACTCCGGTCTCGGCGTTTTCCAGGGGGTCCAAAAGGGGATCAGGGTGGGGGGTTGATTCACAACTCCCTCACCACCCCCGACTCCTTCCTCTCCCCCTGCAGCCGCCCCAGCCTGGAGAAGCTCCTCCGGCCGCTCCCCGCCACCGGAATCCGCCGTCCAGCCGGCCTCCCCTCCTCTCCAACGTTGGGGAACCTTCTCCCCACCATTGGTGACCTCCACCATGTCGAGCAGCGGTACTTCCCTCTCTCCCTCTCTAGGTTTTTTCCTAGATCTTGGATAGAATGTGTAGTGTTGCTCCCTATGGTGTAGAATCTTTTGCTGGCTCGTTTTCATCTCAATGTATCAATTCTAGAATCTTTAGCACCAAATGTTGACCTAACCCTAGATTCCCTGCCTCAGGGCCGGAGACTCCGGTCTGTTCCAGACCCGGAGACTCTAGTGTGGCCGGAATCTCTGGCCCCTGAGACCGGAATCTCCGGTGTAGATCACCTTTTGATGTTTTTGATTCTCCAATTGATGCATCCTTTGTTTTCCTGGACATGTATGCTCATCCCCTTGCTACCCCCTCTCTGTCAATTCACAGGTTCTTCGCGTAACAATAAACTTAGCCACAACCCCAATAAAGTATCTCGCAAAGAAAAGAGGGGTTCTCGGGCCTATTTGGACACAACCGAGGATGGTCGCTTGGTTCAGCGTGACAGAGGGGCAGCTGCTAGAGAGGCTGCGCAGAAAAGGGCTGAAGAGGAATTCCTTGCACAAGAGAGGGCAAAGAAGGCAAAATTTGACAATTTGTCCACCATCAGTGGGTTGAGCAAATCTGAGTTTCGAACTATGAGGTCGCAGCCCTTCTTTGATATGCCGCAAAACTCCTCCAATCCTCATTTTTGGAGAAGGGAGCAAGAGGTTGTGATGAATGAGGTCTATGCCAAACTTTCGGGTCCCAACATTGTTTGTGTGCAAAAGGTACTCAATCTCTCCGCTCTTAGCACCAAACCATATTTCCAAGAGGCAGTTTGGATAGTTCGCAAGCTTGGGTTGGAGCACCTCATGACCCTTCAACAAAACTATGATATCAAGTTGGTGCATCAATTCTTCGCAACAATTCAGTTTGGGCAGGATGAGGATGTTTCCTTGACTTGGATGACCGGGCCCATCAAATGCGAGTCCTCCATGACAAGGTTTGGTGAATTGCTTGGTTATGTGTTCCGCAAGGGTGAAGCCTCCCAAGGAAGAATCATGCATACAGAAGGAGTTCAATATGATAAGGGCAAGATGACACCGCTCTACCTCAACAAGTCCGCCGTTGGCTCCAACAAGGATCTCCTTCCCACCTTCAATATCCTCCTACGCATGTTTCGATGCAACATTGCACCCCAAGCCGGGAATGTGGATGCCATTCGTGGAGGGCTTGTCAACCTCCTCATTCATTCCTATGCGGTGCTTCAAGCCAGAGTCAATTGTCAAGGATATGAGATAGATGTGACGGATTTCATCAAGTGTGAGTTGCATTGGGCTGTCCATGAGATGAAGAATCCGATATATGCACCATATGTGATGAAGCTTATTCTAGACCAAGTGCCAAATCTCAACCAAGAGCACTTTATCGTTCACAAGGCCGGCTCTCTTCAAGTTCTCAAGCATGACAAGCCTTCTTCTTCTAGTGCTCCCTCTCGCGTCCCGTTTGCCTCAAGTGAAGAAGAGGAAGAAGATGTTGCTCCCGTTCGAAGGAGAAGTAAGAATGCCGACCCTCCCTCATAGATTAGCAAGGGCAAGGATGATGTGGAAAAGAAGATAAAGAAGCTCTCGTGGTTTGAAAGAGTGATGCTTCACATGAATGTGTGCCTCCACAAGGAAAATTACCAAGCCCACAAGGAAAGGAAGTTGATCATCTCCAATCAAAGAAAGTTATACAAGGAGTTGGAGAAGAAGAGGGACAAGACTCCTCCCCCTCCTCCTCCTCCTAGAATTGGCAAAGAAACGGCTGTTGAGTCCCCCAAATCCTCCGAAAGTGAGAATACGATTAGCTATGATGCTTGGCATACAAATCAATTCCCTTGGGCTGATTTTGACTTTGCGGAGGTGTCCTCCAATATGCCTTCTTCCTCGCACAATCCCGTCAATACCGGCAAGGCTCCAATGGTTCAAAGGGAGATTGAAGAGGATGATGATGCTAGTGGCTCGGAGTATGATGATGATGATGATGATGATGATGCCACCGAGGAGGAGTCCGAGTGATCTTCATGGGACCGTTAGCATCGCCTTTCTTCCTTTTTGGTGTATCGATGCCAAAGGGGGAGAAATGGTTCTAGTAGGATATTCGTGGGATTTGCATGGGTCGGGCACAAGCATTTGCTTTTATCATTCCTTAAGAGCTTGTGTCCCTTTATCTTTCGTGTGTTGAACTTATGTGTTTCTAAGTGTTGAACTCTATTTGCTATTTGCTACTTCTATGTGAGATGTGGATCTTGTTGTCGTTTTATTCTTTTGGAGACATGGTATCGGTTATTATCTATGGTTGAGCTATTTGTGAGGTGAGATATGCATTGGAATCATCTTTTATCCTCACACACAAGGTATGATTGTTAACACAAATATCAACCCCTCTATATCATGTCTCTTAGGTTTGCAAATGAATTTGTCATATATATCATATCTTATTTATTCGTGGCATCCTCCTCCTATATGTGGGTTTCCTCTCATATGTGTAACTTGTCTAATATGTACACATTTAGGGGGAGATGCTGTTTGTCACATGATATGATCTATTTGTTTTGCAAATCCTAGTGTTGTCATCTAACACCAAAAAGGGGGAGATTGAAAGAGCATTTCCTAAACCCCTATGGTTTTGTGTGTTAGTTAACAACACTAGTGATCATCTAATGTGATGCTAAGTGCTGCAGGTTAATTGTCATATTTTTACCCTAAGCATCTACCTCCAAAAAGGGAAGATTTGGAAGAGTTTTGTTGCTGCAGTTAAACCTCTGGCCGGAGTCTCCGGTCTGTCAGGGCCGGAGTCTCCGGCCCCCTGGTTTTCCTGCCTTTCGCCAAGTGTGTGGTGCGGTACTGGATACCCCTCCGTAGTATCATCGGAGGGTGCCCGGAGTCTCCGGGTGGCCGGAGTATCCGACCCTTGAAGACCGGAGTCTCCGGCCTGTCCAGCGTCATCGACAAGTTTCCGCCCGGGTACGAAGTCTCCGCCTGCACCGGAGTTTCCGGTCCCCCAGACCGGAGTCTCCGGCCCTTCCCCAAGCGTGCAAAGTGTGGTGCGTCTCTGGATGCCAGTCCGGAGGAACCCCGGAAGGAGACCGGAGTCTCCGGCCCACTTAGGCCGGAGTCTCCGGTCTAAGTGACCTCCAACGGTCAGAAATTTCAGAGGGGTATAAATACCCCTCCACCTACCTCAGGACACTTAGCTCGTCTAGCATTTATGAACCCTAATATTTGAGAGCTCAAAATCGCAAGATCTCCCAATTCCTCCATCCAAACGCGTTGATCTTTGGAGGATTGAAGGAGAAGACCCGGATCTACATCTTCACCAAGCTGTTCTTCATTTCCCCCTCATTCACTTGAGGATTCTTGTTTCTAGGGTTAGCATTGTGTTACCCTAAAATTCTTGCACTTACTACTTGTTGTAATTGTGACAGATGTGTTGATTTGGGAGCCCCCAATTCAGTTGTGGGTGTGTGCCCCAAAAACATTGTAAAGGCTCCGGATTCCGCCTCGAAGGATTCCGATAGTGGAAGGTGAACCAAACCCTCAGGTGCACTTCATCGGAGAATAGGGTGAGGCCTTTGTGGCATCTTGAGTAGGCCTCTTGTGGCGAGCTCACACCCCTCCAACGAGACGTACTCCCTTAACAAGGAGGAACTCGGGAATACATCCTTGTCTCCGCGTGCTTCCCCTCTCGGTTAACTCTTTCCCTTAGTCGTCTCTCTTGTATCGTTAATTGCCTAGTTGCTATAGTTTGCTTCTCATATAGGTAAATTCACCGTAGTTGCATATCTAGAGAATTTACCTTTTTGTGTTAAGCCTAAAATCGAAAAAGAATTAAAAATTGGTGTAGCACCTATTCACCCCCCCCCCCCCTCTAGGTGCCCATACGATCCTTTCACATGATCAAAATGCTTGTGTTTTCTCTAGTCCTTGTGTTCCTAATAATGTAGAGGAAATCCAACTCTTTATGAAACAAGATATGAATCTAAGTGATGCATCAACTAACGGTTCTTCTTCATCAACTATTTTTTTGCCTTATGGCTAAATCCTCAATTAATGATGATGATAATGATGATGTTGATAATGATAATGATGCTCTCTTGGATAAGATGAAAAATGTTGTCCTTCATGCTCTTCGTAAAAATGATAATGCTTACTCTACTTTCTTAAACATCATGTCTATTGTTGATGAAAGTAAAAATATTATTGATGAGCATGAAGACACCATTGAGAAAATGGAAGCTCGTGAGCGTGATTATGCCAATGAGATTGCGGACTTCTCTATTGCTCTTGAAGAAGAGCAAGGTCGTAGGTCGACCCTTGAGGCAACTCTTGTGGATCTTGAGGAGTCTAGTAATCTAGATATGTCTAAATTAAGAAAAGAACATGATCATGCTCAAGCTCTTGCTAAAGTCTTAAAAACTAAAAATAGTGAGCTTGTTGTTGAAAATGTTAGACTTTTTGAGGCTAATGAGAAACTAGAAAAGGATCTCAAGTCCTTGGAAAGTTCTCTCGCAAGTCTAAATAAGTCTCATGATCAACTTCAAGCTCAAATTCTAAAAGAGCTTCCTTCTTGTTCTCCTATATATTATATATAATTAAAACACAAGACAAAGAACGGTTAGGATTCAACAATTTAGCGTTACGACATATCAATGGCAGAGATTAATCAGTTAGATCTCACGTAGTTTTTGAAACGCTTGGCCCGCAAGACACGCATACAAGTTTATGTTAGTCATGGACTCTTCCCACGTACAAAATACGGTCCTGTAGAGTCCATTGGCCTCAAGGGAATTCAACGAACCAACAATGTCCACGTCCGTCCGTAAAAATCAGACGAAATCTGCCGCCGCTCTCGCCACCTCCTCTTTGATGCTTTCTCCATTAAAGATCCTGGAAATCAGACGCACCTCGATCCTCTACGGTTCTATGCCTCTTCTACCTCTACTAGACCCGTGTCTCCTTTCCAGCGCATCCATAGTTCGTCGCCACCGCCGCCACTGCCGGACAGCTACCAGACATGGAACCTTCAAGCACCGCCTGCCTTCCTCCACTTGCCAGCAGCCAGCGATTGCAGGTAGGATCATGCATGTCCTTTGTCATGGCTTATCCCCTCCTCCCTCAGTTTGCTAATAGCCCGCATGTCGCCCGACTCAGGCCTGAGTACCTGACTGGTTTTGCTACCCAGATGCAGAGTATTATGTTGCCGGTATATAGAAATTCCAAACCAAATTGGACCATACGAAATTTAGACCTTGCTATGGCTTTAACAGGTTCGCATGGTGTTCATTATTTCACAAGGTAACCCTGTCCATCTCGCGTTCAGATCCATGCATGCAGTAGTAATGCCATACATGTCAATCATTTTGTTAGATGCCTGACTCTACATACAAAATTGATTTCGTTCTATTTTTCTTATGTCATTAAACTATAACAAAGGTTGCAGATCAGATCCTCATCAAACATGCTGCTTCCTTGAAAGTTAAGCTTGGTGACATAGCATGTCAATGGTGCCGTGTGATTTTGCTTAGAAGGGCAGCTAAGTTCCTACACTATTGTTTTCTAATTATACTGATCTAATTTTTTCCAACAGTTACTGATTTAATTTGTAGGGGTTGTTATTTCCCCATATATTAATTCCGATGGTTTCTTTAATTATTAAAGTCTAATTATGTAATTAGTTGATATTACCCAGGACCGTAATTTACAAATGCAATTTTTGTATGTGATAAGAGGTCTTGCGTGGATATTTTGATAAGTGCATCAATACAGCATATGATGTGTTTAGTTCTTCTATTTCTAATGCAGGTATCATGTATAACCATTTTTCGGATGTATCTATTGTTATTCACGAAAATGGGAGACCTACGGAAACACATTTACATAAAGGCAGCTACAGGATTACGTGTCCCCTTGGTCGGCCCGTCCGCCCTCCAACCAAACCAAATGATACCACGTCAGTCCGTAAATTGGTAATCCGTAGATCCTTCCCGTAGGTGTAGCATTACTCTATTATTTAGTAGGGAACTCATTAGATTTAAGGAACTAACTCGATATATTGGGATTTGCTTCATAATATATGTACATATTTTGAAATCAAATTTAGTTCCTATATTAATTAAAGACCTCATGCTAAGATACAATCTTATTTAAAATAGAGCTCGACTGATTCAACATAAAAAGTTTACTGTAGTGAGAATGCTACATCTTTGCTTCCAAGATCTCAGGTGATTTTACGTTCACTTATTTTCAAAGCGTAGTATTACTTGAATGTTACTAAAAGTGAAGAGTGAAAAAACAGGCATTTTTTACGTTGAGCATAGCTGCAACTTGCACTGTGATCATTACGTTCTGCATAGCTTTGAGGAACGTAAGCATCAGTAGTTCTTATTCCATTCCTTTTTCTTTTTGTCCTCCTCTGCTATATGAGAAATCCAATATTGTATGCACCCACGATTTTTCACCATTAGTTTTCCAAAGTTATCTGAAATTGTATTATCAAGTAAATCTGTACCTAAATCATTTGTTGTACTGTTGCTTTGTCTTCATTTTGTACTTTACCTTTTCTCAAACACATATATACAAGGAGCATAAAAATATCTTTGGAATGTGCCTCCATATAGCAATCTGATTCATATACGATGATGGGCTCTGTTTTTCATTTTATATGCACTTTTCCGACTTCTCTTCCATTGTACTTTAAAAAAACTTATGATTTTAACTTTTTTCCATGTATATCTTGAAACAGTAGTATGTGTCAGTATTGCGATACATTCTCTACGACAGTGTATCATTTTTTTCATGAACTGACCCTCATATATGTTGAGTTACTTAATGAACCTCATGCTACTGTATTCTCATCTTCCAACAGCATCTCTATCTCCCCAGGCCACCTGACGCTTTCTCTCCTAATCTCCTCCCCTGTTTCTCCAACTCTAAGGGTTTCTTATCTATGTCAACCCTCCGTCACCCCAGTTTTCTACGCGAGCTGCGCTCAATCCTCCAAGGAACATCTTCATTTGTTTTTAATGAGCACCCCTTATCTAAACGTGGATGAATTCAAGTGCTCCAATTCAGGTTTATCAACTCCAACTTGCGTCATCTGCTGCCTGCCAGTCATGCTAAGGATCAGATCAATCTATGTTGTTGGTGTTCATGACAGTTACTCAAAGTCATCATCTTCTGTACATCAGGTAGGCCGAACTTGGGATGGGCTATCATATTCATATGGTTAGATCGATTTTGCTGCACAAGAGCTAAAATTATTGATAACTAAAAAGAAATCCAAGACTGTTGTTCATTTGGTTGCAGGAAAAATGGTCATACCGAAAAAAGGTTATATTGGAAACATAGTGAATTAGATGTTTTAAAAAAAGAAGATCTAGAGGGTGAGACGTTGTACGCCGAATTTACAGGAATGTTATCTCAAGAACATTACAGAAGGCGACATAACATTGGTGATTAATATATTATGTATCACATTTCAGATTCAAGTAATAGTCCACTTTGTGTAGAGAACACATTGATTGTAAAGTTTGTTGTTCTCTTGCGGAAGTGCGATTGCAAAATTAATATGATACCTACAAGGATATTTTAGACCTAACGAGTAAAGTGTGTTTATTCATAAAATACAATCATATCCCCTTAATTAAAACTTATGAATCAAAATACAATCATTTTTTTAGATCCAGCGAGTAAAGTTTAATTAGGTTTTTGCAGGTTAAGTCAAACTTAGAGTCGTGTTACCAAATCTGAATCTTCCAACATATTGCAAATATCACAACTCCAAGAAGGAAAAAGGCACGTTTTTGATTAGTTGACAAATGGGTTGTGGAAAAGCTCACAAGCATAGACATGAGCCATCAATTATTCAATATTTATAATAGGTGCAAATATTGTAGAAATACAGTCTAGAAAATATACATCAGTTGGAGGAAAAGTAGATACCATTGTTCATCATGAACCAATAAAGGTCGTTGGCAACTACATGTAGCCAAAAATATTAAAATGAATAACATTTACCCACTAGTCTAAATGATAGAGCAAACAATACCAAACTTTTCATAAATCTAGCCGCGCAAATGCGCGGGCCTTCTTGCTAGTTGCTATTAATAATGATGCTTGTGCTACTAACTCTACTCCTTATGAAGCATCCATTTTAAGGGAGAACGTTGAGCTAAGGGCTCAACTTGAGTTGCTAACTAGCAATTATGGGAAACTGGAAGAAAGTCATAAAAAGCTATCTAGCTCTCATGATGATCTTCTAGTATCCCATGATACGCTACAGCTAGCTCATGAGGCTATCACTACCAAGGTAACATCTAGTGACCCTCATGTGGACATTGGCACATCTTTACCTAATAATAAAGGAAGAGTTGCTTCTCCCAAAAATTTCGTCCAACTTTCTTTCTACCCTTATTTTTCAACAAAATTACGAGCACTTGCCACCGCTTTAGTCAAAGTACCACGAGCGTTCCGACCGCGTTCCTCTGTCCCAATAAAACCCGACGCCTCTCTCTGCCACGAGCGCCACCGCCGCCGCATTCTTCCCCGCCGCCGGCCGCATTCCGCCTGCCCCGAGCTTCCCGCCTCTAGCCGAATCCATCTTGTCCGGCCGCGCCCCAAAATACTGCCGCCCCCTTGAATCACTGGCTCTATAATCACTCACCTCATCACCTCCCTCTCCCGGAAGCTAGAAGGGGGATGAGTAGACATCCCTGCGGCTTGCTCCGACCACGTTCTGTTCTTCGTTGTCTGGGTACACGCAGGCACATGCTCGCCAGCGAGATTTGCCTCGCTCTGTCCCTCGCCGTCCTGCTCCGCGTTGATCCGTCCCTTGCCGGCCCGCACCACCCCAAGGACCCCAACCCTTCTACACGCGCCGCCGGTTTCGTCGACCGGCCTCGCGATGTGTGGCTCCTTCCAGCTACGCAGCCGCGGCTCCACACAGAACTGAGACCATGCCGCTCCTCTCCTCCACGGACTGCGCTTTGCTCTGAACTTACGCACGCTCCCATGCGTTATGGTGGCGTCGTGGCAATGTGTGGTACCAGCAGCGAGCACCCAAGGAACACTCGTGGCTCTACATCCCCAACAATGCCATGACCCCTCACATCTCCAGCACCACCATTGACGGCCTGGTCAGTTGCACAACATATACTCAGCTTTTGAACAATCCTTGAAGCAGGGTGCTCCTTACGCGTGCAGAATTGGAATTGAGCAGGGTGCTGCAGGTACAGAAATCTGCACATGAGGGATGCGTTCTGCCTCTGCTTCTCATTTTCTTAAACTCAATTTGTTGCTGCGATATGTGGTAGGCTCATGCCCAAGTGGTGGAAGAGCTGGAGGCCTAGGTACCCACTATCCAGGAGACCAGGATTCCAGGTGGGTGGGAGTTCAGGCCATGTGGACTTGGAATGATAAGATTGTTTCTTCTAAGGCAGCCTCAGAAGATCAAGTTGAGTAAGCAGAAAACTAACACCCGGTAGGCAAAGAAAATGATATATGCGAGGCATATGTGTACTTTGGAGTAGATGAACCCAGTTTTATGAGATATAGTCTAATTGTTATCTCGCTTGACCCTTTTTTAGCATGTGAGCTACGACATGTATGACATCTTAAAACATGGAAATTGTCCATGTGAGCCTAATTCTCTTACTGTTTTTCAAATATTGTTTATGTGATTTTCCATGTAATTTAGATAATTTAAGCATAAATGATCTGTATACTCAATTTCAAGATAACCATGATGCACACAAGGAAGATTGCAAATTAAGTGCCAAATTTTTGCTTATGTTTTGAGAAGATTGATGTAAATTGAAACAAAGAAACTAAATCCAAAGCAAAGCCTAAAATATTTCAAATAGTACATACAAAAATAAAAATGAAATATAAGATGTTTTGAGTGGTAGAAATTACAGCATATTATTTTCTAGGTTTATGAGAACATATGAAATTATTTTAAAATCGTTGCAACGCACGGGCACTTTTGCTAGTCCTCTACTAATAATGCTATATTGCCATGTGCTAGTCCTCATAGTTCATCCACTCACAATGTTGGCACATCGTGTGATGAATTACTTTCCTTGCCTTGTTGCTCTAACAATGATGCATCTACCTCCTCTAGTTCTTGTGTTATCACTAACCATGTAGAGGAAAGGAATGAGCTCAAGGCCCAAGCCACTTCTTTGAAGAAAGGCTTGGTAAAGCGTCATGAAGGGAAGACCACACTTGACAACTTGTTGAGTGTGCAACAATCCCCAATGACAAGAGTGGACTTGGATTCAAATCCAACAACAAGAACAAGTCCAAGTTTGACAAGAAGAAGGGCCAAGAACAAGTCAAGAATTCGGCCAAGATTACTTGCTTCAGGTGCAAGGTTGAAGGGCATCATGTTAGATCTTGCCCAATGAAGAAGAAGCCTCTTAGTGAGAAGCAACTAGGGAAGAGGCCTCTTGTTCAATCTCATGCTCAACCACAAGTTGAACAACGACCACCTCCTAAGAAGACTCATGTCAATGCTCCTCAAGTTGAGGAGCCTATAAAGAAGAAAGAGAAGAGTCGATGTTGCTATCTATGTCGTGAGAAGGGGCATTTGGCTTATTCATGCACTAAGGGTACCCTATCCAACCCAATTATCATTGACGATGTTTACTCTATTAGGAAGGATAGGGTTGGCAATGTGTTTGCCAAATATGTGGGAACTCAAAGTGGTGTCAAGAAAATAACCATCTGGGTTCCCAAACCTATTGTGACTAACCTCTTAGGACCCAACTTGGTTGGGGACCAACAAGCTCAAACTTGATCAATAGGTTGTGTTGGAGGACATTGGAAACTTGGCTATCTTTTGAAGAAGTAAGGGATCTTCATGGTTATATTTCCTCAAGCCAAGTCAATTGGATTATCACATATCTATCTTATACCCAATGTCCCTCCTTGCGGTAACTTGTACATAACACATTTACATTGAAAGTTACTTGCCCCCTTACATGTGTTAGTTTTGTTCCTAGCATGTGTTTGCATATGATGTGCTTCTTTCTTACTTATCTTGAGAAATCAAGTATGTGTATGTTAGTTGTGTATCATGTATGTGTAAACTTTGTGTTGAGCCTTTTATTGGATCTTGTGTGGATTTTATTTGGCTCTTTTGGGAGATTAATGGACTATAACAATTTTGGGTGAGTGACTTGCTTTGTGCGCTTCACAATCCCAAAAATGTGTATTCATGATGTACACCACATAGTATTGATATAGCAAGATTATCTAGTCTCTATGTGGTATGTATTATTCATGAGAAATTCAAATTCTATAATGTCCACTAATTTCTCTAGTTGGTTTTTTAGTTGCCTCTTGTTAGAACGAAATGGGTTATCACATTATGGGGGAGTAATATGTTTTGTACATATTACAATCCTAGAAAATGTGAATATTTGAGGTTTTGCCACTTGGGTTTGATATTGCAAATTATCTTGTTTCCATGTGGCATGTTTGCTCGAACAAGTTCCAATCTTATTGAGTGCTTCTATTTGGTTTTCTTTTGGATCTTGTTTGAATGAGTTTTGCTTGGTGTGGTTTTCCTCAAATATGCATTTCCATATGCTATTTGAGAAATCATTCGCTCCATATTATTTTAACCATGGCTTTGCCGGTTGGTTCGAATAGTTGGAGCTACCAACAAACTCTATCAAATATGGCATTGCTTTAATTCTTATCTTTTGCCATATGATTTATCTTGCGAGGATATTCTTGGATATCTCTATCACCGGGAAAATATTTCCTTTTACACATTGTCCTTGGACAATTGATATTCATGTTCGTGGTAGAATATTTGTGATTATCCTTCGTTGGCCTTTGCTCTTATTTGTCTTATCTCTTGCAAAGTATTTATTTATTTTGCGTTGACTCCCATTGTCTTCCTTGCCTCTTTCATGGATCCTATTTTTCAATTGGTATTGTTTAGTGTTGTAAATGGCATATGGAGAGTAATGATCCCTTGTTTGTGCGTTTTGTATTCAAATGCAAAAATCTTAAAGATAATGCATGAATCTTGGGGGATCTTTTCTTTATTATTTAGAACACTATCTTATCAATTGACATTTGATCCTTTCAATTGCATTTAATTTCTTTCCTTGGTGTTTATAGAAGACAAACCTTTTCCTTTTGTGCTTTGTGCCATCATGAAAAGTGTAAAGAGTGTTTGGTTTATTTGTTGTAACCTTGTTTTTTTGGGGAGTTTGCTTTCTCATTTCTTGTTTGTGTCTTATCTTCTTAAATGTGAAAACCCAATGAGCATTTATCCTTTTATCTTATCTTCTATGCTCATTGATCTTGCTTAGGTACCTTCAATTGTATCT
Organism: Puccinellia tenuiflora; assembly: GCA_012064385.1. Taxonomy (NCBI): domain Eukaryota; kingdom Viridiplantae; phylum Streptophyta; class Magnoliopsida; order Poales; family Poaceae; genus Puccinellia; species Puccinellia tenuiflora. The sequence goes on along the minus strand of QRDG01000101.1, from coordinate 573,424 downwards.
ATTGAAATTTTATATCTCATCCATAGATATTTGTTTCAATTGGTATCGCTTATCGGAGCTTTGATACCTTGTTTCTTGATTTTATTTTTCTTGATGTCTTTCAAGTAATACTCTTCACTTGGTATCTTTGACTCTAGCGGGTATCTTATTTTCAATTGGCGTCTTATCTCGCATGTGTTGTTTGATTTGATTCCTATTGATACCTCACTTCATGTGTTGATGTGTTGGAATCAATCATTGGTTGTTTTGATTTTTCCTTGATCATGTGTTGATTTGGATTTTGATATAATTTGGACAACCTTTTCGTGTCACACCTTGGTGTGCCTACTTTTGGTTTACTTGGTGTTTGTGTCCAAATTGTATTTTTTTGGTTCTAGAAAGTCTTTGCATACATATTTATTAATATATATCTTATGGCATGCTTGTCTTTTTGTTCCAATATATAGGGTATACTCCACCAAATCCTAAGTCGGCTAAGATGTGCATGAAATTCAATTTCATATCTATATGCACATATTTATGTGGAGTGTGTCCTATATATTATAGTGTATCTAACTACTATGGGACCCAATGAGTTTGGGAACCATTTTGTACTTGAATTGTGTTTTAGGTACAATGGAGATGCATTGGATGCTTGCCTCATTCATAAGGAAGGTGTTCTTGATACGTCCATTTTGCATCACTATGTTACATCATAATTCATCTTTATTCATTGATATATTTCATATTATGATGCAATACTTATGTTATTTTATCTCATTTTGCATGTTTGGCAATTATTGGAGATGCATCCACCGGAGCCTGGAATCAGCTGGAAAAGTACCTGTCAAGACACCTGACTTCGGAAGCTCCAAAAATTCCAGAAAAATTCGGAGATAAATATTATGGGAAATAAGCCATGGAGCCAAAAGGGCGCATGGAGGCGAGCTCCAGGGAGCAGGGGCGCCCCCCTGCCGCGGGCCCACCCTAGGCCACGGGTGGGACCCGCCCCTGGCCCCCCTCCGGCTCCCCTTCGGCGTATTACTTCCCTTTGACCTAAAAACATCGGGGGTATTGACGAGGAATTTTTCTGCCGCCTCCACGAGGTGGAAACCAGACAGAGAGAAGAAGAGCTCCGACAGGGAGAAATCTGCCGGGGAATTTCCCTCTCGGAGGGGGGAATCGTCGACATCGTCATCGCCATCACGCCGGGCATCATCGGGATCATCATCAACACCATCTCCATCATCAACACCATCATCACCGTCACCGTCCCATCTCATCCCGCTGTAGCAATTGTCATTGTTTTGTTATTAGTTCATTGGAATCGTATCCCGGGTGTTGATTACTACTTGTAGTTGATGCTTGAGAGTTTTATCGGTGAATTGTCTTTACAATCAGATTGTTGCCCTTATTCATATCACCTTTGATCATGATCTATATGATGTCTTGTGAGTAGTTCGTTTGGTTCTTGAGGACATGGGGAAAGCCTAGTTGCTAGTAATTGCATAATGTTGAGTAATATTTAATGGTTTGATTTATGTTGTGGTGTTATTCCTCTAGTGGTATCGTGTGAACGTCGACTACATGATATTTCACCTTTCAAAGGGCCTAGGGGAATGCATAGTGTATTTAGTTTTCTTATGGTAGGGTTGCAGGAGTGACAGAAACCTAAACCCCAATTTGTGAACTAGTGCACTAGGGAGCGTAGGGTCTTGGAGTTTAAGGCTGTGGTTAGGTTTTTATCTTAATTACTTTCTTGTAGTTGCGGATGCTTGCAAGGGGTTTAATCACAAGTATGTATTTGTCCAAGTAAGGGCGGTGCATTAGCATAGGTCCACCCACACAGCATTTTATCAAAACATTGAAGGTTAATCACCAGCGTGCAATGAAACTGGCTAGGCAGAAACTCCCATGTGTCCTCGAGAACGTTTTAATCTTCATAAGTAACACAACCGGCCTGTCCTTTGAGCTTAAAAGGATTGGGCTATTTTCTATAGCACTCTTTTATTTACTTTTTTTAAATCAAAAATCCAAAAACATTTCTGTTTTAGTGCTTGCAGTGAAACCTTGCTGAAAACCACTTGTCAACACCTTCTGCTCCTCGTTGGGTTCGACACTCTTACTTATCGAAAGGACTACAATAGATCCCCTATACTTGTTGGTCATCAGTTCTCACCGTGTGATTATAGGAGTCAAGCTACGGTGGCTAACAAACTATCATCTTCTTCATCACCAATGATGTCTCGGTAACAAGTATCTATCCCATGCATACTTTTCTAGTTTCAACCTTGTGTAGGTTGCTTCTTGGCATGAAAAGCTTTTATATGCAATTGTTGTGTTTTTGGCCTATTTCCTTCACTTGGTATATCTTTGTGATATTTGTGTTGAAATTGCAAAAACCTTTCCTTCAATTGATATCCTATTTGTGATACTTGTTGCCTTATCTCAAAGCGTCTCTACTATCTCTTGTTCCCTTAGTGATATGTGTGATATCTTTGATGTGTTTGAAGTTCATCTATATACAATAAGATAAATTTGAGCTATGTGCTATGCTATTAAGCAATAATCTTATTTGTGTATTTATGACTTCCCTTTGGATACCGTGTTCTCTTCTTCTCTAACCATTTCATATGTACATGTTTCTTTGTGGGTGTATATCATCAATGATTTATCTACTTAGAAACCTATACATATGAGAGAGGTAACTTTTTCAATTGGTATCCTTTTTTCTTTTCCAGTCACCTTGATTATTATATTTGATTTTTTGGTGGCTTCAAAAAGAAATTCGCTCGTGAGTGCTTGTCTTACCTTTATTTGCATTTTTACGCACTCATGTTTTATTGAAGATCTTTGACTTCATGCTTATCATGGTGAGTATGTTGATTTGTATTGCCTAAATGTTCTCACTAGCTTTTGTTTTTTTTTCAATTGGTTTTAGTTTCCAATTGGTATCCTTAAGCTTGTGAACATTTTTTTTAAAGATCTTCTTTGTATCTTGGTTGGGCCTCTCTTATGTTGAATCTTTTGATTTGGTATCTTTTTATGGCTCAACCATATCCTTGGTGCAAGTGATATGTTTTGTTTTATGCACTCTTGCACTTGTTGTGTGTTCTAGATGATTTTGGGGGAGTGAGGATTCCATTTTTGTGCACTCGTCAATTGTGCATGAACATTGGGGAGCTTCTCTATTTTCATTTAGAACACTCTTTTCGGATCTTTTCGATTGCTTTTCTCCCTTTGGGGAGATGTTTATAAAGGGATGTCATCTTATTTGCAATCTGTAGATCCTCCAATATAGTTTGATTTCCTCTACCTATTCGCCATTGAATATGTGCATTTGATTTCACTCATATCTTGAGAAATGCACACCTTATGGAGGAACGCATATTATATTGGCCTTCTAAATTTTTCCACCCATTTCGGCAATAGGTGCCAATGGGGGAGAAGTTTAGAGGGTTTAAGGGAATTTGGTGTTATGCTTTTGTTTGGTTCTTAAGCATTTTCCTTTATGCTCTTGCGTGCTTGCTTGTTTGTCTTGGAAGTATGCTTAATTCCTTATATAAACCCTCTTAAAAGGGATTGTCATCAATTACCAAAATGGAGGAGATTGAAAGAGCATGGTCGCCCCCATGTGTGGTTTTGGTAATTAATGACAATCCTTAAGGACTAATGTGTGCTTTGAGCTATACTTGTAGGTTTGGTCCATAGCAATGCTTTGAACTCCACATGTTGGAGTCAAGGCTAATAGAAGAAGAGTTTATGTTGATCAAGGCTAAGTGCAAGTTGATCAACACACAAGGCTAGGGAGGTAGTTCTCCATGAGCATGCAACAGAAGGGATATCCTATGTAGCTCATGGAGGATGGCGTCACGTGGTGATCGTCATCAAGATAAGGGCCGAGTGAAGATATATTGAAGAGTGTCTCTCCCATCTTGGTGTATGGGGGAGCACGTTGGGAGTCTTCACCGAGCGGAGCGCAATCAAGAAAGGTGGTCCAACTTGAGAAGGTCAAGATCGTCATCATCAAGCTCAAGTGGATTATGCGCAAGGAAAAGGTATGTTCTTGATAGGGTTTCTATTTTACCGGTCTCATGATGTTAGTTGAGAGAGTGGTCCAACTTGAGAAGGTCAAGATCGTCATCATCAAGCTCAAGTGGATTATGCGTAAGGCAAAGGTATGTTCTTGATAGGGTTTCTATTTTACCGGTCTCATGATTTTAGTTGAGAGACCGGGTTATAGGATAGATAACCGTACTATCAAGAGGGGCTCTCAAGCGAGTATCTTAATCGTATCGCCGTAGAGAGCTCAAACCTTTGCATTATTGGCGCCATAGGGGTATATTAAACCCTACAAGAAATATCTTGTTATGACCCCGGGAATCTCTATTAGTTTCCCAATCTCGGGACGAGATTCTTTTTAAGGGGGGAAGGTTTGTAACATCCCGAAAATTCGTCCCTAATGTTAGTAATGTTTTCTCGCGCCTGAAAAACTTTTTATGTTTTCAAACTATTTTCTTTGAACCAGATGGTCCTTGATTTGACTTTGGTTTCACTCTCTTAGAAATTTTTCCCAATAATCCTCGATCCCTATCGATCTCCACCATAATTCCGTGCCATTGCTTTGCCGGTCGGACATTGATTCCATTTGAACATTCCAAAACCCCTCCCATCCACCCCACCAAAAGCCACCACCACAATTGTACCTTGAAATAAATTCCACCAAGATACCATATGGTTCCCTCATACATATACAACCCTCCCATGCAAAAATACTCCATAGTCCCATGCAATAATTCCAAGTTTATTCACATTTCCTATTATGCCATTTTCAATCCAAAAATTATCCGGACACCTTCCCCTCATCCAAAAATTCTGCAATTTTGGTGAGGTGCATTATTTAACCTCCTGAACATTTCACTCCATTGGCCCAACCTCATTTGAGGAATATTTGAGGTACTTCCTTTGTAATGCCCTTTTCATGCCTATTGCAATTTCCAAAGCAACCCCTAGCTACGAAAATCACTTGGCATTGCCACTTTGCCAAATTGACAACCTCCCATATATGACCCCATATACACAATATCAGATCAAGATAATTTGAGTAAGTGCACTTGGCATACCCATGCCATTAGGGCATTTTGGACACCAAATTACTTGGCCAACCTCCATGTACCCAATTGAGCTCAAACTTCACACATATACTATATACACCTATCCTAGCCTATTGTGAATTTTGGGGATTTTTCTGAGATGTGCAAGGCCTTGGTCATTTCATCGAGCACCTGGTGTACCTTCAGTTTTCTGAAAATTCTAAACAGAAAAGGTTGGATCCTTTGAGTGACTCTTGTTTGGTCGTGTTCCCATCTCCTCTACAGACCTAGTGGTGAAACCATTTTGCGATTGGGGTCCCGAGTCGGCGGGAACGCGACGATGCCGCTCGTGGCGCGCTCCGAACGCCAGCGCGCGCGAGATGGCACACTGTTCGTCCCTGTTCCCCGGGTCTCCACTGTTCCCCCTAGATCCAACCAAACCCCAGCTGTAGCTAGACCCCGTCCTGCTCCCCTGGCTCAGACCGGACATGATCGTATCCCCTCCCCTCTTATCTTCTTGGCCATGGACGCGTGTGGCCACCCTCCTAGCCCTGCCTATAATACCACTCCGAGCCTCTCGCGAGCAGCACCTCTCTCCCCCCTGGAGCCCTTTGCCCTTTTAGTTGCGGGATGGCGAAGCCTTGCTCCGTTTCGGCCGTGGACGACGTCGTCGGTCCATGGACCACGGTGAGCTCCCTACCGAGCCATCCTTCGATTAAAACTGTGGAGGAGTTCCTCTTGATACCCTCTACCTCCCAGACAACTCGGTTTGCGAAGTGGCGCACCGTAGCCTCGGCATCATCTCCTCCCACTAGCGGCGAGCTCACGGAGCACGGCTCCATGGCGGTGCACCCGGAGCGCCCCCGTGCTCGTGGCCACCCCCTTCGGATGCGGCGCAACGGGGCGGTCCCCGCCTGCACCCTGGCGGCCGGCGGTGGGTGCCACGGTGGCGGCAGCGGCGGCCGGTTCCCGCGTCAGGCAGCACCCAGGCGCGTCGGCCTCGCCTCCCGTCCCACGTCCCTTCGATGTGGGGATGAGGACGGCCAGCCCGGCGCCAGCATGGCGTCCCGAGCCGCCGACTAGCGGGCCCCAGCTCGGCCCGGCCCCGCAGCCAGGTTGAGTGAACGCGCCTTCCGACGCATTACGTTTCCCCAGTTTGAAGGCGTATTCTCGGTGGAATGCGTGACCAGCCCGGCCCGGTTCAGAAAACAACCCGTCCTGTTTTTTTTCCAGAGTGAGCAGCAGATAGTTAAACTTCGCCCAGCCATATCTTTTGAACCGTAGCTCCGTTTGAGGTGATTCAAATTTGTAAATTCATAGTTTAAAAATCTCTATCCAGTGGTATAGGTTTTATATTTTTGTATGATGGTGGTATGCTCAGCGCCCACGTATGCATGTATAGGTGTATTTCACGGTACCGGCAAACCGAGACCCTAACCCGCGACGTGTCTGTGACCTTCAAGCCAAATGGCGTCGATCCTCGAAGGCAAGCTAACCACTTCCTATGAACACTCAAGCGGTGTTTGTTTGTTTGTATTTTACCTTGCCATATAGGTGCATTTTATTGCTTATCACCTGTCAACTGTGTGTCACGAGATATCGTGGCCTTTTTTACATCCTGTCAACTGTGCGTCACGAGATATCGTGGCTTTGTTTATATCCTGTCAACTGTGCGTCACGAGATATCGTGACTTTGTTTCATACCTGTAATACGATAAACCCATGTCCCGTGGGTTGAGTTCCGGTACCCCGTCTAAATACACGTTGGGTCCTGCCCAAGTGGATTGAAGCGGCTACTTTTCTGTAGAGTTGTGGCGTGCGTTGGACGGTACCATGCACCACTCCCCATTCCGGTGATGATGGACTGGGGGAACCGCCACAGTCAATGGAATGGAGGAACGGGATCGCGTGGACGCCTCCACTAACTTTTGTAGTCGATCTGTGGCTGTCACTGGTCAGAGGTATCTCCGCCATCGCCCGGTTGACGCTAACCAACTGTGCTATTTTATTTTCTTTTACTCAACCTGTGGCTATCACTGGTCGGAGGTATCTCCGCCATCGCCCGGTTGACTGTGCTATTTTATTTTATTTTATTTTACTCAATCTGTGGTTGTCACTGGTCGGAGTTATCTCCGCCATCGCCCGGTTGAAACTAACCATTGATTAAACTAACTATATATTGCTTGAACTATTGTGTGCAGTTTGTTTCTGTTTCATGTTGATATGATATTATTGTTTTGCAGTGGACTAATATGTTTCATGTTGATATGATATTATACTTTTTTGTGTTGGACTAATCCTCCGTTGTTTGGACTTGTTGTTGAATGAAACTGGACTAAATGAAACCCCCCTCCAAACATCGATAGGGTCAGTCCATAGTGCCACCAAACTGAACATTGAACGCACTACCACTGTCACCCAAATGGGAGAGCCATAGCCTAAGTAACCTATCAAGCCTCCTTAGATGCTACCCACTTGGCAAGTCTAGTCGGATACTGCATAGTTGTGGTCGGGGCTAGTCTTGCGAAGGTTCCGAAGCTAGGTGTTGCTCATGAGTTGGGGACGTGCCGGATTCACTTCATCATAAGACTTAGCCCGAGTGGTAAGTCGGTAGCTATACAAGGAGTGTCTTGGTAGCGTGAACGGTTATGTAAGTGTATCTTGCCGTCGTGAAGCAAGGTGCATTTAGATGGGTGGTAACTGCAACCTCTCGAGAGTGTGTCAACTAGCAGCTAGCCTTTTTCCTAGGTTATGGAACAGTTCAGTGTCGGTCACACTATTGTCCTTTGTCGAGTCCGGAGGTTAAACTTAAGTTCGGTTTGAAAGATGAACAACCTGATTTCGATAGGCTGATGCAGGGAATGTTACTTGAGTCGTGGAAGGTTACCCGTGTTTGGGCTGACGGTGTGATCGTTGGGCGCCTAGAGTTAGGCCCGAGCCAACGTCAGCCGTGCATGCCCGAGCAGAGATATGAGGCCAGTGGGCCTAGCAGTTTGACAGATGTGGAAAGGCCGTTGAGCCTAGTGGTGATGACAGGTGATGTTAAAATATTTGGTACCAATGGGTACATCCGTTATTCGTCACAGGTAAGTTCTCTTGTGTGATTACCGATACACGATCCAACCCCACCTGGCTTGGACTCTGTACTGGTGATACCCCGTTGTGCTTATGCCATGTTTTGTTGTGATGACATGTTGTCATCCATTTGGATTTCTGTAAGTAGACACTTGTCTTGTTTAGATTATTTCTGTTACTAGCTACTTGTTGCCTGATTGCTTGACTGTTCATGTCTTGTGGTTATTTTCTTGCGAGTACGTCATTGTACTCAAACTGGCTTTTCATGTGGCCAGACGTTGAGAGGATTTATCTTCTACCATAGCAAAGAGATGGAGCAAGAGCGTGCTAGGATCAGTAGCCCAGCCAGATGCCTGTGGAATGGAGCCGCACCAAGCCGTTGTCGCATCTATGTCTTCCGCTGCCAGTTAAACTCTGTCTCGTGCCATACTTGGCCATGATAATTTCTCATGCCTTGATGGCCATGTAAACCGTTTGTAGCCCTCTGGGCCTGATTGTGTAATGATATTTCTGCTATGTTGCATTGTCGTAACGTGCGTCCGTATATCCTGGACTGGTGCACGGGGCGACCGCCTCTCTGGTGACATGTGCCAGAGGGGGGTGTCACAAAGCATGGCATCAGAGCACCAGGCTGGCTGTAGACTACCCTAGCATGGAGAGCCCCGCCTGACTTTTGCCCGACAATGACCCGATGGATTTAACCCATTCCTGCCTAACCGACATGGCCGGTGTTGGTCAACAGTTGGTGCAGAAGGACCTGTCCCCAATTTCTTTCCCCAGCAAGACTAGCTGGTTTCTTCCATGAGAAGAAGTCGAGCTTACCCCGTGAACTTGAGACCCGCCCTAGTTGCTTTATAACCCACCCTCGCCAGCTCTCCCTGGCAACCCAACCATTTTGAAGTAGGATCCCATAGAGGAACCCCGCATCCATATCCCCTCCAAAAATCTAGAACCCTAAGAAAATCCGATGGTGACCCCTAATGCCATCTTGGAAACCACTGCCGAGGAGCATTCGAGCTTTCGATTGATCCTTTGGAGGGTCATCAATCATATCCTTGGGAGCTCCATTCACCCCGTGTACGTGGCATTCCAGAGCTCACTCACGTCTGCCGGAAGTGAATTCCGGGCCGATGTGAGGATCAGCCCGTGTCCCCGGGGCACGAATCAGCCCTACGTAATCCAAGGTGGCAGCATGCCTACTCTGGGGCTAGCCATCCAGGTAGCAGCCTGGGAATGCCTCGTCCGTCTTCGGTCCTTCGGACCCCTGCTGGCTGAAACTCGAGAGTTCTACTACCTTCCGGCCAGACCACAGCCCCGTGAGGAGATGGTCCAAGCTGACGTATCGAAAGAGTCTGACCCCGCACTAATCAACCAAGTCGCTTACGCCATCGCAATGACGAACCTCAATTGCTTCTTGATGGAGGAACTCGTGTCTACAAGGAGGAACCTCAGCCGTGCCCGGCTACATATATATTTGGGGGAAAGCACGCCTACTCTCTCCTGCAGGCAAGATCAAAGTAACGGACTTGCACTCCCAGATCCCGGCCCATCCCGACGAGTCCCAGAGCAGGTTCCAATCCTCGAAGGTGTTCCTGTGTCCTCCGACCTTGCGGAAGAAGGAGACGTGGACATCACTCTCCGGCTCGGCCGCACTCCACCATCTGTGAAGGACCGTCAAGCGGAGTAAGATCCGTTTAGTTTAGCCTGAGTGGCGTCTATAAGCTGTTAGGAGAGAGTTCGTGAGATTGTTTGCAATTCCTATGTTTGCTGTACGCGTGTTCGTGTTGTTGCCCTTCTAATTATTTTGAGTCAACCCTGTGTAAAAACTCAGTGTCCTGATCCTCTGGTTAACCACCTGGTCGACCCAAGGGTGGAATATCATGCCGTTCCCTTTAGTCAAATTTTTGTCAAGTAACCGGGAGCGCTTGTTAACCAGTATGGTTGAAATGATTATGCCATACTGATGCGATTTTCTAAAATGAAATTTTCCCCGGGTAGCAATTTCTACTATCTGTGTGATAGTGCCTCTGCAATTCTCTCTGCTACAAGAACAGATCTATAACAAGTAAGGTAAAATCTGAACAAGCCAAATCCGGCTCTAATCCATTAAAGGAGCCACATTTGATACATCAACTGACTTCAGTACATAAGGAGGATTTCAGAAACAGAGGATACAAGTTCTACTCCAATGTACAACACTACCACTAGCTCAGTACAGACATAAAAGAGCACCTCTAGAAATCCTACTCCCTCTCGCGCTCAGTGGCGTCACCTGAAGATGAGCCAGACTCACCTGAAGTCGGGTCGCGAGCCGCGCGACGACGACGACGACGGATGGCACGAGCCGCTAACTGTCGTCCAGTCGGAGGAACCGCTGCATCAGCCACCAGCGGCAGCACCACCTGCTCGCCCGCAGCCGGCCCCACCTAGCTCGCCCACTGCCGGCACCGCAACAGCGTCATCACCAGTGCCGCGCCACCAGTCGTACAGAGCCACCAGCAGGAAAACCACCACCGCATACAACAGTGCTACCACCACCGAAGCCAAGATCCAGAAGATCACGACCACGAACACCTGCTTAACGAAGCCCGCTCCCTCTCGATGTGCGTAAAATTCATCGAGTATTGCTGAAAGGAAACCCATGGTGGTAGTGGAAGAGGAAGGAATTTCAGAGATCCCATTTATAGCCGCGGAGCTCGGATGCCGCGCACTACTCAGCCTCACGCGGGAAATGAGAGGAATCACGAGTAGTGCTCGCCAAATTGGCGCAAAATCGTCGAGGCGCCAAAGGCCGTGATGGCCGCTGCGTAATTGGACCGCACCCGCAACAGTGCCGCAAAGGAGTGCTTCGTGCACTCGGAGTCGGCCAGGTACGGAGGGAGACGCTGCGAGGAAGAAGAAGATAGAAAGGAAGAAGGAAACTTCCAGGTGGACCCGGTCCCACATGTCAGCAAGCAAGAAATAACCCTCTGTGTGCTTTTATCCTTTTCTCTGGAGAACAGTCCCTCCTCTCTCCAGTGCTTCGTAGGGAAAATTTTGCCAAAATGATTTTGGGGATGGCCCTACCCCACAGTGTCTGTAAACCAATTGTTGGCGACACAGATGTTTTCTTACATAAAAAAAATAAACCTTGTTATTTTTTTCCAAACCTGTGTATACTTGAAAAGGTATATACAGTTTTTCAAAAAAAAATCTAGACCAGGGACATGTTTAGCATATCCCTAACCTTTTGTTTTACAAAATTTGGTAATTATTTGTCCAAGTTAAATCCAGGTTATTGAGTGACGATCTGTGTGTAGATCTTGTTTGATCTTGCCATGCTTGTGTTTGGTTGAACTAAAACCTTAGGTTTTAATATTTTTTTTATAACCATAGTAGCAAATCCTATGTTGATTGATTTCGTGAGCCCCTGCCATGCCATCCTTAGAATGCATTGAGTGTGAAAATATGGTGTGCCTTGATAGTGTTTGTTTTAATAAAATATCGTGCTGAGTGTTGAACCTTTTGAGTGATAAACTCTAGTATTTTGTAGAAAAGGTTTTAAAATATTTTAAATATAGGGGTATATTAAACCATACAAGAAATATATTGTTATGACCCCAGGGAATCTCTATTAGTCTCCTGAATCTCGGGACGAGATTCTTTTTAAGGGGGGAAGGTTTGTAACATCCTGAAATTCGTCCCTAATGTTAGTGATGTTTTCTCGCGCCATGAAAACCTTTTTCTGTTTTCAAACTATTTTCTTTGAACCAGATGGTCCTTGATTTGACTTTGGTTTCACTCTCTTAGAAATTTTTCCCAATAATCCTCGATCCCTATCGATCTCCACCATAATTCCGTGCCATTGCTTTGCCGGTCGGACATTGATTCCATTTGAACATTCCAAAACCCCTCCCATCCACCCCACCAAAAGCCACCACCACAATTGTACCTTGAAATAAATTCCACCAAGATACCATATGGTTCCCTCATACATATAAAACCCTCCCATGCAAAAATACTCCATAGTCCCATGCAATAATTCCAAGTTTATTCACATTTCCTATTATGCCATTTTCAATCCAAAAATTATCCGGACACCTTCTCCTCATCCAAAAAAATTCAATTTTGGTGAGGTGCATGATTTAACCTCCTGAACATTTAACTCCATTGGCCCAACCTCATTTGAGGAATATTTGAGGTACTTCCTTTGTAATGCCCTTTTCATGCCTATTGAAATTTCCAAAGCAACCCCTAGCTACGAAAATCACTTGGCATTGCCACTTTGCCAAATTAACAACCTCGCATATATGACCCCATATACACAATATCAGATCAAGATCATTTGAGTAAGTGCACTTGACATACCCATGCCATTAGGGCATTTTGGACACCAAATTACTTGGCCAACCTCCATGTACCCAATTGAGCTCAAACTGTGAATTTTGGGGATTTTTCTGAGATGTGCAAGGCATTGGTCATTTCGTCGAGCACCTGGTGTACCTTCAGTTTTCTGAAAATTCTAAACAGAAAAGTTTGGATCCTTTGAGTGACTCTTGTTTGGTCGTGTTCCCCTCTCCTTTGCAGACCTAGTGGTGAAACCATTTTGCGTTTGGGGTCCCGAGTCAGCGGGAACGCGACGATGCCGCTCGTGGCGCGCTCTGAACGCCAGCGCGCTCTGACCAGCGCGCGAGATGGCGCACTGTTCGTCCCTGTTCCCCGGGTCTCCACTGTTCCCCCTAGCTCCAACCAATCCCCAGCTGTTGCTAGACCCCGTCCTGCTCCCCTGGCTCGGACCAGACATAAACTTATCCCCTCCCCTCTTATCTTCTTGGCCATGGACGCGTGTGTGGCCACCCCTCCTAGCCCCTGCCTATAAAGAACACTCCCGAGCCCTCTCGCGTGAGCAGCACCTCTCTCCCCCCTGGATTCCTCTGCCCTTTTAGTTGCGGGATGGCGAATCCTTGCTCCGTTTCGGCCATGGACGTCGTCGTCGGTCCATGGACTACGGCGAGCTCCCTACCGAGCCATCCTTCGATTAAAACCGTGGAGGAGTTCCTCTTGATACCCTCTACCTCCCAGACAACTCGGTTTGCGAAGTGGCGCACCGTAGCCTCGGCATCATCTCCTCCCACTGGCGGCGAGCTCACGGAGCACGGCTCCATGGCGGCGCACCCGGAGCGCCCCCGTGCTTGTGGCCACCCCCCTTCGGATGCGGCGCAATGGGGCGGTCCCCACCTGCACCCTGGCGGCCGGCGGTGGGTGCCATGGCGGCGGCAGTGGCAGCCGGTTCCCGCGGTAGGCAACGCCCAGGCGCGTCGGCCTCGCCTCCCGTCCCGCGTCCCTTCGATGCGGGGATGAGGACGGCCAGCCTGGCGCCAGCATGGCGTCCCGAGCCACAGACTGGCGGGCCCCAGCTTGGCCCGGCCCCGTGGCTAGGCTGAGTGAATGAGCCTTCCGGTACGTTACGTTTCCCCCGTTTGAAGGCGTATTCTCGGTGGAACGCGCGATCAGCCCGGCCCGGTTCAGAAAACAACCCGTCCCGTTTTTTTTTTCGAGAGTGAGCAACAGATAGTTAAACTTCGCCCAGCCATATCTTTTGAACCGTAGCTTCATTTGAGGTGATTCAAATTTGTAAATTCATAGTTTAAAAATATCTATCCAGTGGTATATGTTTTATATTTTTGTATGATGGTGGTATGCTCAGTGCCCACGTATGCATGTATAGGTGTATTTCATGGTACCGGCAAACCGAGACCCTAACCCGCGACGTGTCCGTGCCCGTCAAGCCAAATGGCGTTGATCCTCGAAGGCAAACTAACCACCTGCTATGAACACTCAAGCGGTGTTTGTTTGTTTGCATTTTACCTTGCCATATTGGTGCATTTTATTGCTTATCACCTATCAACTGTGCGTCACGAGATATCGTGGCCTTGTTTACATCCTGTCAACTGTGCGTCACGAGATATCGTGGCTTTCTTTACATCCTATCAACTGTGCGTCACGAGATATCGTGACTTTGTTTCATACCTGTAATACGATAAACCCATGTCCCGTGGGTTGAGTTCCGGTACCCCGTCTAAATACACGTTGGGTCCTGCCCAAGTGGATTGAAGTGGCTACTTTTCTGTAGAGTTGTGGCGTGCGTTGGACAGTACCATGCACCACTCCCCATTCCGGTGACGATGGACTGGGGGAACCGCCGCAGTCAATGGAATGGAGGAACGGGATCGCGTGGACGCCTCCACTAACTTTTGTAGTCGATCTGTGGCTGTCACTGGTTGGAGGTATCTCCGCCATCGCCCGGTTGACGCTAACCAACTGTGCTGTTTTATTTTCTTTTACTCAACCTGTGGCTATTACTGGTCGGAGGTATCTCCGCCATCACCCGGTTGAATGTGCTATTTTATTTTTTTTACTCAATCTGTGGCTGTCACTGGTCGGAGTTATCTCCGCCATCGCCCGGTTGAAACTAACCATTGATTGAACTAACTATATATTGCTTGAACTATTGTGTGCAGTTTGTTTCTGTTTCATGTTGATATGATATTATGGTTTTGCAGTGGACTAATCTGTTTCATGTTGATATGATATTATACTTTTTGTGTTGGACTAATCCTCCGTTGTTTGGACTTGTTGTTGAATGAAACTGGACTAAATGAAACCCCCTCCAAACATCGCTAGGGTCAGTCCATAGTGCCACCAAACTGAACATTGAACGCACTACCACTGTCGCCCAAATGGGAGAGCCATAGCCTAAGTAACATATCAAGCCTCCTTTGATGCTACCCACTTGGCAAGTTGACGTGGTGTTACCACGTCAAAACCCTTGGATGGCATCCTCGGGTTCGTGAAGAAGGGGGAGGAAGGATGTGGTGCTGGTGAATCCGTCGGCTGACAAGAGGTATTACCCAGGTTCAGGCCCCCGAAGGTAAAAGCCCTACTCCTGCTTGTCTGGAATTGATGAGATCGATTACAACGACGAGCTCGAGGATGTTGAACTCGCTAGGGTTTCTAGGGTATCGGATTGCGTACCTAGGTCAGCGGCCCTCCCAGCCCTTTTATAGTGGGACTGGGTCCCGGGTCCGTACCGACTTAGGTTTACATGTTGGGCCCTATGATCTAATAGTCCGTCAGGCCTTCCGTCGGGGGCCTCTTTCTGGGCTTCGCACCCAGTGGGCCGCAGTCTTTACCGCACCAGGGTGGTCCACGGTGGCACACCCGATCGGTGTCCCCATGTCAGTAGCCCCCGAGGACCTGGTAAACTCAGAGAGTCTGGCAGGGACTCCCCCGCTGCGCCTTATCCTGGTGCGAGTCTGCACTCTTCGCATCTTAGCGTGTACCCTGCAATTAAGGCTCTTTGTGGTGGATTTCACATAGTACGCCTGGTACACTTTTGACAAGGTCGGGACCAGTTAAGTGCTCTTGGGCACAAACATTACTAGTGTACATCAAACTCGAGTCCCCAGGCTCGAGCTTGGAGGCGCCCCACGACTCCCACCGCCCGGGGATTTTACAGAGTCGAGATCGGCCTAAAGGGTTACCCAACGCGTCCGTCGGGATTTTCATCGCAGCTGTTCGTGCGGTAACCAGTGCAAGCTTCCACGGCTGTTGCCAGTGGGCCTGGCCCTACACGACGGATCGGTGGGTCTTACCTTTGTACCTTGAGGTACAGCATCCGAGGGTCAGCTATGTTTGACTCAACTCGGGTACGATGCTCGGGTTAGACGGAGTCGATAACCAATCGAGTGCGCGATCTAGCGCCGTTGCGGGAGTCGCTTCCCCTTTTCTTGGCAGTCGGGGATGTCACCCATCCGCTTTTTCAGCCGAAGAATACGGGAGTCGGTACGCTCCCGATGGGAGTTAGCAGGTTATGACCTGCTTGTATTATTGTCCTGCGGGTAGTCGATAAGGACATCGACTGCTCTTGTTCTGACGCCTGCCACGTTCGAACTTACATCACGCGCATGCGTCACGCCAGCAGAGCATCCTGCCGCTTGGTCTGCCAGAAGTGACCGCACGACGGGTTATGTCAGTTTGACTGATAATGGGCGCGAGATTTTCGGCACGCCATGATGACGACCTCCTTGGTTCCCGTGCGTAGTGGGCGACGCGGTCGGCGACGGTTGCCCTCCGCGGCCGCCACGTGGTCCGTTGGATGTGCGCCGTTGCGCCCGAGGAATGGATGGACGGTGTGGATTCCATCGTCTTCGTTGTTAAATGAGGGATACTTGGCGATGGGAAGAGCACGCCTCCATTCCCATCGCTTAGCCAGAGCCCTTCTTGCATCCTCCGCCGGCCACAATGAAGAAAGCCGCCGCCGCCGACAAGAAGAGCGCGAGCGCCGCCACCAAGATCAGCACCGCCGGGCCTCTGAAGAAGATCCCTGGCGGCTGGCAGCGCTCCAGCGTCACGGAGCGCACGCTGACCACTCTCCGCTGCGACGGCTTCCTGCCGGCGCAGGAGAAGATGCCCACGCGCGCGCCCGGCGACGGGGTGGAGCCCCACCCCGAAGCGAACGAGCGCGTGTGCTTCGTGGACTTCGTGCAGGGGGGGTTCGCCCTCCCTGTGCATGGATTCCTTCATGGGCTGATGTACACCTATGGCATCCAGCTCCATGACTTCACGCCAAACTCCATTCTCCATATTGCTTGCTTCATCATCCTTTGCGAGTGCTTCCTTGGGTTGCGTCCGCATTGGGGGCTGTGGCAACGCATCTTCAATGTCAAGCGCAACTCCGGCACGAATGGCGTATATCTCGTCGGCGGGTTCGGGATCCAGACCCGCGCGGACGTCGAGTACTTCGACCTTAAGCAGCTCGATTCCGCGCAGAACTGGCCGGCGACCTTAAGTCAAACTTAGAGTCGTGTTACCAAATCTGAATCTTCCAACATATTGCAAATATCACAACTCCAAGAAGGAAAAAGGCACGTTTTTGATTAGTTGACAAATGGGTTGTGGAAAAGCTCACAAGCATAGACATGAGACATCAATTATTCAATATTTATAATAGGTGCAAATATTGTAGAAATACAGTCTAGAAAATATACATCAGTTGGAGGAAAAGTAGATACCATTGTTCATCATGAACCAATAAAGGTCGTTGGCAACTACATGTAGCCAAAATATTAAAATGAATAACATTTACCCACTAGTCTAAATGATAGAGCAAACAATACCAAACTTTTCATAAATCTAGCCGCGCAAATGCGCGGGCCTTCTTGCTAGTTGCTATTAATAATGATGCTTGTGCTACTAACTCTACTCCTTATGAAGCATCCATTTTAAGGGAGAACATTGAGCTAAGGGCTCAACTTGAGTTGCTAACTAGCAATTATGGGAAACTGGAAGAAAGTCATAAAAAGCTATCTAGCTCTCATGATGATCTTCTAGTATCCCATGATACGCTAAAGCTAGCTCATGAGGCTATCACTACCAAGGTAACATCTAGTGAGCCTCATGTGGACATTGGCACATCTTTACCTAATAATAAAGGAAGATTTGCTTCTCCCAAAAATTTCGTCCAACTTTCTTTCTACC
This sequence comes from Puccinellia tenuiflora, assembly GCA_012064385.1. NCBI lineage: Eukaryota > Viridiplantae > Streptophyta > Magnoliopsida > Poales > Poaceae > Puccinellia > Puccinellia tenuiflora. The sequence goes on along the minus strand of QRDG01000101.1, from coordinate 555,758 downwards.
CTTATTTTTCAACAAAATTACGAGCACTTGCCACCGCTTTAGTCAAAGTACCACGAGCGTTCCGACCGCGTTCCTCTGTCCCAATAAAACCCGACGCCTCTCTCTGCCACGAGCGCCACCGCCGCCGCATTCTTCCCTACCGCCGGCCGCATTCCGCATGCCCCGAGCTTCCCGCCTCTAGCCGAATCCATCTTGTCCGGCCGCGCCCCAAAATACTGCCGCCCCCTTGAATCACTGGCTCTATAATCACTCACCTCATCACCTCCCTCTCCCGGAAGCTAGAAGGGGGATGAGTAGACATCCCTGCGGCTTGCTCCGACCACGTTCTGTTCTTCGTTGTCTGGGTACACGCAGGCACATGCTCGCCAGCGAGATTTGCCTCGCTCTGTCCCTCGCCGTCCTGCTCCGCGTTGATCCGTCCCTTGCCGGCCCGCACCACCCCAAGGACCCCAACCCTTCTACACGCGCCGCCGGTTTCGTCGACCGGCCTCGCGATGTGTGGCTCCTTCCAGCTACGCAGCCGCGGCTCCACACAGAACTGAGACCATGCCGCTCCTCTCCTCCACGGACTGCGCTTTGCTCTGAACTTACGCACGCTCCCATGCGTTATGGTGGCGTCGTGGCAATGTGTGGTACCAGCAGCGAGCACCCAAGGAACACTCGTGGCTCTACATCCCCAACAATGCCATGACCCCTCACATCTCCAGCACCACCATTGACGGCCTGGTCAGTTGCACAACATATACTCAGCTTTTGAACAATCCTTGAAGCAGGGTGCTCCTTACGCGTGCAGAATTGGAATTGAGCAGGGTGCTGCAGGTATAGAAATCTGCACATGAGGGATGCGTTCTGCCTCTGCTTCTCATTTTCTTAAACTCAATTTTTTGCTGCGATATGTGGTAGGCTCATGCCCAAGTGGTGGAAGAGCTGGAGGCCTAGGTACCCACTATCCAGGAGACCAGGATTCCAGGTGGGTGGGAGTTCAGGCCATGTGGACTTGGAATGATAAGATTGCTTCTTATAAGGCAGCCTCACAAGACCAAGATGAGTAAGCAGAAAACTACTACCCGGTAGGCAAAGAAAATGATATATGCGAGGTTGCGAGGCATATGTGTACTTTGGAGTAGATGAACCCAGTTTGTTTTATGAGATATAGTCTAATTGTTAGCTCGCTTAACACTTTTTAGCATGTGAGCTACGACATGTATGACATCTTAAAACATGGAAATTGTCCATGTGAGCCTAATTCTCTCACTGTTTTTCAAATATTGTTTATGTATTGATTTTCCATGTAATTTAGATAATTTAAGCATAAATGATCTGTATACTCAATTTCAAGATAACCATGATGCACACAAGGAAGATTGCAAATTAAGTGCCAAATTTTTGCTTATGTTTGAGAAGATTGATGTAAATTGAAACAAAGAAACTAAATCCAAAGCAAAGCCTAAATATTTCAAATAGTACATACAAAATAAAAATGAAATATAAGATGTTTTGAGTGGTAGAAATTACAGCATATTATTTTCTAGGTTTATGAGAACATATGAAATTATTTTAAAATCATTGCAACGCACGGGCACTTTGCTAGTCCTCTACTAATGTAACATCCCAAAACTTTGGAATGTTTTAAAAATCACAAAATTTAAAACTTTTATTATTAAATAGATAAAGTCTCCAAAAATCAAGAAAAACCATCTTTGAAGATTACTTCTATTCTCTTAAAGGGATATTATTTTAAATATTCCTTTATCCTTCATTTTCAAGTTTTAAAGTTTTGTAAATAAAATACTTAATTTGGATTTCTATAAAATCCTAAAAACCTTTTTGGCAAAGTATTTCAAATATTTTGACAAAGCCCAGAATTAAATGGGTGTTTGCATTTAAAAGGATTTATCAAATTCTATTAAATAAAAGTTTTGCCACAAATTATTTTATTGAGTTTATAATTTTGGATGACAATACTCATACTAATTTTTCTGGATTTTCTTTTAATTCAAAAGAATTTATAAAACCCTATTTATTTAAGATGACATAAACATGTCAATTATGCATTTATGTAATATTTGTTTTATTTCAAAATAAAAACTTTTGGAAAAGGTTGCCAAATGTTCCAAATGATTATTCTGAATTTTACAAATTCTTACAAATTTATTTCACTTGATTTGGAGCATTATTTCAAAAGTTACAAAAGAAAACAAAGATAAGCAAAGGTTAAGTTTTGTTAAAAAAAGGAACCGAGCCAGCCCGAGCCAGCCCACTGCCGGCCCAAGACCAGCCCAGCACCATCCTGAACCGGCCTCCCTCCCTCCTCTCCTTTCTATATCTCTCTGACCGGTGGGACCACGATGATGCAAGGGCTGACGTCAGCACGAACAGCTCCAGCGCAAGAAACCGGCCGAGATACGATGCCGTTCATCGTCCAAATCCAATCGATTTTCACGGGATTTGTTTCCCTCTCTCGCGTCCTTATAAGCCCCTCGACGTCCGCGTCATTTGCCCCTAAAAACCCTAGCCCAAGCGCCACCAGGCTGCCCAGATTCGACCCCGCACCACCGCCATTGCCGCCGGTAAGCAGAGCTCGCCGTCGTGCACTCCGGCCATCCCCTCCTCTCTACTGCACCCCTTCGGCTTTCTCTTGCGCGTGCGCATCTTTGTGACATCGTCCGGTGATTTTTCCATCCTCAGATCGACGCCCCCGTCCTCGACATCCTTCAGCCGCCGCCGAAGCCAACTCCGGTGAGCAATCGGTGGAGGAGGAGAAGTTCCCGAAGCGCACCACCTCGCCAACGTCTTCGTCTCGTCGTGCTGATCACGCAGGTGGGTTCCGCTCCGTTATGAACGCCGTAGTTCGTCGGGAACGTGAGATGCCGCCCTATCGCCGCCGTCCGCCGCCGCCCGCCGGAACCCTAACTCCGGCCGGCCACCCCTTTTAGATCTGGATCGTTGGATGTCGATCCAACGGCTCCGTTTGTTCCCTATACCGAACCGGTACCAACCAATCCAGAACCGCCGCGTGGCAGCCTCGTCAGCTGCACAATCACCGCCACGTCAAGTCCAGTCAGCATCCACGCCCGCCCCATTTTCTGTAATTTCGGCCGAATTGATTTAATTTGGCAGTTTTGCAGAAAAACCCCTGAACCTTAAAACCTTTATATCTTTTCAACCGTTTGGCCAAATTTAACAAATTTTATATTTTTGAAAACCTTAGGATCTTTAGATTATTTTAGACATATTAGTTTTCATTTTGCCCTAGTTTAAATTATTCAAATTTCAAATGTGTAATTTGAGTAATTTTGGCATAACTTTAGTTTAAAAATAGATTTTTGGGTAAATCCAATTGGATTAGTTTTGTATAGTTGTCCTCTGTCCAGTAAGACCTTTCCCAAAATTTTATAAAATGTTTTGAATCATTGTTTTATATAAAATTGTGTTTATGCTATTTTGGGAGTGTTAAAATGTTTTGTTATTGTTTTAATTGTTTTCTTTTGGGAAAATGTTTTAAAACTTAGTTCTCTGTCCAGTATAACCAAAACCCATTTTGGTTGAACCATTTCATCATGAACATGTTGAAAATGGTTTAAAATCTTTTAGTGACTTGTGTTGCAAACTTTGACCTAGTTTGCAATTTGACCATATCCAAATTGTAAACCTTGGACCTTTGACCTACCAGGACCTCATTACAATAATTCTTTTTGTATATTGAATTATGTGATGAACTTGGACTATCAACCTTGTTGTTTTATTGTTGTCCATGTTTGATGTTGTGCTTGTTTTATTGTTGTTGGATGGTTATTTATTGTTGTTTGTTTATATTGTTTAGATTGAACGGAGAGATACGACTTACGTTGAAAAGAGTGTGTGAGCAACGACAACCTTCAAAAGGCAAGTGATACTCCAGCATAAATGACCTACTACTTTACTATATTGCATTGTAGACTATTTTCCAGTAGCATGCATGATAGGCTGTTTTTATTAAAGTTATATGCTATGCAAACCTGTTAGGGAAAACTGAATTGTTTTATTGTAGTTGAGTTAAGGAAAAATTCCACTAAATTAATGAACTACCTAGGTGGTATTGGTCCGTATGATGGAGGCGAAGTTGAGTGGCTATTCAGGCCCATTTCCATGGGTGAACCTGAATACGTACACTTGTGAAAGATCACCTAGGGTTTTGAGATTTCATGTCACTCCGTGTCTAGTTTACTTCCAGTGCAGCCACTTGGTACTATGGCTCTGCCTTGACTAAGTAAGTTATAGGCCCCGATTCCGGCAGTTCTCAGCGGATGTTGTCTTGTAACCGGGGAACATTTCCCAAAGGTCTCGTCTTCATCTTCACCTTTCCTTTTCACTTCAAGAAGGTCAAGGACAGAATGGGTTGATGAAGTCAAGTGGTGAAAGTGTCACAAACTCTCGAGAGTATTTAAACTAAGATCTTAGCCGTGTCCCCGGTTATGGACAATTTGAGTAACTAAGCAAGGTGGTCGACGGAAAAATCTCATTCATTCCAATTTCTAAATTAAATTTTGATGGGAGAACATGGGGGGGGGATTCGAGACACTGGTGCGCCCAGGAATGTCTCTTAAGGATTTTGGAAAGAAAGAAATGATTTTTGAAAGTATAGGATGAAATTTTGCTTTGCGCAAGAGCCTGTCAACTCCACCAGCCAAATATGCATGTAGAAGTTAGAAGTTTGCCTTTATGAGTCCACAAGTATCATTTGCCAGATCCATTCAAATGGTTCTGACCAATTTTTGGCTGCAACGCTTTTATCGTTGCAGGTTCGTTTGACGATGAGTAAGGAACGCTATAGGTTTCGAGTCTGCAACCAACATGTCTGCCTGTGGCACATGAAGATGATGAGGACTCCATGCTATTATATGATTTCCGCTGCTGAGTTTCGTAATATGCTAGCCTTGTGCTATGCAACTTGTAATGTTTTACTTTTCTGGATCTTCGATGTAATAGATATTTGACGCATTTGCATGATATTACATCTTGAACTGTGGTGCTAGCTATTCGATCCAGGGACTAGCACAGAACACAGGGATCTTGGCCTATTTTAAAAGGGCAGGATCGCTTCAGATGGTATCAGAGCATTGTGTTGCCTGTAGGTTCGAAACCCTAGGATTGGATTAGAAATAAGAAAGACCATAGGCATAAAGTTATTTTCTATTCATCCAAAAACTTTCCTAATATCTTCTTGTAACCTTCTCACCTAATTGCTATCTAAGTTATCTTATCTTATTTATAGATGACCATAACTTAGAAATGTTTCCGGAGGCGTTGAAGATAAACATGACAAGTATGAGAAGCCATCAAGTGCCTTGATAGAAGACTTCAAATTAGAATTCATAACACCAGAAGTACCTTGACGAACTCGGAGAAATAGAAGAGAATGCTGAATCACTAAAGGAAGAGATAGACAAGACCACCATTTTACCCGAATAGCGTTATCGTAATATTGTATTGACTTACCAAATTGTGGTATGGCAGTACTATCGTGTCTATTTTGAAAAACCTTGTTGTGTTTGTTTGTTATCCAAACTATAATTTCGAAAATTAAGTAGGAGGAGTTGTTTTTATCTCTATTGGTTGTTTTACTGCTGATTGATGCTTGCTAGATGTTGCTTGTAAGATAATTTGTCTTGATATGCGGTGTATGGGTATTAATGCTTCCCTTAGTATCTTTCTATATCTACTCATCTCTGCTAAACCAAACCAGATGTCTCACCCACATACCAACCATGATGAAAAAGATAGCCACCTCAAGGTGCCCTATGCAGTTCAGTTGCTGGTAGCAGCCCAGACTCAGATGACTCAAGTGATGAAAGAAAGTCAAGCCAACAACCCCAATAATGAGTTACCCACAGGAATGCAACAAATGTTAGATAACCAGACTCAATTAGTGCAGATGATAGCTCAGTATATGGCAAGAAACAACAACAACTTACCACAGATGGAAGATGGACACAAAGATAACAAGGAGAATGTTATGACAGGACCTAGAGCCTGCAAAATCTGTGGAGAGATAGGTCATTCATCCAAAGAATGTCATGATGAGTGGCCCCATTGTGAGGCAAACTATCTAGATGAAGGATATCCCATAACCGAGGTTACCTGCTTTTTGTGTGAAGGGACAACTCACGTCCCAGCTCAGTGTCAGCTTTATCCATAGTGCAAGAAGTTAGTCAACAGGTCAAAGGTGGAATGCACCAAATTCTCCAGAAGACTTTAGAAGAACAAGATCAGAAAGGGAAAAGTAAGCGAGATAGAAACCAAGTGGTGTGCTTCAATTGCAGTGAGGCGGGCCATTTTGCAAATGACTGCCCAGAGAAGGAGGTTGGTGATGAGATCAAGCCAAAACAGTATGAGGAGGGACTTGTTATTCATGACAAGATGGAAGGTGAAGCTATAATTAGTACTCATCCTAACTCATCTATGGTCACCACAAAGTGTTGTTATTCATGTGAAGAAGAGGGTCATTTTTCTCGAGATTGCCCCTTTAAACGAACAGCAAGGTTCCCAACCGTTGAGGTGGATTATGATGAGGAAGATTACAAAGACCTGTTCTCTAGAAAAGGCCAAAGAAGAAGAAGAAGGACCTTAGTCACATACAGTGTTATAAGTGTAAGAAGATGGGACACTATTCTAGCGACTGCCTCGAATGGAAGACTGAAAAAGAGAACAAGTTAAATTCTCTCAAGAAGGGACTTGTGAACCATCACAGAACTAATGACGACCACCGTCATCACGGTATCAGCCATAGTGGTGNAACCACAATTTGTGAGGATGAGTGAAACTTGTATCGAATATCTTATGCCAAAACTTAGACAAAGCAATTACTATTGTTGTGAAGCCTGCTCATCATATCAGGGATGAAGACAAGACACTGATATGGATAAGCAAGGACGACATGGAAAGCGTGTATCCCAAGGAGAGGGATCACCAAAGAAGCTATAGCTTGTGAGCTAGCATATGTAGTAGTTTTCGTAACCCCATAGTTTGAAGGATCGATAGTTTAGTTCAAGTTGTCTTACAGACTGGAAACATTCTGTTAGACATGTGAGATCGACCGAGTGTTAGCTTACGAGATTCTCCAAACCAAGTACAAGGTAATGAATTGAGTGCGATGTGGAGTAGCTACCATGACGACTACTCATTTCATTCGCTTTGCTATGAGGAATGGTAAATCTGAGTGACATACCTATAAGAGAGACGACGTTGATAAGCCTGATCCGTAGGAGGATAATATATTATAACCCTATGTGAGGCAAGAGTTGCCGAAACGTAAGAATTTCGGTGAGGTTAAACCCCAGCTCTCGTGTAGAAGAAGAGGTCCAGCAATGAAAGTTTTGACCTACCATGAGAGTTCCGTTAGAATGGACGCTTTGTTTGCACTGAAGGATGCCAGCCTAGAGAAGAAATATTTCCGGATTCATCACATGGATGAGAATGTAATATGTCAAGCCATATTAAAGAGAATGCTATCCGAAGTTATCTAAGGAGACGCCCACCTATTGGAGATGGAGCACTTCATGAGTGTAAGATATAGTGGACTCCAGTGAGACCTAAAGACTAACCCGATGGACCCTAGCCCGAAGGAAAGAGTTCAAGACTGCCTACAAAAGTTTCTTTTAAGGGTGGTAGCCCACCCAGTTGTCTAAACCTAGTTGTCCCAAACCCATCTTTCTTTCTAGCCTCTCCGAATCTCGGGGACGAGATTCCTTTTAAGGGTGGTAGGTTTGTAACATCCCAAATTTTGGAATGTTGTAAAAATCACAAAAATTTAAAACTTTTATTAATAATTAAATAAAGTCTCCAAAAATTAAGAAAAGCTTTTATAGAAGATTGTTTTGACATCTTCAAAGTTATTTTTTTTAAATTAAATATTCCCTTATTTTCCAATCTCAACTTTAAAGTCTTGGAAATAAAATATTTAAGTGGGGTTTTCAAATAGTATTTCCCCCTTTGGTTTATTGTTTTAAAACAAATAATATGGGGATATTATAAACCCTATTTCTTTTGTGGAAATAATTTAAATACTTTTCCAAGCTTTGTTTTATAAAAATGTTTTATCTTAAATTATTTTAATATGAAAATGAGTTATCATTTTGAATGATATTACTCATATTATCCTCTGGTTTTTAATTAAATATTTTGGGATATTTATAAACCTTAATTTGGAAATTTCCCAAATAGCCATATGAGGCAAATTTGACCAAAAGGGTATTTTGGTAATTTTGTTTTGACCAAAAATAGTTCCAAAATGTCTAATTTGACTATTTGGAATTTTACAAATTTTTACAAATTTATTTGACTTGATTTGGGGGCTTAAATCAAAAATTATAAAAGAAAACAGAAAAACAAATAAAAAGGAAATTTGATGACGTCATGCTGACGTCATCGCCTTCAAAGCTCCACCACGACCGTTTCTGCCCGATCCTCTCCCCTTGATTGCTTGCGATTGAAGGCACCCCTGGCCTCGCCGACCCCGTCCCTTGGAAGCCCTTGACCTCCTCTCTAGATCCCCTCTTTTCCCTCTTCGATTTGCGCCGCCAGGCCGGCAAAATAGCTCGCCGGAGTTCCGCTTTGGCCGCGGCCGTATTTCCCGATTCCGGCCACCACGGTGAGTCTCCGCCGCCCCTTTTTGGCCCTGCTAGTTTCCCTTGTCCTCGCGCACCTCCTTGACCACCTGCTAGAATTTTTCCAGCAGCCAAACGACGTCCCCATCCTCAACCCAAGCTCGCCGTTGCCTCGAGGAGCTCCAGCCGACGACCGCCGCCGTTCCAGGACGCCCCCGAGCTCTTCGACCTCGCCATCCTCTCCGCCGTGCCTCACCGCACGCCGTCGTCCACTTATCCGAACACGAGGACCCCCGGAGCGTCGACCCCGTCCACGCCCGAGCCGTCCGCCGTCGTGACTCCAGCCGTAGCACACGGCCAAGCCAGGACGCGCGCCTCAACCCCGCCGCCACCTTCTTCTTCGACGTGCGGAGCTGCACCTCGTCATCGCCTCCCCACGCCAAGGAGACCACCGGAGCGACGGCAACATCCACGACCGAGCCGCCGCGCCGCCGGCCCGTCCATCTCCGACGAGTCCACACGCCGGCGAGGTAAACCCTAGCCCAGAGCCATTAGATCTTAAATCGACGGCCACGATTTGATCTTTTTAACCGAACCGGTACGCCAACGTGGCAGCCCAGTCAGCGCCACATCGTCGCCTAGTCAGCACCAGTCAGCATCCAGTCAGCCAGGAATTTCTGTGAAATTTTCCTATTTAGAATTAAATGGCAGTTTTGCAGAAAAGCCCCTGTAACTTATATCCATCATATCTTTTTATGCGTTTGGCCAAATTTAGCAAACTTTATCTTTTTGAAAAGCTCTGGACTTGTAGAATCTTTTGGCTCTGTTAGTTTTCAGTTTTGAAAACCCAAATTTATTCAAAATTCAAATGAGTCATTTGAGTAAATTTGACATAGTTTTAATTCTATAAGTCCAAATTTTGCAAATAAAATATTTCTGGAAACCTTGGAACATGCATGACATGATCCCACTGTTATAATTAATTTTTGATAGTTTTAAAAATATTTCTTAATCAGAGACTCAAATTGGAGTATTTCTGATATAGTTTAATTTCTATAAATCCTTTTTAATTGTTTTCTTTTAGAAAACTTCTTAAAATACTTGTCTCTATCCAGAGAGACCTAGAACAAGCCCATAATACTCTTTTTGAAACATAAACATTGAAAGTGTGCCAAAGGCCATTTAAATGTTAATGTTTTGCAAACTATAGTTCAAAATGTTTTAAAAACTCTTTAGACCAACCTTTGTGTGATCACTTTGATCAAAACCAATCTTTGGAACCTTTGAAACACCCCTTCAACCTTTTCAAATTTTATTTCAGACCAACCCCTGACCCAAATGGCAAACCCCAAACCTAAATGCATTGATTCTTTTTGCATATGGAATCATGTATTGAAGCTTGGACCACCAACCTAGTTTTGTTTGTTTTTATCCATGTTTGTTGTTATGTTTGTTTCTTTTGATTGTTGTATTGTTGCTTATTGTCATATGTTTGTATTGTATAGATTGAACGGAGTGCTACGAGTTACTTTGAGAAGAGTGTGTGAGCAACGACAAGTTCCAAAAGGCAAGTGCATACACCCTTTCATGAAAGACCTACTATTTTATTATATTTGCATGATAGACTATTTTAGTAGTATGCATGATAGGTGTACTACTATATTGCTATGCAGACCTGTTTAGTATACCACCTTTTCCTATTGGTCTAGGAACCCATTAACTTGGTAGATTTTAGAATTGCTATGCTGAAATGTTTTATTGTAGTAAGAAAGGATAAAAATTCTACTAAGTTAATGAACTACCTGGGTGGCAATTGGTTTTGCTCTATTGGTGGTCAAAGTTGAGTGGCTGCTCAGGGCCATTTCCATGGTTATACCTGAGTACGTGCACTTATGAACGGCCACCCAGGAACAAAGAGATTTAAGTCACTCCAAGTTTAGATTGCTTCCAGTGCAGCCACTTGGTATTATGGCTCTGCCTTGACTAAGTAAGTTATAGGCCCCGATTCCGGCAGTTCTCAGCGGATGTTATCTTGTATGGGTCTGCCCAGAGGAACCGGGGAACATTTCCCAAAGGTCTCGTCTTCATCTTCACCTTTCCTTTTCACTTCAAGAAGGTCAAGGACATAATGGGTTGATGAAGTCTTGTGGTGAAAGTGCACAACCTCTCGAGAGTGTAAAACTATGATCATAGCCGTGTCCCCGGTTACGGACATTTCTGAGCAGCTGGACAAGGATGTCGATGGAAAATCTCCTCATTCCAATTTCATAATAAAATTTGATGGGTGAACTCGGGTATATGAGACCTTGGATGCGTTCCATGGGTGTGTCTCATATTGAAAAGTGGAGAATATAATGTTTGTGAAAAGTAGGACAAAATTGGCTTTATGCAATAGCCTTCAACCCCACCAGCCAGATGAGCATGTAGTTTTAGTCTTGCCATTTTATAATCCACCATAGTATTCACTTGCCGGCCTGTCACAAGGTATTGACCCAAATTCCCTGGGCTGCAACGTTAATGTTGCAGGTTATTATGATGACGAGTGAGGACGTCTACCTTTCGAGCTTGCAACCAACATGTATGCCAGTGGCACATGAAGATGATGAAGCTCTCTGTGCTACTTATGTTTCCGCTGCCAAACTTTGCATTCAAGCTAGCCCTTGGCTATGCAATTTGTAAAGAATATTTTACTTATGTTCTCGCGATGTAATATTTATTTGACATTGATGCATGATATTACATCTATTTGTGAATTGCTATCCGTACTCGATCCAGGGAATAGCATATTTCACGATGTGTCATTGCTTTTCTAAGCAAGGGCGCTACAGACGCACTCTTTCCCTCGCCAGGGTACCCGAGGGGACTGGAAGGGTTTTAACGAGGCGGCCTGCTCGCAAAAATCAATAAAGTGATTTGAGGAACAAGCTCTCCCCTCTACTTTTGTCAGCAAGCAACATAAACCTAGGCCGCCACCTGATGNGAAGGAACAGCGGGACAGGAGACCCGCCGTGCTATTGAGATGTTGAAGACAGCAATGACTCAGCAAGCTCTTTATCCAGCGTTTCCAAATGCAAGTAGACTGCACTCGACACTGTTCAACTCTGGCACAAGGAGTCGGCACGACGAGTCTCACCCGGCCAACTCCACAAGCGCAAGGTGCCGTGAACAAGAGAGGAACAGGGCAAACATACCAACTGCCTCACGAGCTCAGCTGGTGGTTGATGAAGCGAGACAACGACGAGAAAGGGAGGCAGCCAGGGCTCGGGAGGCTGAGAGGGACAGAGCCCTAGCTGGTGCAGTTAACTAGCCTCAGCCAACCCGGGTGCACACAGAGGTGACTTTTTCTGGTGCTTCTCCTTCACTAACAGGACCAGAGTGCCTGTTAGATGCCATCAGGTCCGAGTCCTTCCCCAGCGACTTCAAGGAGCCGCGTAAAGTTCCCAATTACGATCCCAACATGGACCCGACTTCTTGGTTGGGCACTTATGAGATGGCGATGAGTATCCGCAATGCTACAGGTAGTCTGTGCGCCAAATTCATGTACCTTATGATGGAGGGAGCTGCCAAAGTTTGGATGCGTAACTTGCCTCCTAGATCAATCAATTATTGGGAGCAGTTGAAGGCAGCTTTTATACAGAACTTCCAGAGAACATGCAAAAAGCTTAGTACCATAGAGGACTTGGAGCGGTGTGTTCAGAAGAAGGGCGAGTCCGCAAGGCATTGGATGAAGCGGGTGCCGGAGATCATCAACTCCTCGCAAGGACTCCCACCAATTTCAGTGCTAATGGCAATGGAGAGAAATTGCAGCTACAATCCATTGAGTTGGAAGCTGGGTCGTATGAAGGAGAGCCTGAATCAAGGTATTCCCCTTACGATTGGCGAAATCATGGCGGGTGCTAATAAGCACGCTGCCACGGACAAAACAAAGGATCAGGAGGAGGGGAATAAAGGACATGGTGGCAATAGTCAGAACCAGAACCAAAATCAAAATCAGAACCAGGGAGGTAACAAACGGCCATATGGAGACAACTCTGACCTGGTAGCTAACACAAATACTGGGGTCAGATGCAAGGACAACAATTCTAAAGGATATCAAGGGCGTAGTCCAACCACAGAGGAGGTTTTGGCGAGTCCATGCCCTAAACACGCCAGAATCGGGAAGTGTGGTCATACCTTGGGACAGTGTGTGGATCTGCAATGTGGCAGGTTCCCAGGACCAGGAAATAGGGGCAACAACAATGAATATAGAAGAAACAATGGTGATGGAGGACCCGGCAACCACGGTGGAGGAGCCGGCAATAATCCTAACCTACCTCAAGGAGGAGGTAACCAGCAGGGCGGGTTCCAGCAGAACCCAAAGCAACTTCACGATGACAATGGGCAATATTATGTCACAACTCGGCCACAGAACACAAGTCATGGCAGTTATCATGTCTTTACAACAAGCACGTCCAAGCGTGCCAAGAAATTAAAAGTTAGAGCTGTTAATGCAGTGGAGCCGGCAGTCCCACAGTGGCTCAGGTGGTCAGAGCAAACCATCACATGGAGTCGGGCAGATCATCCACCAAGAGTCGACGACCCAGGGCAGCTAGCCTTGGTGGTAGCACCTCAAGTTGGGGGCTACACATTGAACAAGGTGCTCATGGATGGTGGAAGCAGTATCAACATCTTATATTATGACACATTCAAGAGGATGCAGCTGCAAGATAGGCAGTTAATACCCACTGAGACCGTTTTTCATGGAATCGTACCAGGGAAGTCAGCCAAGCCCATCGGTAAGATCTATTTTGAGGTTGCTTTCGGCACAGTGGAGAACTTTCATTCAGAGATTATGCCTTTTGAGGTAGTGGATCTCAAGAGTCCATACCATGCTCTCTTTGGTCGACCAGCATACTTTAAGTTTATGGCCAGACCATGTTATGTCTACTTGAAGCTCAAGATGCCAGGTCCATCAGGAGTCATTACAGTTAATGGCAGCAGACAAATGGCATTGGAGTGTGAAATAGGAGATGCAGCTATGGCCGAGACAGCTTGTGCCCAAGAAGAGCTCAAATTCTATAAAGCAAATGTGGACCCAGAGGACAAATCAGTTATCAAGAAGCCGGCCACAGAGGAGAAGATGAAGGTCAAGTCAGCTCAGGATACCAAGTCAGTGGAATTCACCCCAGGCGACTCCTCCAAGCAGTTCGTCATTGGGGCACATCTATCTGACAAATAGGAAAGCGCGCTCGTCGAGTTCATCCGTGAGAACCGGGACGTATTCGCATGGAAGCCATCGGACATGCCAGGAGTCCCGAGAGAACTCACCGAGCACTGCTTACATGTTAACCCTAATGCAAGACCAGTTAAGCAAGGTCTGCGCAAGTTTCACGATGACAGGAGAAAAGCCATTGGAGAAGAGGTGGCTCGGCTCCTTACAGCTGAGTTCATCAAGGAAGTCTTTCATCCAGAGTGGGTGGCCAATCCAGTACTAGTGCCAAAGAAAACAGGAGAGCTGCGAATGTTCATCGACTTCACGGGTCTTAACAAGCATTGCCCTAAGGACCCATTAGCTTTGCCTCGTATTGACCAGATCATTGACTCCACAGCGGGGTCAGAGTTACTTTGTTTCCTGGATGCTTATTCAGGGTACCATCAGATCAGACTCAAGAAAGAGGATGAGCTGAAGACATCTTTCATTACAACCTTTGGAGCGTTTTGTTATATGACAATGCCTTTTGGGCTCAAGAATGCAGGAGCTACATACCAGAGATGCATCCAGAACTGTTTCAAGGAACAGATTGGGAGGAACGTTCATGCTTATGTGGATGATGTGGTTATCAAGTCTCAGAAAGCCGACTCTTTGATAGCAGACCTGACAGAAACCTTTAATAATTTGCGCAAGTACAAGATGAAACTTAACCCTACCAAGTGTGTTTTTGGAGTCCCTGTAGGCAAACTCCTAGGCTTCATTGTTTCAGAGAGAGGCATTGAAGCTAACCCAGAGAAAATCAAGGCTATTCACAACCTGCAGAGGCCGACTTGTTTAAAGGACGTTCAGAAACTCACTAGTTGTGTAGCAGCCCTAAGCAGATTCATCTCAAGACTCGGAGAGAAGGCGGGTCCTCTCTACCGACTCCTGAAGAAGTCAGACAAATTCCTATGGGACAAAGAAGCCGACGATGCTTTTGAGGGCTTGAAGAAAACCCTGTCATCAGCACCAGTACTTGCAGCTCCTATGGATAAGGAGCCCATGCTATTATATGTGGCTGCCAATGAAAGGGTTGTCAGCGCAGTAGTTGTGGAGCGTGCAGAGGAAGGTAAAGAGTACCCAGTACAGAGGCTTGTTTACTACATCAGTGAAGTCCTCACATATTCAAAGCAAATGTACCCTCAATGGCAGAAGTTAGTTTATGGAGTTTTCCTTGCAAGTAGGAAGCTTAAGCATTATTTTCAAGAGCATCCAATCAAAGTGGTGAGTTCAGCACTGCTAGCTGACATTATATGCAACAGAGATGCAACAGGTCGAGTTGCCAAGTGGGCAATCGAGTTGGGTCCTTACCATATCACATATGAGCCTAGGACAGCAATCAAGTCTCAAGCTTTGGTCGACTTCATCAATGACTGGACAGACTTCACATCCTCACCAAGCTCACCCTGCACTAAATATTGGATAATGCACTTCGATGGATCCAGGCAGTTAGAAGGCTCAGGAGTCGGCGTGGTTTTGACTTCGCCTAAAGGAAATAAGTTGGAATATGTCCTTCGGTTGCACTTTGATTGTACAAACAACATGGCAGAGTACGAAGCCTTGCTACACGGCCTGCGTTTGGCCAAGGAGATGAACATCAAGCATATCAGGTGCTTTGGAGACTCGGATCTTGTAGCTTAGCAAGTATCTGGAACCTGGGACTCGAAGGATGCAAACATGGTGGCTTACAGAAGAGCAGTCGAATAGATAGCCGGGTTCTTTTCTGGTTATCAAGTGGAGCATATTGACAGACGCAAGAATGAGGCCGCAGATGCGTTATCACGACTCGGCTCTCGACGAGAGAAAGTACCCCCAAACGTATTTTTGGATGAACTTCACCACCCATCAGTCAAGTTGCCTTCAGAGGAGGAGTTAGCCTTCCTAGATCCAGAGTCGGCACTTGTGGCAGCAGCACGGGCAATACCAGCATAGACAGAGCCCTACCTTGCATATCTCCTCCGGGGTGAACTCCCAGAGGATGAAGTCAAACAGAGACAACTCATCAGACGATGCAAGTCCTACACAGTCATTGATGGCGAGTTGTACAGAAGGAGTGTCACTGGAGTCTACCAGAGATGTGTCTCCGGAGGAAGGCAGGCAAATACTGCAAGAGATTCATGCAGGTGCTTGTGGTCATCATGCATCCACTAGATCCTTGGTGTCAAAAGCTTTTAGGCACGGGTTCTTTTGGTTAACAGCACATCTGGATGCAGAAAACATAGTGCGAGTTTGTGATGGATGCCAAAGGTACGCAAGGCAAGACCACGTGCCAGCCCAAGAACTCAGAACTATTCCTATCACTTGGCCGTTTGCAGTTTGGGGGCTTGACATGGTGGGTCCTTTCTCAAAGTCGCCCTGCCACAAGACCCATCTGCTAGTAGCAGTTGACAAGTTCACCAAGTAGGTGGAAGTCGAACCCGTCAGCAGAGTCGACGGAGCATCAGCAGTGAGTGACGTGGGGTTACCACGGCAAATCCCTCGGATAGCATCCTTGAGTTTCGTATAGAGGGAGAAGTTGGCGCGCTGGTAGTATCGGACGGCTGACAAGCAAGATTTACCCAGGTTCGGCCCCTCATTGTAAGGTAAAGACCTACATCCTGCTTGTCTGATCTGTATTGATGATGACGATTACAAGGTGGCCCGAAGGCTATGGTGGTGGAGATTGGATCTCTCTATGTGCCGCCGTTGGCGGGTGTCTAGTCTATCGGTTCCCTCTGTTTGGTTGCCCCTACCTGGCTTTATATATGCAACCAGGTAGGGTTTACATGAGTTGCTTTGCCCTCCAAGTTGTGGCTTCTTGGGCTTCATTGGGCCTACAGGTGGGCTTCCAAATACATCTTCGGTTGAGCTGCACCGGGTATGCCAATGGTGGGGTGCCCGGAGGGTATGCCCACGTCAGTAGCCCCCGAGTGTCTGGTCGATTCGCAGAATCGGGCAGATACTCAGAGCAGCATGTCGAATAGGCGTAGTCGATGTGTCGGGTACATTGATGACTTTGTGAAATCTGATGCGAGCGTAAGAAAACTGATAATAATAAATCTTATGCGGGTGTAAGGAACCCGACTTTGAGAAGTCCTGTGCGGGCTATAGAGAGCCCGACTTTGATAAGTCCGGTGCGGGTTATAGAGAACCCGACTTTGAGAATTCCAATGCGGGCTATAGAGAGCCCGACTTTAATAAGTCCGGTGCGGGTTATAGAGAACCCGACTTTGATAATTCCGATGCGGGCTATAGAGAGCCCGACTTTAATAAGTCTGGTGCGGGTTATAGAGAACCCGACTTTGATAATTCCGATGCGGGCTATAGAGAGCCCGACTTTAATAAGTCCGGTGCGGGTTATAGAGAACCCAACTTTGAGAAGTCCGATGCGATATGGTCGACTCTGCTGAGGATCGAGTGCATACAGAAGTTTTAACTCAATTCTCATCGGGTGCGCGACCAGCGCTCCCGATGGGAGTAGCCCCCGAGGCTATGTTCAACTATTTATAGTTGGGCATAGGCTCAATTTGCCTTACTTTTTGTCGTGATCAAGCACTTGGCGAGTGTCGCTCCCGATGGGAGTGTAGAACTCGAAGAGTCTGGCGGGAATTTAACATTTATCATATCGACCTGGTGCGATTTTGTTATTGGTGATTCATTCGTATCCGTATTTTAGGACGCTTTAGCGGTGGATTTTGCGTAATAAGCCTGGTACTCTCGACGGATCAGGACTAGTTAAGTGCTCTCGGGCACAAACACTATCAGCGTACGTCAAACTTGAGTCCTCGGGCTCAAGCTTGGAGGCTGGTCCCTTCGACTCCTGCCGCTTGAGGTCTCACGGAGTCGAATTCGGCCTAAGTGGGTACCCAACGCGTCTGTCGGGATTTTTCTTCACACCTGTTGGTGCGGCATATCTGTCAGGCTACCATGGCTGCTGCCACTGGGCCCGGCCCTACACGACAGATCGGTGGGTCTTACCTTTGCACTATAGAGCGCAGCATCCGAGGGTCAATTGTATCTGATCCATCTCACGTATTTTGTGTTCGCTGTTCGGGTAAAGCTCCGAAATATAAGCTGATAAACTATCAGATGATTGTTAGCTGCTTGATTATCGGGTGCGACCAAAGAAGGCACCTTATATATCAGGTGCGGCCGAAGAAGGCACCTTATGTATTGGGTACCGCTGAGGCGATGTAGTATCACTTTATGCGGCGCAGCCCCCGAGTATCGGGTGCCGCTGACCCGATGTAGTATCAGGTGCCGCTGAAGCGATGTTGTATCACTTTGTGCGGCGCAGCCCCCGAGTATCGGGTCCCGCTGACCCGATGTAGCTGTAGGGCCTGTACAGCGTAGCCCCCGAGTATCAGGTGCCGCTCACCCAATGTAGTATCAGGTGCCGCTGAGGCGATGTTGTTGTAGGGCCTGTACATCGTAGCACCGAATATCGGGTGCCGCTCACCCGATGTAGTATCAGGTGCCGCTGAGGCGATGTTGTTGTAGGGCCTATACAGCGTAGCACCGAATATCGGGTGCCGCTCACCCGATGTAGTATCAGGTTCCGCGTACCCGATGTAGTATCGGATGCCGCTGAGGGACTCAACGCGGCGAACGGAGTCAACGCGGCGGAGTAGATGCGAGGGACTCGATGCGGCGGGCCGGAGTCAACGCGGCGGAGTAGTTTGTTGTTGTTGTTGATGTCGAAACGCCAGCCCCCGAGGGTATGTGGTGCCCTTCTAGGGAGCAGACTCTTTGCGGAGTGGATGTAGCGGACTAGACGCGGCGGACAGAATCGACGCGGCGAAGTGGATGTGACGTTGAAGGAGTCGACACATGGCTATACGGGGGCGACAGTGTTCAGCCCCCGAGTCCGACTTTGTCGAATCGGCGGGTAGTACATCTGAAATAACTGAAAGGAAACCATCTTTGTACCATGTGTAGCGTAGCCCCCGAGTGTCGGGTGCGGCCAGCAGGTTATATATGTATGGATAAGTAGCCTTATTGCTTAAAGAAATTAAATATGAAAATGACTTAGCTGTTGAGAACGCGTAGGCTGTATGGCGATTAAACCGGAACAGCGTGTTGTTGATATCCACGTCGGAGTCGGTGTCGATTGCGGTTGTCCGCGATGGGGCGGAGTCGACGACGGCGAGTCCGCGATGATCGCACATAATCATCGTGTGTTAGCTGATTGCTTGAGCTGAGCATATATTTCTTGTTCTTCTCCTTTTTCTTTGGCGTGGGTCACGATCGTAGCTAGCGAGCTCTAGTTTGCTTCTTCTCTTTTTCTATGATTCCTTGCTTCGATCCTTGTGCCAGTCAAGTAGTACAAATTGTAATCCAATATGGAATACAACCGTGCCTTTTCCTTTTCCTTTTTGTCTTCGGATTAGAACCCACGCGTGATCACACTGGAAATTCAATCAACCTCAAGCTCGATCGATCCATGCTAGTGTTTGTTCCACACCGAACAGGAGCAGCTGGAAGATGTAACGGGTGCGTGTTGGCGTGGCAGCACCTCAGATCGACCGGCGAGCGAATTGTGCAGGTGCTAGTAGCTTCCGAGGCTGAGACAGATGGCTTGGTTGGTCGACGGACTAGACGTCGAGGCCACCCGCACCTGCACGTGACCTGATTGATCGGATTTAGACGTTGCTGATGACGCCGCTGTTCACGAGAAGATCGCCGAGTCCTCCCAGCGGCTGCCGGTGTCGATGAAGTTTGTACGCGTCGAAGAAGATGACTAGTCCGATCCGATCTTTGCCACGGTGATATAGCCACATGCGATCTTGGTTGATGACGAAGGATCCCGCGTGTCCGGCAAAACGGATTAGCCGGCCGGATCGATCATGACAATATGATCAGCCGCCTGTGGGGACGATGTTTTTGTCGAGCCCCTGGGCGATGAGTAGCACGGCGATGGCTGCTTGAAGGCTGCTTGTCGCCGCCGCCATGTAGATTGATCGTGTTACAGGCCGGACAGACTAGCTAGACGCGCTGCCCGCTGTCGGCTAGATGCGATCTGGTTGATCGGATTAGCCGCGCGTGCGCGAGGATATTGCTGATGTCGACTCCCCGCGCAGTGTTGATGAAGATTGGAGCCGCCGACATTGCGATCCAGCACGCGTTCTTCCCACAGACGGCGCCAATTGACGTGGGGTTAACACGGCAAATCCCTCGGATAGAATCCTTGGGTTTCGTATAGAGGGAGAAGTTGGCGCGCTGGTAGTATCGGACGGCTGACAAGCAAGATTTACCCAGGTTCGGCCCCTCATTGTGAGGTAAAGACTTACATCCTGCTTGTCTGATCTGTATTGATGATGACGATTACAAGGTGGCCCGAAGGCTATGGTGGTGGAGATTGGATCTCTCTATGTTGCCGCCGTTGGCGGGTGTCTAGTCTATCGGTTCCCTCTGTTTGGTTGCCCCTACCTGGCTTTATATATGCAACCAGGTAGGGTTCACATGAGTTGTCTTGCCCTCCAAGTTGTGGCTTCTTGGGCTTCATGTAATGTCCCGGGGTTTTCCCCAAATTAGATTTGCTTGTTTTTCTTTTTTGCATCATCATCTCATCATGCATCATATCACCTTGCATTTTTTTTGGCAAAAGAAAAAAAATCAGACTATTATTTTAGCTAAACTACTTTTGTTTTGCAAATTGATCATAGGGTTTAATAAATCCATCACTCACTCCTTTTCTAATTTTCAAACAAACCCCAAAATAATATTGGGAATATTTATAAAACCTATGTCAAATCAAAGCTTTGGGAATTAATCTGGAAAAACCCCTCCTCGCTTTTTTTTCCCTCTTTTCTTTTCTCCCCTTTTTCTTTCTACCCTTTTCCAATTCTTTAATTGGGAAATTCCTGAAAATTCTAACAGGCCAGGAGAGACCTTCCAGCCCATCATCTCCCTCTCCTCCCTTGCCTCCTGGCCCATCTCTTCTTCTAGCCCAACTCACCCAAAGCCCACCTCTTTCTGTCGTCATCCTCCTCTGTACGGCAGGACATCGAGCGGAGCCACGTCGACCGCACACCGATGGGACGGCCGTCGAGCACGCCCCCCATGCTACAAAAGGAGCCCCAGGCAACCCTAGCCCTTCCTCCTTTCTTCCTCTCCCCTCTCCCGCCGCCATCCCTCTCCATCTTCCTCCTTTCTTCCCCTCTGCTTCTTCTCCAAAGCCCCACCGAGAGGACACCCTCGGTCGCCAGCAAGTTTGTCCGTCGCTGTCGCTACGTGTAGCTGCTCGTCAAGGAGTCATTGGGAATGGAAGCCCCCTGCTTTCCTCTTCAACTTCACTGAAGGAACCGGAGCCGAAGCCGCCCAGGATCAACGCCAAGATCGGCCTCCCCGACGTCGACTACAGACGCTTCCTCGTCTACAACTCGCGTGCCTCCTTCCTCGGCTCGAATCCTTTGTCTTCAGGCTCGAACAACTACAGAAGCAGCCCCGTGGTGAGCACCCCGTTCCATTCCCGCCGTTCCCCAGCTCTAATTCGTGCCGTAGACGACGCCATCATCTGCTCTTTTCCGTTCCACCATGGTCGAGCTCGTGCACGAGCTGCTCCTGCACCCTCACGCCTTGCCTGCACATGCACACCACCTCCAGGTCCAGCACACATCCGCTGCACCGCACGCACCAGCTCACACACATGTCCTGGCCGCACCCTACATCCCCCGATCGAACCAGGGAACCAGCTGTTGTCGATCTCGTCCTCGTCATCGTCGTTCTCAGAACCTGAAATTCTGCACCTTGCTGTCTGGTTTCAGTTAACAGCTTTCTATTGGTTCATATAGAATCAGATCTGCCATCTAACACTAACCGCAGCGTAGCCTGGTGGCTTTGCTCTCTCTTCCATCTACCGGCCAGCCCAAGTTCGATCCCTGGCAGCACCCAAGGCCACCCTTTTTCCTGTTTTTTTTATTTCTTTTGCAAATATGTTTTAAATCATATCTTTGGATCTATAACTCCAATTGCCAAATATATTATATGAATTTTGATCAGAAAAATGTAAGCAATTTGAATATGCCATCCATGCTCATGTTTGCATCATATAGCTTGCATTTTAGTTGTGTTTTGTTTATCACCTAAATAATTAAATATGGAATATGTGGGTTCTAATTTAATTATTGACCCGGTTCCATTTAATTTTGATTAGCTCACCCCTGCCATGTTCCTCCATGTTAACTCAACATTTAATTTTGATGGTTAGAAAAATAACGTGAACCTTATAATTGAATGTCGGAATCTCGGTTCCGTTTAAATTTGCTAAGTGCATCCTCTCATAATTGCAATGTCATACATGCATCGCATCAACATGCCGGTTCTTTTGCCGTAGTAGTAAAATGCATCTCTTCGATTTCAGTGTTTGTTGCTTCTTCGGGAATAGGACGTTGAGTTGATGTGAGCAACGACAAGTCCTGCTACCTCTACCGGATTGCAGGCAAGTGATACTCCCTTGCTATCTTTGCTTGTTTTCTGTCTCTTACTCGTCCTATCTTTTGTTCCTTGCTAGCCTTATGTCACGATACTTGTGTCTCGATCCTATATGCATGTTTCCCTTGCAGCCATGATATGCCACCACCCCCACATCCTATTACCCTGTTGCTTGTTTACCTTGTTAGCCTTGCGAGTCGTAGTGCATGCTTAGGTGCTTTGCTTGAGTCCTGTTATCTCTCTTGCTGTTAACATGATAGCTAGGCTCAACTAAAATGGTAATCTTTAAATTTCTGTTGCGATGGGAATAATATAATAAAGATAAGGCACCGGCGGAAGGCCAATCGTGGTGATTTGTTCTGCTAGTGTCGCCTAGGACCCGAGTTCTTTTCCGCTGATCCAAGACTGAGCGCACTAACCACATGTGGGAGTTCTATGGGCCTCCCTGCAATCTATTACCGGATCCTCAAACTTGTCCAGGATGCCACAAGTAGTTCGGGTGTTTCTGTAGGTGTTGCGGTACGTTCGTTTATCGAGTGTGGAAGGAGGGGCAATCGTATGAGTGTTCCCTCCCGAAGCCGTCCACGCAACGGTTAGGCCCACCGCGAAGCTTCGGCCGGACTCTCAAGGTGGATCAGTCCTAGCTAGGTGGCTCCCTGGACTTGTTTGTAGTGAAGGGAAGTATTGCGTCGAAACCTCCACCGGTACACCTCTAAGCGAGAGTTTCGATGCGTGTGGGTTCATTGGTGCATCCCTGCAGGGTTAAATCTTTTCGAAAAGCCGTGTCCGCGGTTATGGACGACTTGGTGAAATGCGCTGGCTAAAAAGATCATAGACAACTTGCACCTTATAATGATAATAACTTGACTAGTAAGATAGATCACTTGAATAATAACCCATAAAACTTGTCCACCGTGTGAGTGCCCGGACTTCTTCCTCGTGGGTTGAGGATACGAGGGAGTCGTATTAGGGCGGGTTTGTTTGGTGAGTAGTTTAGTTGGTTCCTTATGCGCTCTCTTACCTTTTCTCTGATAGACGAAAGTTGTAGCGTGTCTCTATAAGTTGTTAGTGCTGCTTGCCGCCTCAATCGCTAACCCTCTTTCCCCAGAATTCCAGCTTTGATATCTTGTGAGTATTACTTGCCAGTACTGTTTTATAGTACTGACCCCTTCGGGGCTGCTATTCCAATGCAGCCAAACAGGTTTGAAGTGTGACGACGTTAGCTTGGGAATCCCTCCGGCTAGGCTTGGCCTGGGCAGGGATTTGGTGCCTTTTGCTTATCTTCAGGACTCTTAGTCCAATTTGTTTCTTGTCCGTAGCCGGACGCTACCGCTTCCGTTGTTATTTTGGATCTTTGTATTGTATCTTTGCTCTTGACTCTGTGAGTCGTTGTTGTATATATGTTCTTTTGTGGGTTTCATCGAGAACTGTTGTAATGTTATCACAATTCCACCCGCATAACGTGTGTGTTGCGACCTGCACGTTATGCCTGGTGGGCGTCCTTTAGGATCGTTATTATGCGGATTTGGCTGGAACGCTAAAATCTGCATAGTACCGATCTTGGGGCGTTACAAAGTGGTATCAGAGCTCTGGTTTTTCGATACCCCACGGGTCCAGTCTGCCTGTAGGATACCCTAGCTAATGGTCGATGTTTGTAGAGTGTCAAAAACTATTTTGCTAAAAGTTATTTGAAAAGATCTCAATAGGACTCTTGTTTATTCCTTACCTCTATTCTATTCCTCTCTTACCTTTGTGTGATTTAAATCTTCTCTCTTACCTATCTTCCGAGTTATAGCATCTTCGTGGGTGGACGATCTCTTGCATTTGACCTAATAGGTTCGATCTTCGGAAGGATCTCGACAGATGATCATCGTCATCGACGTGAGCAAGAACCTCTTGTTAGTGGTGTCGAGAAGATCTACATGGTGCGGGAAGATTCGATAGTTTACCTTGCTCTTCTTCTCCCTTACGGTAGTGTGGATCTCGGGGCGAGATCCTTTGTTAGTGGTGTCGGTTGTAATGTCCCGGGGTTTTCCCCAAATTAGATTTGCTTGTTTTTCTTTTTTGCATCATCATCTCATCATGCATCATATCACCTTGCATTTTTTTTGGCAAAAGAAAAAAAATCAGACTATTATTTTAGCTAAACTACTTTTGTTTTGCAAATTGATCATAGGGTTTAATAAATCCATCACTCCCTCCTTTTCTAATTTTCAAACAAACCCCAAAATAATATTGGGAATATTTATAAAACCTATGTCAAATCAAAGCTTTGGGAATTAATCTGGAAAAACCCCTCCTCGCTTTTTTTTCCCTCTTTTCTTTTCTCCCCTTTTTCTTTCTACCCTTTTCCAATTCTTTAATTGGGAAATTCCTGAAAATTCTAACAGGCCAGGAGACACCTTCCAGCCCATCATCTCCCTCTCCTCCCTTGCCTCCTGGCCCATCTCTTCTTCTAGCCCAACTCACCCAAAGCCCACCTCTTTCTGTCGTCATCCTCCTCTGTACGGCAGGACATCGAGCGGAGCCACGTCGACCGCACACCGATGGGACGGCCGTCGAGCACGCCCCCCAAGCTACAAAAGGAGCCCCAGGCAACCCTAGCCCTTCCTCCTTTCTTCCTCTCCCCTCTCCCGCCGCCATCCCTCTCCATCTTCCTCCTTTCTTCCCCTTTGCTTCTTCTCCAAAGCCCCACCGAGAGGACACCCACGGTCGCCAGCAAGTTTGTCCGTCGCTGTCGCTACGTGTAGCTGCTCGTCAAGGAGTCATTGGGAATGGAAGCCCCCTGCTTTCCTCTTCAACTTCACTGAAGGAACCGGAGCCGAAGCCGCCCAGGATCAACGCCAAGATCGGCCTCCCCGACGTCGACTACAGACGCTTCCTCGTCTACAACTCGCGTGCCTCCTTCCTCGGCTCGAATCCTTTGTCTTCAGGCTCGAACAACTACAGAAGCAGCCCCGTGGTGAGCACCCCGTTCCATTCCCGCCGTTCCCCAGCTCGAATTCGTGCCGTAGACGATGCCATCATCTGCTCTTTTCCGTTCCACCATGGTCGAGCTCGTGCACGAGCTGCTCCTGCACCCTCACGCCTTGCCTGCACATGCACACCACCTCCAGGTCCAGCACACATCCGCTGCACCGCACGCACCAGCTCACACACATGTCCTGGCCGCACCCTACATCCCCCGATCGAACCAGGGAACCAGCTGTTGTCGATCTCGTCCTCGTCATCGTCGTTCTCAGAACCTGAAATTCTGCACCTTGCTGTCTGGTTTCAGTTAACAGCTTTCTATTGGTTCATATAGAATCAGATCTGCCATCTAACACTAACCGCAGCGTAGCCTGGTGGCTTTGCTCTCTCTTCCATCTACCGGCCAGCCCAAGTTCGATCCCTGGCAGCACCCAAGGCCACCCTTTTTCCTGTTTTTTTTATTTCTTTTGCAAATATGTTTTAAATCATATCTTTGGATCTATAACTCCAATTGCCAAATATATTATATGAATTTTGATCAGAAAAATGTAAGCAATTTGAATATGCCATCCATGCTCATGTTTGCATCATATAGCTTGCATTTTAGTTATGTTTTGTTTATCACCTAAATAATTAAATATGGAATATGTGGGTTCTAATTTAATTATTGACCCGGTTCCATTTAATTTTGATTAGCTCACCCCTGCCATGTTCCTCCATGTTAACTCAACATTTAATTTTGATGGTTAGAAAAATAACGTGAACCTTATAATTGAATGTCGGAATCTCGGTTCCGTTTAAATTTGCTAAGTGCATACTCTCATAATTGCAATGTCATACATGCATCGCATCAACATGCCGGTTCTTTTGCCGTAGTAGTAAAATGCATCTCTTCGATTTCAGTGTTTGTTGCTTCTTCGGGAATAGGACGTTGAGTTGATGTGAGCAACGACAAGTCCTGCTACCTCTACCGGATTGCAGGCAAGTGATACTCCCTTGCTATCTTTGCTTGTTTTCTGTCTCTTACTCGTCCTATCTTTTGTTCCTTGCTAGCCTTATGTCACGATGCTTGTGTCTCGATCCTATATGCATGTTTCCCTTGCAGCCATGATATGCCACCACCCCCACATCCTATTACCCTGTTGCTTGTTTACCTTGTTAGCCTTGCGAGTCGTAGTGCATGCTTAGGTGCTTTGCTTGAGTCCTGTTATCTCTCTTGCTGTTAACATGATAGCTAGGCTCAACTAAAATGGTAATCTTTAAATTTCTGTTGCGATGGGAATAATATAATAAAGATAAGGCACCGGCGGAAGGCCAATCGTGGTGATTTGTTCTGCTAGTGTCGCCTAGGACCCGAGTTCTTTTCCGCTGATCCAAGACTGAGCGCACTAACCACATGTGGGAGTTCTATGGGCCTCCCTGCAATCTATTACCGGATCCTCAAACTTGTCCAGGATGCCACAAGTAGTTCGGGTGTTTCTGTAGGTGTTGCGGTACGTTCGTTTATCGAGTGTGGAAGGAGGGGCAATCGTATGAGTGTTCCCTCCCGAAGCCGTCCACGCAACGGTTAGGCCCACCGCGAAGCTTCGGCCGGACTCTCAAGGTGGATCAGTCCTAGCTAGGTGGCTCCCTGGACTTGTTTGTAGTGAAGGGAAGTATTGCGTCGAAACCTCCACCGGTACACCTCTAAGCGAGAGTTTCGATGCGTGTGGGTTCATTGGTGCATCCCTGCAGGGTTAAATCTTTTCGAAAAGCCGTGTCCGCGGTTATGGACGACTTGGTGAAATGCGCTGGCTAAAAAGATCATAGACAACTTGCACCTTATAATGATAATAACTTGACTAGTAAGATAGATCACTTGAATAATAACCCATAAAACTTGTCCACCGTGTGAGTGCCCGGACTTCTTCCTCGTGGGTTGAGGATACGAGGGAGTCGTATTAGGGCGGGTTTGTTTGGTGAGTAGTTTAGTTGGTTCCTTATGCGCTCTCTTACCTTTTCTCTGATAGACGAAAGTTGTAGCGTGTCTCTATAAGTTGTTAGTGCTGCTTGCCGCCTCAATCGCTAACCCTCTTTCCCCAGAATTCCAGCTTTGATATCTTGTGAGTATTACTTGCCAGTACTGTTTTATAGTACTGACCCCTTCGGGGCTGCTATTCCAATGCAGCCAAACAGGTTTGAAGTGTGACGACGTTAGCTTGGGAATCCCTCCGGCTAGGCTTGGCCTGGGCAGGGATTTGGTGCCTTTTGCTTATCTTCAGGACTCTTAGTCCAATTTGTTTCTTGTCCGTAGCCGGACGCTACCGCTTCCGTTGTTATTTTGGATCTTTGTATTGTATCTTTGCTCTTGACTCTGTGAGTCGTTGTTGTATATATGTTCTTTTGTGGGTTTCATCGAGAACTGTTGTAATGTTATCACAATTCCACCCGCATAACGTGTGTGTTGCGACCTGCACGTTATGCCTGGTGGGCGTCCTTTAGGATCGTTATTATGCGGATTTGGCTGGAACGCTAAAATCTGCATAGTACCGATCTTGGGGCGTTACACTTCATTGGGCCGCCAGGTGGGCTTCCAAATACATCTTCGGTTGAGCTGCACCGGGTATGCCAATGCTGGGGTGCCCGGAGGGTATGCCCATGTCAGTGAGATTTTTCAAGAAGAGAGCATTACATATAATGGGACCAACTTATCAGTTGGGGAAATGGCCAAGTCCAATGGACAGGCAGAGAGGGCAAATCAGGAGTTGCTGAAGGGAATTAAGCCTCGGCTCCGAGTCCCCTTGTTAAGAGCCGCCGGGAGTTGGGTTGAGGAGCTACCAGCAGTACTTTGGAGTATAAGGACAACTCCTAACAGGTCTACTGGCTTCACACCGTTCTTCATGGTGTATGGAGCGGAAGCCGTCCTACCTAGCGACTTACTGCATGACTCGCCACGAGTCGCCAATTATGTCGAGACAGAGAATGAACTCGCTCGTCAGGACTCGGTGGACGCACTTGAAGAAGCAAGAGAATTAGCCCTTTAAAGGTCAGCAGTTTATCAGCAGGACTTGCGGCGGTATCACGCACGCAGAATCAGGACTCGGACTTTCTAGTAAGGTGACTTAGTGCTTCGCCTAGTCCAAAATAGGGAAGGGATGCACAAGTTATCTCCATCATGGGAAGGACCGTTTTTTGTAAGCAAGAACTTGCACAATGGGTCGTACTATCTAATGGATGTACGAGAGCCGGCAAGTGAAAGTAAAGGAGCTGACACAGCTCATACGCTAGACCCATATGCAGAGGCAAAGAGGTCATGGAACATAGCTTAGTTACGTCCTTACTATACCTAAATTGTAATAGTTTCATGAGTTGAAAGGCAAAGAGCCCAGTGAGCCATGCCTAGATGTAATCAAATTATTATGATCAAAGGAAATAAAGCCGGCTTCAATGAATATGAGTTCTTTAGTCGAGTCACCCAGTGAGTGCGCTTTGTTCTTTAAATTTGATCATCAAGGTACTTGGGGGCTTGCTTTTTAGGAAAAAAAGTCAAGCTTAGACCTTTGAACCTGGCTCAGTAGCCGAACTTTTCCTAATTTTCTCGCTGGTAAGTCAGATGCTGTTGGGAATATGCCCTAGAGGCAATAATAAAATGGTTTATTAGCATATTTATGTTTATGATAATAGTTTATTCTCCATGCTATAATTGTATTAACCGGAAACATAATACATGTGTGGAATATAAACAAACAGGTGTCCCTAGTAAGCCTCTACCGGACTAGTTCGTTAGTCAAGAGATGGTTAGAGTTTCCTAACCATGGACTTGTTATAGTCACTTGATAACGGAGTCATATCATTAGGAGTAATGATGTGATGGACAAGACCCAAATAATAAAGAGTTGCAATTGATCGTGTCACACAGTTTCATTTCCAACACTTTTAGTATGCCAAGTATAGTTTCCTTAGACCATGAGATTATGTCACTCCCGTTTACCGGAGGAATACTTTGTGGACATCAAACGTCACTTCGTAACTGGGTGATTATAAAGGTGGCTTTCAGGTATCTCCGATGGTATTTGTTGGGTGACATGAATCAAGAGTGGGATTTGTCCCTCCATGTGACGGAGAAGATATCTCTGGGCCCTCTCGGTAATATAGCATCAGAAAGGTTGCAACCATGTGATTAAGTGTTAATCACGGAGATCCTATATTATGGACGAGTAAAGAGAATTTGCCAGGTAACAAGATGAAACTAGATATGGAGATATCGACGATCGAATCTCGGGCAAATTAAATATCGGTGAGACAAAGGGAATCGTATACGAGATTAAGAATCTTCGGCATCGTGGTTCAATCGATAAGGAACTTCGTTGAATATGTGGGAGTCAATATGGGCATCCCGGTCCTGCTATTGATTATTGATAAGATCATGTCTGCATGTTCTCGAACCCGTAGGGTCACACACTTAACGCTCCGATGTAGCTAGGGTTAGCGATGAGATAATTGATGGTATGCACGAATGGTGATTCGAAGTCTCGGCTGGGATCCTGGACGTCACGAGGAGTTCCAGAATAGTCCGGAGAATAAGATTCATATAAGGAAAGTGGTTTCCGGAGGTATCGGAAAAGTTCCGGGATTTTCTGGAAGGGTTCCGGAATATTCTAGAAGGTTCTAGAGGAGTCTAGAAGTGGGGCCCATAGGAGTATGCGGCCCACATGATTTAAAGGGGTGGTGGACTGGCCACATGGGCCAGCCGCACCATGCCCTAAGGGGCCCATGCATGTGGGGCTTAAAGCCCAAGAGGGGAAGGGGCCGGCCTCCAAACCCTAACCCTAGGGCGGCTGGCTTGGGGGCCAAGCCACCCCTAGCCGCCGGCCCTAGGAGAGCAAGGGGCGCAACCCCCCTGGCCACCTATATAAGGAGGGGCTGGGGGAGGGCTGCCGCACCCCTTGAGCTCCCTCCTGCCCTAGCCGCCGCACCCCTCCCCTGCCGCACCACCTCCCCTTGGCGCCACCCCTCCCCGTAGGGCTGCCGCCATCTCCTCCACCAAGGCTTGCCGCACCACCCCTAGATGTAGGGCTGCTGCTGCACCTCCTCCTCTCCCTCTCCTCTTGCTTGGCTTGGCGAAGCCCTGCTCATGGAGACTACACCATCAACGCCACCACAACTGTCGTGGTGCCGAGATCCATCTAGCCATCTCCACCTTGCTTGCGGGATCAAGAAGGCGGAGATCTACATCGAGCCGTACGTGTGGATACCGCGGAGGTGCTGCCCGTCGTGGCACTTCATCGGATTGGATCGCGTGGATAATACATCTCCTCGTGACTAGATGAGTCTAGTTGCGGGGATCGACTAGCCAACCCCTGCACCGACAAAACGCATTTGTTGATCTTCAAGGGTAAGTGATTTGATCTCATCTTCGCTACCTCCAACTAGTAGATCTAGATCCTTGGGGTTTATTCCGCTTGTTGCGTAGGAAAAAAATTTGTTTTCTATGCTGCGACCCCTTCAGATGCATCCTGCACAATATGGCTAATTTACAGGCATGACTCGTCTCTGGCTCTTATAAATCCTAGGGACATAAGAAGTTGGGAGCTTGTCAGCACAAACTATAAGGGAAGTCATGCAGGGCCTACTTATTCATAAGTGAAAAATTAGACGGGTTATAAGAACCAAATAATGACTTGCGTAGATAAGACGTATCAATGTCACAGTTTAACAAGCAAGTCATTACAAGCCGATTGGCACAATTTCAGAACAACTAGTTCAAAAAACCAAAAAGTTTCGCACCAGTAGTGCAGCATTACAAAAAGTCTAAAAATCATTCAAAGGATGATCCTTCAGAGGAGTCGACTTCTCGGCTAGAACTGGGGAGTCCTTCTTGGCAGGAGACTTGTCCTTAGCCTGTGCGGCAGAGGCGCGAGCCGGCTTCACAGGAGGCTTAGTGGCAACTCTCTTTGTTTGGAAACCGGCACCTCATGGGCTCTTCATATGATGAGCTAGCCCTTCTTCTTGAATACGGGAATCACCAGAGATAGCTCTTGTAGGAGTGGGCGCAGCAGGAGTCTTCAGCACAGGCTCGGCACCAGCTGGGTTGCCAAGAACAGGAGCCGCCAGGGTAGAAGAACTCGGCGCATCAGAAGAAGGGGCACCAGCTGAGTCCTGTGAGGGACGGCCAAAGTTTACGCTCGCATGAGTCTCTGGGGCCACCCTTTTGTTCTCCAAGTCATAATGATGAACCCATACCTCAGGATCCATCTTGTTGGCAATCTCACAAGCATAGGGGCGCACCAACTTCTCCTCAGCCTTGAAGTCATCCTGGGTGAATGGAGTACCATCTTCATGCTGCTCTGGTTTCCCCATAGTAAGCAATGCTGGCTCTAAGACAGTAGGGTAATAGCTGTGGGCTAGGGCAAGGATCCTGATGGAGGCTCTCCTCAAGGAGGATTGCTTCCAAAGGTGCATGTACCCTGGTGCCCTGGACAACTCATCCACCAGACGTTCAGGCTCTTTGGGGCACTTGCCCTTAGCGTTCAAGTACTTCACCACAGCACGGGCTCCCTCTTGTAGCCCATGACAATGGTCTAGCATCTCATGAAGTTGCTTGCTAACGGGCAGCTTGAGTTTTGGGGAGTCAGACCCTACAGAAAGAAATCAGTGAATACCAGTTGCGAAGTACTTCAGAAAAGTGCAAAGAAGGAGTAAGCAAAGACACAAGCTTACCAAATGTATGTTGGCACATAGCTCCAATGCCTTTGCGGCAGGTCTCAAAGACTGTTTTCATATCATTATGTGATTTTTGGGCAGTTCTCTTGGCATCTTCAGATTGTTTTTTGACCTGCTCCAGCTCAGCAGATAAAATCTTCAGATCTTTTTCCAGTTGAAGGGAGTGCTCCTTTTCAGCCTAAGCAGACCTGGCACTAGCAGCTGCCTGGTCCTCCAGTTCCTTCATATCCCTCTTCATCTTGGAAAATAAGGTTCTGCAGGCACAAGTCAGAATTGACAAGTCAGATATTACAAGTCAGGATTTACAAGACAAATAGAGAACTCATGAGCTCCAAGTCGTCACAAGTTAACAACTTGGCGCTTGGGGGCTACTCAAGAGTCAGATTTTGTTCCCTAGATGCAAAAGTCACAAATCATAGTCAGAAAGTTAGCAGCTCCAAGTCGTCACAAGTTAACAACTTGGCGGTTGGGGGCTACTCGTAGAGCAGAAAAATTTTCTACAAGCTAAGTACCAGTTAATTA
This sequence comes from Puccinellia tenuiflora, assembly GCA_012064385.1. Classification (NCBI taxonomy): domain Eukaryota; kingdom Viridiplantae; phylum Streptophyta; class Magnoliopsida; order Poales; family Poaceae; genus Puccinellia; species Puccinellia tenuiflora. The sequence goes on along the minus strand of QRDG01000101.1, from coordinate 523,337 downwards.
CATTGATTTGTAGCTCCAAGTTGTCGCAGGCTGACAACCCGGCACTTGGGGGCTACTCGTGGAAAAGTTTTGGTCTAAGAACCTAACAGTCATTAAATCAATAGCCCCGAGTCCTAGTAGAGCTAAGGACTCAGTGCTTGGGGGCTACAATGTGCAAGTTTTTCTACACAGCAATTGAGTTAAAGTTCAGAGCAAAGCACCTATCTTTGCCACAAGTCACCACAGATAAGGTGCTTGGGGGCTACTGCAATAGGAGGTTACCAGAAAGCATAAAGAGTAGAAGTTAGAAAACTTACGTTATGGATCATCTGGAGAGACCTAAGGGCCATTTGTTCATCATCCTTTAGTCTGGCTGCTTGATCATTTAAATCAACAGCCTCTGCCCAAGCCTCAGAGAAGGACAAGTTGTCAGCCACTCGAAGTCGGCTGTAGTCAATGGAGGACTTGGCCAGTTCGTTGAATTGGGCTGAAGAAGCCGCCCGATGTGGAGCCGGGGAGGTTGAGGAATGTGATGGGGGGATACTTTACAGGTAGGCCCATGGACCCGGAAAGTAGACCCGCCAAGACCAAGAAGGCCAAAGCCGGGTCACGTATCAAGTCGCATGGGCTGGGCTGGAGACAAGCCGGCCAAGGCCCATAATGAAGAAAGGACCCGTCCGGAAGGAGTCCAAGTACAACCCGGAGTCTAAACTTGGAAGACCAAGACGTAGAGTAGGACTCCGTGTTCTAGTGTGACTCGTTGTAAATTGTAAGTCCAGAGACCCGGCAGCCTTTATAAGCGGGGTCCTGGACCTTAGATCGACAAGCTCTAAGTCCAACCAGTAGAGAGAAACCCTAGCCACCAGAGAGAAGTCGCCGGCTCCTAAGTTGTGGGAGCCGGGTCCTTGTAATCGAGATATATCAAGAGCAATAACATAGAAGCAGGAAGTAGGTCTTTACCTCGAATCAGAGGGGCCGAACCTGGGTAAATCCTTGTTCCTTGACGAGATTAACCGTTCCCACGTACTTCAATCACCGATGGCCCCAGAACTCATCTTCTCGGAGGAAGAACTTGCCGTGACAACCCCACGACAGTTGGCGCCCACCGTGGGGCCTACGGTGACGAAAGGAGTTGAGATCGTTGGAGCTGCTCGTCGAGCTATGGAGAAACTCGCCATCGGGCGGGTCTACACTGATGAGCATGGAGAAACAGAGATCGATGACTCAGGCTAGACCTCGGAGATGAACGAAGTCGACGAGGGTTATCAGCTTGTCTTTGGAGGAATCAACGTGTTCGTCGGGATGGTGTGCGCGTCGGGTCTTCGCGAGAACTCGGCGGAGTCAGTACCAGAGCTAACTGTTATCGTCGAGTCCGACGGCGAGGAGTCGGTCGGAACTTCAGAGGTCGGCATCATCGCCGAGTCTGAGGGACCCCTAGCTGAGGAACCAGAGGTGATGCAAGAGTCAGATTCAGATTATGATGCAGATTCAGAGTCCATCCTACCCTTGTTTGAAGATCGGCTTGGGTATGGGATAGAGGAAGAGGATTATGAGGAGTCGCCAGTACGCGCTCGTGTTGCGGGAGTCTACATGTCTGGAAACACTGGGAATCAGTTTGATCCAACTCTATTGACAAAGGAGATTAATGCAAGTAACGCCGCAGAGAGGGCGGCCGAGTTAACCAACGCTCGTGCTGCGTTGGAGAAGCAACTAGCTGATATCACAGAGGCAAACCGTAGACTAGCTGCAGAGCAGGCCCGAGTCCAAGATGAAGCTCAAGTCGTGCGGAGGCGCCGCGAGGAGCTTACTTCAATTCAGCATCGCCGAGCCAGGAGTCGCTTGCATGATGGAGTCCACATCAATCCAACCAATTTATTCACCACACCCAATGGTCCAGGCAGAGGAGCCGGATTAGGAGGCTCAGCGGCAGCGGGAGGCGCCGCAGGAGGAGCCGGAGGAGCACCACCACCACCACCACCACCACCCCCAGAAGGATCGGGAGGCAGCCGTGTCAACGGACCACCGCCTGAAGGAGGTGTCGGAGGTGGAGCATCTGGTGGCTTAGGGTCACAGCCTAACAGATTTCATACTCCAGAAGGACATTACTCTAATCCTATGGACAACGTGCATGCGGCGACTCTGAGATTGGAGAATATTGTGGTACCAGAGGGACCAGCAGGACAGGAGACTCGCGAGGCTATCGAGTTACTGAAAACAGCTTTGACTCAGCAAGCTTTGTATCCAACTTTTCCAGATGCAAGTAGGCTACACTCAACACCCTTTAACTCAGGTACGAGGAGTCGGCACGGCGAGTCCAACCCAGCAAACTCTACGAGTGCAAGGCGTCGTGAACTAGCGAGGAATCGTGCAAACATACCAACTGCTTCACAAGCTCAGCTAGTGGTTGATGAAGCAAGGCAACGACGAGAGAGAGAAGCAGTAAGAGCTCGGGAGGCAGAGAGGGACAGAGCGTTAGTGGGTGCGGCCAACCCGCCTCAGCCGACCCGGGTCCACGAGGAGGTGACTTCTCCTGGTGCTTCCCCAGCATTAACAGGACCAGAGTGTTTGTCCGATGCCATCAGATCCGAGTCCTTCCCTAGCAGTTTCAAGGAGCCGCGCAAGGTTCCAAACTATGAACCAAACATGGACCCGACCTCTTGGTTGGGTACATACGAGATGGCGATGAGCATTCGCAATGCCACAGGTAATCTGTGTGCCAAGTTCATGTATCTTATGATGGAGGGAGCAGCCAAGGTGTGGATGCGCAACTTGCCTCCTAGGTCAATCAACTCTTGGGAGCAATTGAAGGCGGCTTTTATTCAGAATTTCCAAGGCACATGCAAGAAACTCAGCACCATTGAGGACCTGGAGCGGTGTGTCCAGAGGAAGGGCGAGTCAGCAAGGCACTGGATGAAGCGAGTCTCAGAGATCATTAACTCCTCACAAGGACTCCCACCAGTTTCAGTGTTAATGGCGATGGAGAGAAATTGCAGTTACAATCCCTTGAGTTGGAAGCTAGGTCGTATGAAGGAGAGCCTGAATCAAGGTATTCCCCTTACGATTGGTGAGATCATGGCAGGTGCTAATAAGCACGCTGCCACAGACAAAACAAAGGATCAGGAGGAAGGAACTAAAGGACAAGGTGGCAATGGTCAGAATCAGAACCAGAATCAAGGTGGTAGCAAGAGGCCATATGGAGACAACTCTGACCTAGTGGCCAACACAAACACTGGAGTCAGACGTAAGGACAACAATTCTGGTGGATACCAAGGCCGCACTCCAAGCACGGAGGAGGTCTTGAGGATTCCCTGCCCTAAACATGCTAAGAACGGTAGATGCGGTCATACCCTGGGACAGTGCGTAGATTTGCAGCGCGCCAGGTTCCAAGGTCCAGGAGGAGGTAACAACAATGGTGGATATAGAGGGAACAACGGAGCCGGAGGACCCGGCAATAACGGTGGAGGAGCCGGCAACAACTCAAACCAACCTCAAGGAGGAGGTCACCAGCAGGGCGGGTTCCAGCAGAACCCGAAGCAGCTCAATGAGGGCAATGGTCAGTATTATGTCACAACTCGGCAGCACAACCCGAGTCGTGGCAGCTACCATGTATTCACAACTAGTACGTCCAAGCGTTCCAAGAAGTTGAAAGTCAGAGCAGTTAATGCAGTAGAGCCGGCCCTTCCACAGTGGCTCAGGTGGTCAGAGCAAACCATCACATGGAGTCGGGCAGATCATCCTCCAAGAGTCGACGAGCCAGGGCAGCTAGCCTTGGTAGTGGCACCTCAAGTTGGGGGCTATACATTGAACAAAGTGCTTATGGATGGTGGAAGCAGTATCAACATCTTATATTACGACACATTCAAGAGGATGCAGCTGCAAGATAGACAGCTAATTCCAACAGAGACAGTGTTCCACGGGATAGTACCAGGGAAGTCGGCTAAGCCCATTGGTAAGATTTATCTTGAGGTTGCTTTTGGCACAGTGGAGAATTTTCGTTCAGAGATTATGCCCTTTGAGGTAGTGGACCTTAAGAGCCCATATCATGCTCTTTTTGGTCGACCTGCATATTTTAAGTTTATGGCCAGGCCATGTTATGTGTACTTGAAGCTCAAGATGCCAGGTCCAGCAGGAATCATCACAGTTAATGGCAGCAGACAGATGGCATTGGAGTGCGAGTTAGGTGATGCAGCCATGGCTGAGACAGCTTGTGCTCAAGAGGAGCTGAAGTTTTACAAGGCAAACGTGGATCCGGAGGACAACTCGGTCCTTAAGAAGCCGGCCACAGAGGAGAAGATGAAATTCAAGTCAGCTCAGGACACAAAGCAAGTCGACTTCACCCCTGGTGACTCTTCCAAGCAGTTCACCATTGGGGCACACCTCTCTGATAAATAGGAAAGCGCGCTCGTCGAGTTCATCCGTGAGAACCGGGACGTCTTTGCATGGAAGCCATCTGACATGCCAGGAGTCCCGAGAGAACTCGCCGAGCACAGCTTACACGTTAATCCTAATGCAAGACCAGTTAAGCAGGGTCTGCGCAAGTTTCATGATGACAGGAGGAAAGCCATAGGAGAAGAGGTGGCTCGGCTACTCGCAGCCGAGTTCATCAAGGAGGTCTTTCACCCAGAGTGGGTGGCCAATCCAGTGTTGGTACCAAAGAAGACAGGAGAGTTGCGGATGTGCATCGACTTCACGGGCCTGAACAAGCATTGCCCTAAGGACCCGTTTGCACTACCTCGCATAGACCAGATCATCGACTCCACAGCGGGGTCAGAGTTGCTTTGTTTCTTGGATGCATATTCAGGGTACCATCAGATCAGACTCAACATAGAGGATGAGCTGAAGACGTCCTTCATCACGCCCTTTGGAGCATTTTGTTACACAACAATGCCCTTTGGACTCAAGAATGCAGGAGCTACATATCAGAGATGTATTCAGAATTGTTTCAAGAAACAGATTGGAAGGAATATTCATGCTTATGTGGATGATGTAGTTGTCAAGTCTCAGAAAGCCGACTCTCTGATAGCAGACCTGACAGAAACATTTGAGAACCTACGCAAGTATAAGATGAAGCTCAACCCGACCAAGTGTGTTTTTGGAGTCCCTGCTGGCAAACTCCTAGGCTTCATCGTTTCAGAAAGAGGCATTGAGGCAAATCCAGAGAAAATCAAGGCTATCCATAACTTGCAGAAGCCGACTTGTCTGAAGGACGTTCAAAAGCTCACTGGATGTGTGGCAGCTCTAAGCAGGTTTATTTCAAGACTCGGGGAGAAGGCGGGTCCTCTCTACCGACTCCTGAAGAAGTCAGATAAATTCCTATGGGATGAAGAGGCTGACCGTGCTTTTGAGGAGTTGAAGAAAACTTTATCAACAGCACCAGTGCTTGCAGCTCCTACAGATAAGGAGCCCATGCTATTATATGTAGCTGCCAACGAGAGAGTTGTCAGCGCAGTAGTAGTTGTGGAACGTGCAGAGGAAGGAAAGGAGTACCCAGTGCAGAGACCTGTCTACTACATCAGTGAAGTCCTCACAGAGTCAAAGCAAAGGTACCCTCAGTGGCAGAAACTAGTTTATGGAGTTTTTCTTGCAAGTAGAAAGCTCAAGCATTATTTCCAAGAGCATCCAATTAAGGTGGTGAGTTCAGCACCGCTGGCAGATATTATACGCAACAGAGAGGCAACAGGGCGAGTCGCCAAGTGGGCAATTGAGTTGGGTCCTTATCATATCACATATGAGCCAAGGACAGCGATCAAGTCTCAAGCTTTGGTTGATTTTGTCAATGATTGGACAGATTTCACATCTTCACCAAGCACCCCTTGCAGCAAGTATTGGACAATGCACTTTGACGGGTCCAGACAGTTGGAAGGCTCAGGAGCCGGCGTGGTGTTAACATCGCCTAAGGAGATAAGTTAGCATATGTCCTTCAGTTACACTTTGATTGTCACCAACAACATGGCAGAGTATGAGGCTTTGCTACATGGCCTGCGTTTGGCCAAGGAGATGAACATCAAGCGTATCAGGTGCTTTGGAGACTCGGATCTCGTAGCTCAGCAAGTATCTGGAACTTGGGACTCGAAGGATGCAAACATGGCGGCTTATAGAAGAGCAGTCGAACAGATAGCCGGGTTCTTTTCTGGTTATCAAGTGGAGCATATTGACAGGCGCAAGAACGAGGCCGCTGATGCGTTATCACGACTCGGCTCTCGTCGAGAGAAAGTACCACCAAATGTGTTTTTGGACGAGCTTCATCATCCTTCAGTCAAGCTGCCCACAGAGGAGGAGTTAGCTTTTCCAGACCCAGAGTCGGCACTTGTTGCAGCAGTACGAGCAATCCCAGCATGGACAGAGCCCTACCTAGCATATCTCCTGCGGGGTGAACTCCCAAAGGATGAAGTCAAGCAAAAGCAACTCATCAGACGATGCAAGTCCTACACAGTCATTGATGGCGAGTTATATAGAAGAGCGTTACTGGAGTCTACCAGAGATGTGTGTCTCCAGAAGAGGGCAAGCAAATACTGCAAGAGATTCACGCAGGAGATTGTGGTCATCATGCATCCACTAGATCCTTGGTGTCAAAAGCTTTCAGACACGGGTTCTTTTGGTTGACAGCACATTTAGATGCAGAGAGGATAGTTCGAGTCTGTGATGGATGTCAAAGGTACGCAAGGCAAGACCACGTGCCAGCTCAAGAACTCAGAACCATCCCTATCACTTGGCCATTTGCAGTTTGGGGACTCGACATGGTGGGCCCTTTCTCAAAGTCGCCTTGTCAGAAGACCCATCTGCTAGTAGCAGTTGACAAGTTCACCAAGTGGGTGGAGGTGGAACCCGTCAGCAGAGTCGACGGTGCATCAGCTGTGAGATTCTTCAAGAAAATAGCAACACGATTTGGATACCCTCATAGCATCATTACAGACAATGGTACCAACTTATCAGTTGGGGAGATGGCCAAGTTTTGCGGTGAGAACAACATCAGACTCGACCTAGCCTCAGTGGCACATCCACAGTCCAATGGACAAGCAGAGAGGGCAAATCAGGAGTTGTTGAAGGGAATTAAGCCTCGGCTCCGAGTCCCTTTGCTAAGAGCCGCCGGGTCTTGGGTTGAGGAGTTACCAGCAGTGCTTTGGAGCATCAGGACGACTCCTAACAGATCTACTGGCTTCACACCTTTCTTCATGGTGTATGGAGCAGAAGCTGTCTTGCCAAGCGACTTGTTGCATGACTCGCCACGAGTCGCCAATTACGTTGAGACAGAAAACGAACTCGCCCGCCAGGACTCGGTCGATGCACTTGAGGAAGCAAGGGAGTTAGCCCTTGAGAGATCAGCAGTTTATCAGCAGGACTTGCGGCGATATCACGCACGCAGAGTCAAGACCCGGACTTTCCAGGAAGGAGACTTAGTGCTTCGCCTAGTCCAGAATAAAGAAGGGATGCACAAGTTATCTCCACCATGGGAAGGACCGTTCGTCATAAGCAAGAATCTGAACAACGGATCGTACTATCTAATGGATGTGCGAGAGCCGGCAAGTGTAGGCAAAGGAGCTGATACAGCTCATACTCTAGATCCTTATGCAGAGGCAAAGAGGCCTTGGAACATAGCTCAGTTACGTCCTTATTATACTTAAGTTGTAACAGATTCATGAGTTGAAAGGCAATGAGCCCAGTGAGCCGTGCCTAGATGTAATCGAATTATTATGATCAAATGAAATAAAGCCGGCTTTTGTGAACATGAGTCCTTTAGTCGAGTCACCCAGTGAGTGCGCTTTGTTCTTTAAATTTTGATCACCAGGTTCTTGGGGGCTTGCTTTTCAGTGAAAAAAGTTAAGCTTAAACTCTTGGACCCGGCACAGTAGCCAAATTTTCCTAGTTTTCTCGCTGGTAAGTCAGATGCATCCTGCACAATATGATCTATCTACAGGCATGACTTGTTTCTTTCTCTTATGGATCCTAAGGAACATATGAGTTAAGAACCTGTCAGCACAAGCTGTACGAGAAGTCATGCAGGGCCTACTTATTCATCAGTGAAAAATTAGACGGGTTATAAGAACCAAGCCGATTGGCACAAATTCAAAATAGCTAACAAGCTAAATAGTTTAAAGCACCAGAAGTGCATCATTACAGCCCAAAGTAGCTAACAAGCTACATAGTTTACAGCCATCAGAAATAAATTATTACAAGCTAGAGTCATCTAGGGAATTGTCTTTTAAAGGAGCTGAGTCCTTGACTGGAGCTGTGGAGTCCTTAGCTGGAGACTTGTCTTTCGCCTGTGCAGCGGATGCAGAAGTCGACTTCCCAGGAGATTTTGTGGCAACTTTCTTCATCTGGTAGCCAGTTCCCCTCGGGTTCTTCATGTGTTTGCTCAACTCCTCTTGAATTTGGGAGCCGCCAGTTGCGACTCTTGAAGGGGTGGGCGCAGCAGGAGTCTTCAGCGTAGGCTCTGCACCAGTCAAGTCACCAGTCCTAGGAGCCGCTGGAGTGGAAGAGCTTGGCCCAGTTGATGGGGCACCAGTCATATCCTGTGAGGGACGCCCAAAGTTTACGATTGGAGGAACTCCTGGATTAACCCTCTTGTTCTCCAAGTCATAGTGATGAACCCATACCTCCGGGTCCATCTTATTGGCGATTTCGCAGGCGTAAGGCCGCACTAGCAACTCCTCAGCCTTAAAGTCATCCTGGGTGAAGGGTTTGCCATCTTCATGCTGCTCTGGCTTCCCCATAGTGAGCATTGCTGGCTCCAAGACAGTGGGGTAGTAGCTATGGGCCAGCGCAAGTATCCTTATGGCAGATCTCCTCATGGCAGATTGTTTCCACAAGCGCATGTACCCTGGAGCTCTTGACAACTCATCAACCAATCGTTCAGGTTCCTTGGGGTACTTGCCCTTGGAGTTCAGATATTTTACCACAGAGCGAGCACCCTCCTGCAGCCCATGGCAGTGGTCTAGCACGGAATGGAGTTGTTGGCTAGTTGGCAGCTTGAGTTTTGGGGAGTCAGCCCCTGCAAAGTAAGAGAAGCCAAAAGTCATAAGTAACTGAGTTTTGTGTATCATGCTAAAAGAAGGCAAGCGCAACAACTTACCAAAGATATGATGGCACATGGCCTTAATCCCCTTTTGGCATACATCCAAGACGGCTCTCAGATCAGTGTGTGCCTTCTGGGCAGCCTTCTTTGCTTCAGCCGACTCTTTCTTTACCTTTGCTAGCTCAGCAGCTAGGACTTGTAAGTTTTTCTCCAGTTGGAGGGAATGCTGTTTCTCAGATTCAGCAGATTTGGCACTGGAAGCTGCTTCGTCTTCCAATTTCTTCATGTCTCTCTTCATCTTGGAGACAACAGTCTGAAAAAGCAGAAGTCATGAAAGGCAGAAGTCAGCAATGTATAAGTCGACAATTAACAAGTCAGAAAAGTGCAAGTGAGATTTTTTACAAGTCAAATTCTATAACTCATGAGCTCCAAGACGTTACAAGTTAACAACTTGGCGCTTGGGGGCTACTCAGGAGTCAGATTTTTTCCAGACACGCAAGTCCTAGTGGAGAAGTCATAAAGCTCCAAGTCGCCACAAGTTAGCAACTTGGCGCTTGGGGGCTACTGGCAGAACAGAATTTTTTCTTTAAGTAAGGAATCAGTTAGCAACATATACTGGTAGCTCCAAGTCGTCGCAGGCTGACAACTCGGCGCTTGGGGGCTACTCGTGCAGAAATTTTTGGTCTAAGGACCTGATAGACAGTAAATTAGCAGCCCCGAGTCCTAGTAGAGCTAAGGACTCAGGCCTTGGGGGCTACAGTATGCAAGTTTGTTCTACCTACCAAGTGATTTGATTTCAGGATGAAGCACCTATCTTAGCTCCAAGTCACCAAAGATAAGGTGCTTGGGGGCTACTGTAATAGGAGACTAATGGATAGAGCATAAAGAGCATAAGTTAGAATGCTTACGTTATGAATCATCTCAAGGGCTCTGAGGGCTACTTGCTCCTCATCCTTTAGTTTGGCGGCTTGATCATTAAGCTCTATGGCCTCAATGTAGGCCTCGTTGAAGGATTTGTTGTCGGATATCCGGAGCCGGCTGTAGTCAGTTGAAGATTTTGCTGGTTCAGTGTTCAGCCGAGAAGTGGGAGCCATTTTTTCTTGACTCGGAGGCACCTGAACAGTAGTAGTTGGAGTTCCACCCCAGATGAGGATGGGATCACCACAGGAGTCTCCAACCGAGTCTTTGGAGCGGACTCGGGAACAGGGGGAGTCCCAGTAGCTGTTACACCAGCAGATGTGGGAGTCGTAGGAGCTGTCTTTGTACTCGTCGTCTGAGAAGTCGACGGCGGTACAACTCCTCGGCCGGAAGTCACATCGTCCATGCCTGGTAGCTTGGAGACCTTGGCGCAGGGCCGGGCTCTGAGACAGGACAGATTAAAAGTCAGATATGGATTAAAGATAAGTACAGATGACATGCTAGTAAAAACCAAGGAGAAAGGTCATACCCAACATTTGTCTCAAGATCCAAAGCTTCTTGAGAGTCAGAAGAGAAGATTGACATTCCAGACACATAGGAGTCAGCTCTCTCAGGAGGAGAGGTCGACTTCCTCTGGTGTGATACAGGTAAAGGAGGAGGAGACTCTGCAGGGCCACTTGAGCGCAGTTTCCTTTTCTTGGCAGCAAGGACTTGCGCAGGAATTTCTTCGGGCTCGCTGGAAGAGCAGCTAGATTTGCGGACTCGTGAGGCGGGTACCTTGGGCACAGCAGCCCGGGACCCACTTTTTGGAACTGGAGGAGTCGGGGAGCGACTCTTGGCATCTGATGACTCCTCAGATGGAGTGGTTTGGGCTCCTGCAGGGCTCGATTCGGTATGCTCCTTGTCGGCATACTGTGCTTCAGAGGAGGACTCCTCCTCAACGACATTGACAGTGGGAGCCTCAGGTGAGGACTCCTCATCTTCATTTTCATCACCAGCAGCAGTAGCCTCTTTAGAGGACTCCTCGCTGGCTTCTTCTTCCTCAACAACTTCTGCAGCAGCAGAGGTACTCCCTTTGCCCTTGTCAGTTTCAAGGGCCGACTTCCAGAAGGAGTCGGTAAGCTGCAGAGAAGAAAAAGAAAGTTTGAGTTAGCAGATTGAGATAATACAAGCAAGCAAGAAGGAAAGGCAGTTAAAGTACTTACAGCAGGAGCTGGGCAGGTAGAGCAGAAGGGTTGAAGCCCAAAGTGGGCCTGATCCTTCACCATCTTCCCGGTCAGCTTCTTGATCAATCGACCAAGTTCAGGACCGTCAGACAACTTATCAGTCATCCTAAGATCATCAGTGACACACCTGGTATATGAGCAGATGAGCCGGGTCCTAGGACTCAGCGGTTGAATTTTCCAGGTGGTCCAGCAGCGGACAAGATCCATGTTTTCCAGGTCATGAGAGAGGAGAGCCCGGATTCTAAGGATCAAGGACTCGACTTTGGGCCGGGCGGCCTCTGAGCACCTGGCTTTCATAGCAGGAGTCACCTCCAGTACGGCTCTCAGAGAATTGAGGGAGTTTAGGTTCATCCTCAGGAGAGGTGTCCTTGCAATAAAAGAAGGACTTTTGCCAGTCCTTGATGCGGTTTGGAAAAATTGGCTTAGGGAAGACAGAGTTTAAGCGACGCTGGAGAGCTACAGCGCCGCATTGTAAGAGAGGACCCCCGGAGGTTTCAGGTTGGGGGTTGCAGTAGAACAACTCGAGCCATAGATCTAAGTCAGGTTTGATCTGGAGGTAATCCTCACAGAGAACAACAAAATTGGAGAGGGTAAGGACAGAGTTTGGAGCGAGGTCATGAATGCGCAGCTTGTAGAATTCGAGGAGCTGGCGGAAGAACAAGTTACCGGGGGCGTGAAACCGCGGAAGAGGTGCTCCGCAAAGATGACGACCTCGCCCTTCGCCGGAGAAGGCACCGATTCATCCCCAGGAGCTCGTGCCTTGACGCTTGATGGAAGAAGGCCAGCAAGGCGATGTGATTTCAGCTGCTCCGCCGTGATGGTTGAACCGCCCCAATCGGCGGAGATAGATCTCTTCGAGGAAGGTGCGGCGGCGGCGGCGGCGGCCTCGGCAGCAATGTCGACGATCCTGCTTCCAGAAGGGGCCTTGGCCTTGGAGGTGCCCTTGGTGGGGCGCTTGGGGGCCATGGCGTACGTGCGGTGCAAGAGGGAGCGCTGCGCGGGAAAGGAACGAGTGCAGGGGAGACAGAAAGTTTGGGGAATGAAAGGCTTGGTGACGATTCGGTTCTCACCTTTTGGTATTTATAATAGGGTAAAAACCCTAGAGGTTTACAGTGGGGGCCCACGGTAAAATCGCGGGCAACGGTTGGACAGTTAGCAGTTAAATTAACAGAGGTGGAAGAAGGGCCGGCTCGCTCCAGGAAGCCGAGTCCCATGACTTAAAGAGTTGAAAATTGATAAAGTGGTGCACAGGAATAGCCACAGACTCGGCCAAGTGCTATAAAAAGCTAGAGCGGTGGACTTGTGCGAAAGGACAGGACGGACTCATTTTATATATTTAATATGTTTTTATGCAGGAATTCATCTTGGAGCTAGCAGCAGGCGACTTTGGAGCCATTGGCTCAAGTGGAAGGAGTCGACCCAGAGAGTCGAACCAGCAAGTCAGAGGAAGCCGCCAAGCTGTGCCCAAGATAAATTCGGGGGCTACTGATGGGGGGATACTTTATAGGTAGGCCCATGGACCCGGAAAGTAGACCCGCCAAGACCAAGAAGGCCAATGCCGAGTCACGAGACAAGTCACATGGGCTGGGCTGGAGACAAGCCGACCAAGGCCCATGTGGAGAAGGGGACACGTCCAAAGATGGAGTCCAAGTGCAACCCGGAGTTCCAGTTTGGAAGGACAAAGCCTAGAGTAGGACTCCGTGTATGAGTAGAACTCGGTACAGATTGTAAGTCCAGGGAACCCGCCACCTTTATAAGGAGGGTACTGGACCTTAGATCGATAAGCTTCAACCAATAGAGAAACCCTAGCCACCAGAGAGAAGTCGCCGGCTCCTAAGTTGTGGGAGCCGGGTCCTTGTAATCGAGATATATCAAGAGCAATAACACAGAAGCAGGAAGTAGGTCTTTACCTCGAATCAGAGGGGCCGAACCTGGGTAAATCCTTGTTCCTTGGCGAGATTAACCGTTCCAGCGTACTTCAGTCATCAATGGCCCCAGAACTCATCTTCCCTGAGGAAGAACTTGCCGTGACAACCCCACGACAAGGAGTGCTCGGCGAGTTCCCTTGGTATGCCTGGCATGTCAGAAGGCTGCCAGGCGAATATCTTCCAATTTTCTCTGAGGAACTCGACGAGCGTGCTTTCCTATGCGATAGGCAAGCTTGACGACACCTTGACTGTCTTGCTGGGGTCCGTCGGGTGGACCTGATGAGTTCTTGTGTCGTCAGTCGTGTTGAAGGCGGAGTCCTTGGCTGGCTTCTTGCGTGGCGGGAACTCGGTTTTGTCATTGTCGGCTGCCATCACCGCAAGGTGCTCCTCCATTCCGAAGAACTCGGAGATCTTGCTGAACTCGCGGTCGCAGCTGTTGGAGCGGTCGAAGTCGCCATGCACTATGATGACGCCCTTGGGTCCAGGCATCTTGAGCATGAGGTACGCGTAATGAGGTACCGCCATGAACCTAGCGAAGGTTGGGCGTCCGAGTATTGCGTGATATTGCGACTTCCAGTCAACTACCTCGAAGTCGATCGACTCCTTCTGGAAGTTGTCGCGTGTGCCGAAGATGACGTCGAGTGTGATCGCTCCCATGGGCGTGACTGCTTGCCCTGGTACTAGGCCGTGGAAGGTGGTCTCTGACGGCGTCAAGTTTTTCAGTCGACCTGTTCATCCTTCTGAGGGTGTCGGCGAAGATTATGTTGATGCCACTGCCTCCGTCCATGAACACCTTTTTCAAGGTGTAATCCCCGACCAGAGCTTCGACTACCAGAGCAGCGTGCCCAGGTCGTGGTACCGCAGGCGGGTGATCTGCTCTGGAGAATGTGATTGGTGTCTCTGACCCTCTTAGGTACTCGGGTACTGCAGGTGGACAGGTGACAGCTTGAAAAACTTGGCGGGTGATGATCTTTTGGGTTCTGTTCGAAGGGCGCCCCTTCTGTATCATGTTGAGCTGTCCGCGTGCCGCTGGATATGCGTCAGGGGCTTCTTGCTGCTGCTGCTGCTGGTAAAAGGCCCCCGCCGCATGCGCTGGATTGGCGACTGCGGGTGCGGCTGCAGGTGCTGGCTGGAGAGCTAACTGCGCATCTGGCTGTGCTGCGGGTGCTGCTTGGAGGGCTAGCGGTGCGGCTTGTTGAGCCACTATCTTCTGCATGGCCTGGTATATCCTGCGTGCCTTCTTGCAGTCCTTCAACAGGTGGCGAGATCCCCACTTGCCTGTTTCCGGGTTCCTGAACATGTGATGCTTGCAGGGTTGTTCCAGCTCTTCCTCGTCAGTCAGTGGGCGTCTCTACCACTCGCGTCTGCGGCTTCCGTCACCGCGGTAGCCGCTGCCACCGCTTCGGTTGTACTGCCCTTGGTTGTATTGGCGACTCTGGTCGTCGCCGCTTCGGCTGTACTGCCTCTGGCTGTACTGGCGACTGCTGTCACGTGCTTCATCCTCACGGGGGGTTTCGAATCCCGCCGCTACTAACTCTATTGAGTCATTGCCATGGTAACGCGGCTTCTTCTTCTGGCGTCCTTCTCGCCAGCTGCTTGGTCCTGCCTCGTCCCTTGGGGAGTAACGCGAGTTATCACGGATCGAGTCCTCTCCGTCCGCCCACCGGTTGGCGATCTTCATGAGTTCAATCATGTTACTCGGCTGGAGCCTACCAAATTCTTCGCGGAGGTCGCGGCGATAGACGTCGTGCATGAAGGCGTCCATCACTTGGTCTTCCGAGGCGGTTTCCATCGTGTTGCGGAGCAGGGTCCAGCGCTGGATGTACGACCGGAGTGGCTCGTCCCTTCCTTGTTTGCAAGCTTGCAACTCGACGAAGGTTGTCGGTCTTGAGTACGTCCCCAAGAAACTCTTGGTGAAGGCATCCGCGAACTCGTCCCACGTCCTGAAGGCGTTCTTGGGTTGAGTGTTGAGCCACCCGTGTGCAGATCCCGTGAGCATCAGCTGGATGTACTGCATGGCTGTGGTCGAGGTACCGCCCTGGCAATTGCAGGCCACGAGGTAGTCTTCCAGCCAGAGTCGCGGGTCTTGCTTCCCGTCGTACTTGGGTGTTTCCGCCGTGAGCTTGAAGCCCTTGGGCATTCTGGTGTCGCGGATGTTGAAGCTGAAGCATGCTGAGCCGCATGGCTCGAAGTCGCCGTCGTCGCGGTCATCCGCATTGGGCGAGTTGACCGTCCGCTGAGTGCGGCTGTGGTCCACCTTGTTCTGAGTGATGACGTTGCGGAGATCTTCGCCTGGCTGCGGTTGTCGCAGCTGTCTTGGCGCTGGGTCTGCGAGTGCTGCGGGCTCGCGGTCTCGGCGACCCCGATTTTCTCGCGCCTTCTCTGTCGGCGCCTTGGTCGCCAGGGCCTCCTCGACTGCCCTGATGGACATGATTTGCTGCTTGTGAAGGAGGGCGCGCGCGTCGCCCTCTGGCGGCTGCGTCAGTCGCAGGTACGTCTCGAGTCCCATGAGGGCGGCTCCAGGCGTTTTGGGGACGGGTATCCCGTCCGTGTCTTCGCTTATGTACGACGATTCGAGGTTGCGGGTGATTCCGGCACGTTCGGCCTCGGTCATCCGGGGCACCCGAGCCCTGTGGCGTTTTGCACCTTGCGAGACTTCCGTCGAGGCACCAGTGAAGGAATAAGCGGCCCTCCTGGCACTCGATGCGTCGGCCTCCTCCTTGCGCCGGAGTAACTCGGCTTTCTCTGCACGGAGTCGTTCGCCCTCCCTACGCAGCAGGTACTGGACCGCCATAAGGTCCTCTCTGGGTGCGTCTGGTGGAGGGTACGTGCCCTCCTCGACGTGCTTCAAGGCTCTGATGGCCATGTCACGGGTGATGGTGAGTCGTGTCACTTTGTCTGGCATGACCACATCAAGTGGGTACACGGGTTCGTCCTCGTTGGCCCCCGACGGGCCGATCATGAAGACTTGCGCGGGGTAGCTCTGGGCAGTGGGGCTGATGCTGCCACTGCTGCTTCCTTCGTCCGAGCGGTGCTCGGAGTCGAAAATGGCTGCAACGTGGTGGGTACCACAGTTGAGGCTCTTTCCGTAGAGTTTCGCGACCTTCACCGAGGACGCGAGGGGCGGAGTCGCGGTCATTGACGCGGGTGCGATCGGCTTGCGGACGATCTCGCGGCGCGGGGGCTTGACCGTCGCAGTCGAAGTGGGCCTTGGCTTTGTCCGCGACGCGACCAGGGTAGTTGAAGTAGACCTGGTCCACGCAGCGGTCGCAGCCGGTGCAATCTTCGCAGCAGTCGAAGACGCGGGTGTCGTGGTCGCGGTAGACGCGATCTTTGCCATGGTGGAGGCAGTCGGCGTAGTCGAGGCGCGCGCGATCTTCGCAGCAGTCGAAGATGCGGTCGCCGCAGTCGCAGCAGGTGCGATCGCAGCAGGTGATGATGTGGTTGTTGCGGTCGCGGCAGATGCGATCTTTGCGGCAGTTGACGATGCGATCGCCGTGGTCGCAGCGGATGCGATCTCCACGGCAGACGGAGGAATAGTCGGCGTAGTCGAGGACGCGATCGCCGCAGTCGCGGCAGATGCGATTTTCACGGCAGGAGATGGAGTGGTTGGCGCAGTCGTGGCAGATGCGATCTCCGCCACGGGTGTCGGCGCGGTTTGCGTAGTCGCAGCAGATGCCGGTGTCGCCTCCGCGCGCAGTGCAGTCGCCGTAGATCGGAGTGTGCCGCGGCTGTCTATCAGGTAGTTCATGGTACCGAAGGTGATCCACGTACCTTTACTCAGTTCAGCATACACCGGGCGATGGGCCGGCGGGTGGCTGACATACTCGAAGGAGCCGAAGCAGATTGGCTCCCTGGTGCAGGCGTCGATCTTCAGGGTCGATGGGGCCGGTGCAACCATGGCTCCAGCGCTCGTTCTTTCCCACAGACGGCGCCAATTGACGAGGTGAGGACTCGGCAAATCCCAGGATCGTGTACCCCGGGTTGATTGAGGGGGAGAGAAATGAGCGCTGGTGATCACACACGGCTAACAGGCGAGGTTTACCCAGGTTCAGGCTCCCGAAGGATAACACCCTACTTCCTGCTTGTCTGGTATTGATCTTGATGGTGGCTACAATGGCGAGATGGCAATCTCGCTAGGGTTGAAGATGGCGGCTGAGCGCGTGAGTGTACGCGTGTGACCTAACCTAGACGAGGGACCCTCCTGGCCTTTATATCATAGGCCAGGTCTTGGGTGAACGGTGTTGATCGCACTTACAGGTCGAACAGAGCTGATGACCTAGCGTGGACTAACTTGGGCCGCGCGTTGTCCTCTTTGGGCCTTCCTTGGGCCCTCGTCATAGGGCTGATGATCTTGGCGTGACCCAGGTACCACCACCGTGGGGCACCCGAAGTGTGACCCCATGACACCCGGCTTAGCTATCTGGGCCATGCCCACCTCATACAGAAAAGGCACCTCATTCAAATCGAGCTTTTCACCTTAGCCTGGCTGAGCTCATAGAGAAAATCCGCACGCGTAGGCCCCACCCGAGCATCGGCCGCCCAGCCCCTCCCTCGCGCATGCCTCATTTCCCCCTGAGCGATCTCCTTTCTTGGTTCGCTCTGCCTCGCTCCTCCTCGCGCTGTCGACCTCAGCCTCTGGCCGCCGAGCTCCTCTCCGTGTCTGGCTCCTCCCCGCGCCTGGCTCCGGCCTGCTCCTCCCTGCGCCCGGCTCCTCCCTTGCGCAGGCAAGCGTCGCCGTTCGCGCAGGCCCCCGCCTGGCTCCTCCCTCGCACAACACGGGCTCCCAGCGCCGCCGCTCACTGCCGCCACCTCGCGGCTCCCCAGCACCACCGCTCTCCGCAGCCACCTCGCCCAGGCCAGCGCCGCCGCTCTCTGCCACCACCTCGCGCATGCCTGCTCCGTCCAGCGCTACCACCACTAGCTCCTCGCCCAGCGCCGCCGGCCTGCTCGTCCAGTCGCCGCCGACCTCCGCCTTGCGCCGACCTGCTCCGTCCAGCCGCCGCCGACCTCCGGCCTGCTCCGGCCAGCGCTGCCGACGGGCACCTCCACTCACGCCATGGCCGATGGGGATTCCTCAGGACCTGATTGCTTTTTGATAAACAGTCAGGGGCATGTATGTAAAAAGTTGGACCTGTTTGTAGTTATAATTTCTGGATATGGAGGACCTATAAGTAAAATTGTGATATAATATTTTTAATCCTAAATTCGGCTATATATTACAAATTAAGACAATCCTACCACATAATACAAGTATTGTTGAAATGTTGTTTACATAATATTGAAATGATGAAATGACTCTACATGTCTCAATGCATACAAGCCACCAAACAACATCTCATCTCAGCTTGGCTCGACACATACAAGCCACCAAACACATGCTCAAATCTCAGCCGAGCATGTATAAGCTTAGCCTGTCTCACTTGAGAAACACATTCTCAGGTGACACAGGCTACCAAACACACAGACACAATCTGTCATCATCATCATTATTATTATCATTATTAATAATAAAATAAACCATAAAGTCTTACAATAAAATCAACATAATACCATTTTCTAGTGACAACTGTCTCTATACCTATAAACTTGATAAAGGGGTGGACTGATCGGACCCACGTGCTCTGATGTCATGCACCTAGGTAAATCATCTAAACCCGGTGGTCCGACAGTGAGTTGGAAGTATAAACCGGTCTAGTAGACCCTCAACACGTACCACATGAGCATACTGAGAAGTCGTCACCGTTGCAGTCTTCCACCAACCCATCTTAAAAAGTGATCAACGCAATGACCTTGTCAGGCCAGCCGTCGACGCCAAACAACTTAACCGTGTTGAGCGCTGTCGTGGTGGTGCACGGACAGATGCCATATAGGCTTAAGGTGGGGCCGATTGGACGCTGGAGGTAACCGGGGAGGGCTTGCACGTAAAACGTACAGAGAGACACACACACACACAAACACACACACACACGATTTTACCCAGGTTCGGGGCTCTCGTGAGGAGATAACACCCCTACTCCTGCCTGTCTGATTGATATACAGGTGGATGACAACTAGTTACAAGCTTGCTCCTTGAGCTGTGTAGGAAGAACTATCAATGCTAAGCCTCAACCGAGTCTCGGAAGGGCTCTCTCGCTCTCCAACTAGCTCTCAGAAACTACTAAGTGTTCACACAGCGTCTCTGCGTCGTACGTAGTATCGTCCCTGTAAGAGGAGCCCCTGGTACCCTTTATATAGGGAAACCCAGGGTTACAGTGTAAAACATTGCTACTGTCGCCATACCCCGCGGTCGCCGCCCGACACGGGCGCCGCTGCACCATGCCCAGACCGTGTCAGCGCTGGTCGCCACGGTCTCCTCTGTGACAGACAGCACGCCCCCGCCTAGGCCTAGCGCCGCTGTACCGCGTCGCCCGCGTCAGAGGCATGGCCGAGGCATGGCACGCCGTCCACTTGCGGCACACCGCCGCCCTTGTCTTGCTCCGTGTCCCAAGGAGCTTGGTCCACCATCCGGGATGACTCTCACCCGGCATAGGCATCCCCCATGCTGGTGACTCGGTTTGCCCCTTCCTGCACATAAGAACAACGAAGGAGATTCCGACATATAATAAGCATGACCCGACATAGGGATATGTCGGTAAACCTTAACCCGGTTGACTCCGGATAACTCTGTTTGATATGTCGGTTTCCATTGACTCGGTCAACTCCGAGTCCTTACCTATTTCACCATATTGACCCCAATCGGGGGCTTCCCCCCGACATTAGTCCCCGAAGCTGGCGCGGTCCTGCAGCCTTGGATGGAGGGCCACGGCAGTTTTACCCGAAAACCAGCATTTATTAAATGATTACCGACATATCATACATCGGCAACCCATCTATATGTCGGAAAGCAGCTTTGCTTCCCATGGTGATATTCGACTTAGTGTCGGATCGTTCCGACTCACAGGAAGAATCCACGACTCCTTCGAGTCATTGATTCCTCTACGTGGCAGAGCATCTCTGCCCGACGCCTCGGCTCTTGTGCACGGATGGACGTGCCACTGGCACGCACGCCACTTGCGTCACGCCGGTCGCCTCGGGACTGTGCGCACATAAGCACTCAAGTGCGGTTGGACCGCATCGCTCGCGTCGCCTCGGGTCCTGCCCGATCAAGTGTGCTGCTCAGAGCCGTTGGCTCTTTGTGGCCCATCATGTGGCCGATCGTGCGGCGGTTAATCCGCAGAGAAGATCGTGGCGGAGATCGTGGGGCCGTAACTCCCCGTCCGTTACGAGATCGTGCGCAGCAGATCGTGCGCCCACGATCTCCTCCAATCGCCCATAAATAGTAGGGAGGGGGCACCTGTCTTCCCCCCCGCACCATCATTCTCTTGCCCTCGTCTTCTTCTCCAGCACGCAGAGTACGAGCGACGCCGCACGCCACCGCGCACAGCACCGCCGCTGCCCGCACTCGCGCACCAGCGCCGCCGACGCACCGCGCCGCCGCCGTACACCGTGACACCGCGGTAAGACCTCCTCTTCCTTCTTCTTATCTCTTGCGCATTAGCGCTTTGAATCCACGGTAGTTCTTCGTTCTTGTTCTTCCTCGAGTTCGTCACCGCGGCGACGCCTCCGGCGCCGCCGGTGAGTTGGTGGTTCCAGATGTGGTCTCACCGCCGGTAGGCTAGCCGCCGTAGTTCTTTTTCCTTCCCTCTTTCCTTGCGCATTAGCACTTTCTGCATCTAGATTAGACGCATGCATGCTCTTCCTTCGTTTCTTGCTCTGCTTTTTCTTTCTTTTTCACTGTGATGACTCTGATCTCACCGTCCGTAACCTCTTTCTTGCAGATCTCGGCACCCTTTCGCCGATATGTCGGATAACACCAACCTCGAGATAGTCGAAGTGGTGGAAGAACGGGTTGCAGATGAATCCACCCGGGCCACCTGGGAAGGCTCCTATGTCACCAAAGCCGACATAGAGTGGTTGATCCGGACTCGGCGGATCCCAGCCGAAGTTGAATGTCGGCTTCCGGGTCCAGAGACAACGCCGGTTCTCCAGGAGGGAGAGTACGTCGTCTTCATCGCGCACTTCGAGCGTGGATTCGGCTTACCCGCCAGCGCCTTCTTCCGCAACTTCCTCAACAAATTCGGTCTTCAACCTCATCAACTCCCGGCTAATGCCATCACCACTTTATCTGTTTTCATTTCTTTCACCGAGGGCTACCTCGGTCTCTGGCCCACCATCAACTCGTGGTCCAAATACTTCCATTTCCGGAAACAGGTCATCCCGAATCCCGATGATCCGGACGCACCCAAAGAGATGACTCAGTGCGGGGCCGCCACCATCACACCCCAGCGCTTTTCTATCTTTCCCCGAATCCTCGGTCTGGAGTCATGCCGGAAATGGCAGCGCTCCTTCTTCTACATGAAGAACACGACCTCGGTTGACATGATCAACCTGCCGACATTCGCCATCGGCCCCCCAACAGCACAGCTCAACTGGACATACAACCCACGAGACAAGGTAGAGGACGTCAACCTCATCCACAAGGTCGTCGAGCAACTCAAGGGCGAGGGGATGACGGCCGATGACCTGCTCGCAACATTTATCAGCCGCCGGGTCCTGCCCCTCCAGCGCCGAGTCCACAAAATTTGCCACATGAGTGGTCCGCTGGACCCGACCCGGGTAAGCACCGTCGAGCTGGACAACGCCCAGATCCGGAGGCGCATCAAGGCCATAGCCCGGACTAAGATGCCGGACAACTGGGAATGGGGCAAAGAACCCCACAGCCGGAGCAATCCTCCGCCCCGAGTAAGCGCTTCAGCCGACATAACCTTTTTACCGACATAAACTCTTAGGTGGGTGCAACTCTGTGCTTTATATTAATCGCTTCCCGTTTCATTATGCAGAGATTCGGCCGGCAATTGAAGGAAGATGGAATAAATCCCTCTGACCACTGGGGTCAGGACCGGGTCGAACCCGACTCGGAAGACCCGGATGATGAGGATAACGTGCCCATCCCCGACGTCGGCTCAATTCCTGCCATGGGTAAGACTCGTGCCTCCTCCCTCCGAGACTGGTCAGAGGATGAAGACGACGATTGTCGGATTTTAGAGGTGTATGATCCTCTCCCCGTTGCATACTCATATCCGGTATCCCCGCCCTCAGCTGATTCGGACGAGGTGATCGAGGTGGCCCCCTTAGCCACAGGACCCAAGGGTGCAGCTCGGAAATGCCCAGCGGCCGCATCCACAGATGCCGGAACCTCCGGCGCCTCTGGTCCCGCGCAAAAGAAGGCGCGGAACAAGGTGATGGTGAAGCGCCGCGACCGACCTGTTTCCAAGGGGTAAGATTTCTTTTTTGCCGACATAAACCTCATACTTTTGCTTATCCTTGCTTTTCTCCTTTTGACCCAATCTTCTGCATCTTTGCCCCTCAACAGGGCCCCTCTAAAGGTTCCCACCACCGGGTCGACCACCCGGGTCCCTCTGAGGACGCCGTCGCCCCCTCGGCCCGACGATACTCAGGTTCCGAGTCCGCCAAGGATGAATCCGGTTGCGGATACCTCGGCTCCGGAATCTGGAGCCGGAACTGAAGACTCGGTCGAGGCCGCAACCGCTGCGCCCGACCAAGCGATGAATCTCGGGGCCAGCTCTTCAGCCCCCGAGATTGAACAGACCGAGGTCCCGGAGGACTCGGAGCCTTCAAGACAGCAACAACAACAGCAGCAGCAGCACGATCAGCCACCACCATCTCGGCAGCAGCAAACTCAGCCACCACCCTCGCAGCCACAGCAGCAGCAGAAGCAGAAGCAAACTCCATCAGCACCGCAGCCGCCGAAACACAAGTCGGCGCCCTCGCCATCCAAATCAAAGTCGACATCAACGGCCAAGCCAACACCGCCGCCGTCACAGCCGCAACCACAGCCGCAATCATCCAAGGCTCCGGTTCCTGCAACCGGAGTAACAACTGAGAAGGCACCGGAGAAGACGGTGTCGTCAAACCCGGAACGGCAAATGATTGTGCCACCGAGTCAGGGGGCTCCCGCAGCGACGTCCGGCAGCATCCAGACCGCCAGCTGGGGGTTTGCCCCACTGAAAACCCTTAGCGGGAAAAGCTTGGGCTCCCTTGAGCATTTTAATATGGACTGGAACGCTGCCGACTTGAGCGAGGTGAGCTCAAAGCAAGCATCAGGCCGGATCATCTCTGAACACCCGGCGGGGCCGAGTCTGGTGGCCCAAAAGCTGGCTGCAGCTAAAACTGCCATTCTATCAGCTGAACAAGCAGCTGCGGTAAGTTGCGCCGAGTAAAGATGACTCGGTTTATTTTTTTAATATAGATATTATCCATTCCCAGTCCCCGAGATTCAGGTCGAGTGTCTGTAGCTCGGCCGAGTAAAGCTGACTCGGTCGAGTAAGGGTAACTCGGCCTGAATCTTTATCAATAAGATTAACATTTCCTCTTTTCAGGCTTGCATGAACAAGCGCACGCAACTGCACCGCAAGCTGCTGCTGGAACATAAGACTCTCTCCGACAAGTACAAACTGCTCCGGGCCAAACTGGACCAAATAGCGGACTCGGCGCTCAAGGCCGAAGAATTGGAGAAACGGATCTCGGAAATCGAGTGTAAGCCATATTTCTGCCTTTCAACTTATACTTGCACCAATTTTCTCATTCTGACATTAGCTACCTCGGCACAGCCGCACAGAAGGAGTGCGAGCTTGCGCACCAGGCCGAGCTGAAGAAAGAACAGGAGGAGATATCCCGGCTGAAGGCCGAGCTAGAGCAATCCCGGAGCCGAGCCGCCGAGTCGGAAAAAACTGCCGCCGCAGAGAAGCAACTCCGAGAAGAGGAGACTCGGAAGCTCAAGGAATCTCTTGCCGCCTCCAAATCAGAGGCGACCTCGGCTGAGAGCGAGCTCCGAGATCTGAAGACCAAGATCACGCAGTGGCTGGCGGACATCTCCAGCATCAACTCCGAGATGGACAGTAAGCTCCTTTCCCCTCTGCCTTTACTTAATCTCTCACTTTTATCCTTGTGTGACTTATTTTGGCGTTAGCCATTCCCTACTCAGAACGCTTCCCCCACACCAAAGATGCTGCGAACAAGGCCGCTCGAGAGCACCGGGTTAAGAAAATCCGAGATGGCCCGATCTCGGCCGATTGGGATATGGACGCCCACTTGGCGGCCCTGAAGGCACGCTTGCCACCCATGAGGGTGATTGGGATGAGCCTCCTTAACGCTGCGATCCGGGTTTACAAGGTTCTCTGGCCCGAATGCGAGGCCCCTGTGGTGGTTGATGAACTAGCCAAGTGCCTGATGGCCTCCGAGGAAAGGCTGGATGACTGGCGATCATCCGCAGCCCGAGTCGGCGCAGACGAGGCGCTAACTTATGTGCTATCTTGGTACGAGGAACTTGACCTCGAGATGCTGAAGACAATGCGGGATGGGTCCAAATGGCTTTCTGACCCGGAACTCATCCAGCGTCGCCAAGAGCTAGCTCACTCCCTGATCCAGTATGCCCCGGTGCACAGCTTTGTCCCGGGTGAGCGGGTTCCTCAAGCAGAGGAAATGGAGGTTGACGGCGAGGGCGAAGAAGAAGACGAAGAACAAGTCGACGAGGAGATCCAAGCCGACACTGCTCCATCTGCTCCGAGTAGCTAGGTTCCTTCTGCCTAGACTTAGCAAAAAAAAACTGAAATCGTCAAATCCCCGGAATGTCGGGTGCAAATGTAATATAAACCTTTAGCTTTTTATGCTTGCTACTTGGTTCTTTATCTTTGCACAATTTTAGCATGGTTTAATTATTATGCCGAATCATTCTGAACCGAGTCCCCGAGCTCGTTTTCTTGTTTACCATACTTAGCAACCTCTGCTCTTGTCTACCTTTTTTGGTTTCTTGACAGTCGAGTCACAAGATTACCGAGATACGGCATACAATACTAATGAACTTTGAGTCAAAATTCATAATCATCCGACATAAAAGTTAGGAACAAAACAACTCGTGCCGAATCGCCCTGGGCCGAGTCCCCGAGTTTGTTTTCTTGTGTACTGTCCTTAGCAATTTCTGCCCTTGCCTACCTCTTATGGGTTTCTTAGCATTCGGGTCACAAAATCACAAAAACACAGCATACAATACTCAAAACTTTGAAACGTGGTCTAGAGCCATCCGACATAACACAAAAAGACAACAAAAGAAAACGGAATCGCTCCTGGACCGAGTCCCCGAGTCTGTTTTCTTGTTTACTATCCCTTGCAATCTCTGCCCTTGCCTACCTCTTATGGGTTTCTTAGCATTCGGGTCACAAGCTTACAAAAACATAGCATACAATACTTGCAAACATAGAAATACGATTTTCGGAGCCACCCGATATACAGGAAACAGGGATAAACAAGCATACAACACACAACTCAAAGCGAGGCAGTCCCCGAGTTTCATTTCGGAGTGCCGACATTTCATTTCAAAGTTTCGAGATACATACAGTGAGTCCTTAAGAGTAAAAAGGGCGAAGAAGAGCTACATTCCAAGGTCGTTTGGTCTCCTCTCCGGATCTATCCATCCTGTTCTTCACCTGTGCCTGGGCATCAATAAGATAATATGCATCGTTGTTCAAAGCTTTGCTCACAATAAATGGTCCTTCCCAAGGAGGTGATAACTTGTGCATCCCGGCGGTGCGCTGTACCAGCCTAAGCACTAAGTCTCCTTCTCGAAACTTGTGAGGATTTACTTTCCGACTATGATAACGTCGGAGATTTTGCTGATATATCGCGGATTTGGACAATGCCAATTCTCGTGCTTCCTCTAGCAGATCAACATCATTTTCCCGGGCTTCCCTTGCCTCTGATTCGGTATATAATGCAACTCTTGGCGAGTCATGCTCTATGTCGGTTGGCAGAACTGCCTCTGCTCCGTAGACCAGGAAGAATGGCGTATAGCCAGTGGAGCGATTCGGTGTCGTCCTTAGACTCCACAGTACCGCAGGAATCTCATCCAGCCAACAACCCGGAGCACGCAACAGTGGCTCAATCAACCGAGGTTTGATGCCAGATAAGACCAGGGCATTTGATCTCTCCACTTGTCCATTGGACTGTGGATGCGCAACCGATGCCAAGTCCAACCGGATTCTCTTTTCCCGGCAAAACCGAGCAAAATCCCCTTCGGCGAAATTTGTGCCATTATCCGTGATAATGCTGTGCGGGTGTCCGTACCTCAGGATAATATCCTTCAAGAAGGACACAGCTGTGCGGCCATCGCACTTCCTGATTGGTTTCACCTCAATCCATTTGGTGAACTTGTCCACCATTACCAGAATGTGAGTCATGTTACCTCGGGCTGGTTTGAATGGTCCCACCATATCCAGACACCACACTGCAAATGGCCATGTGATGGGGATAGTTTTGAGAGCTAACGCCGGCATATGAATTTTGTGAGCATACCTCTGACACCCTTCACATTTCCGGACTATGTCCTCTGCCTGCTGCAAAGCACTGGGCCAGTAGAACCCATATCTGAAGGCCTTGGCCACTATAGCTCGGGAAGAGGCGTGATGACCGCACTCCCCCTGGTGAATATCTCGGAGAATCCTTTCTCCCTCTTCTGGTTCGACACAGCGCTGAAGCACGGTGGTCACACTCCTCTTGTACAACTCATGATTGATGATGGTGAAAGATTTGGATCGCCTCTGGATTTGTCTGGCCGAGACCTCATCACTCGGTAGGCTGCCGTCCAACATGAATGTCATGGTGGGTTGTGCCCATGCCGGTACCGGGTGAGAGCCGAGTACTGGTTCATCAATTTCCATCGCGTATACCGACATTACTTCGTCCGGCATAGGCTGACAAGTCCCCGAGTCCTCCCAAGGAGTCCCCGAGTTCCGCCAAGCAGCTTTCCAATTCTCCAGCGTGACCGCCGAGTCCTGCTGAATGTAACCGACATCCATGGAAGTCCCCGGGTTCCTGCGTAGCAGTCCCCGAGTCCTGCAACTTGCTTCCGACATCGATATCCATCGGGATGACACCGAGTTCCGGATTACCCGAAATGAATATCGATTCTGACTCGGGTGAGGGCTTGATTGATGGCTTGTGAAGATGCTCCAGTGATACTCCGGGTGGAATGGCCTGCCGATATGACCCGATTTTAGACAGCATGTCTGCACTTTCATTTTCCGTCCGCCGAATGTGAGTGAACTCGCACCCATCAAAGAATCCTGAAATTTTCTGGACATGAAACCGGTATGCCGCCATGTTGGCATCTAGGGCATCCCAGTTGCCTGATGTTTGTTGGATCACCAGGTCCGAGTCGCCATAACAGATGATCCGGCGAATTCCTATTTCCTTAGCTACCTTGAGTCCATGAATCAGAGCTTCATACTCGGCGACGTTGTTGGATGCTGCAAAGTGTACTTGCAACACGTATTTCAGTTGATCTCGCTTGGGCGAGGTAAGAACCACACCGGCCCCCAGGCCCTCTTTTACCTTGGACCCGTCAAAATGCATTCTCCAATAGTTGGAGTCCAGCAGGGACGGCTCGTATTCCATCTCGGCCCAGTCCACCAGGAACTCGGCCAAACCTTGAGATTTAATGGTATCTCTTCTTGCATACTGCGGTGCATAAGCCGCAAGCTCAATAGCCCATTTGGCGACTCGGCCATTGGCATCTTTGTTGCCTATGATTTCCGACACAGGGGCCGCACTTACAACTGTTATGGGATGCTCCTGGAAGTAATGTTTTAGTTTCTTGGCTGCCAAATAGACACCATAAGTCATTTTCTGATAGTGAGGGTAGTTTTGTTTTGACGTGGAGAGCACCTCACTCAAATAATATACCGGCCTCTGCACGGTAGCTCCTTCCTCTTTTCGCTCCACCACCACTACGACACTAACAACTCGGTTAGTGGCCGCAATGTAGAGCAGCATGGGCTCACTCGGTAGTGGTGAAGCTAGTATCGGCGCAGTGGCCAACATTCCTTTCATCTCATGGAACGCCGCATCCGCTTGCGGGGTCCAGCTAAACCTGTCCGATTTTTTCATCAGCTGGTATAAGGGCAAAGCCTTTTCTCCCAACCGACCTAGGAAACGACTCAGAGAAGCCAGACATCCGGTGAATTTCTGGACATCTCGGAGGCATCTCGGTAATTTCATATTTTCTATCGCCCGGATCTTAGTCGGGTTTGCCTCGATACCTCGACTAGACACGAGGAAACCGAGTAACTTTCCTGCTGGCACACCGAATGTACATTTATCCGGATTAAGCTTAAGTCGGAATTTCCGCAAGTTTGCGAATGTCTCTTTGAGATCATCCAGCAGGGTATGTTTTTCTTTAGTTTTAATGACTATGTCGTCAACATACACTTGCACATTTTTACCTATCTGGTCATGCAGACATTTTTGCATACAACGCTGATAAGTAGCGCCAGCATTTCTCAAGCCAAAACACATAACACGATAGCAATAAGCCCCGTACGGGGTGATAAAAGCAGTCTTTATTTGATCATCAGGGTTCAGCGGTATCTGGTGAAAACCAGAATACGCGTCTACAAACGAGAGAAGTTCACACCCGGCCGTGGAGTCGATCACTTGATCGATCCGGGGCAACGGGAATGGATCTTTAGGACATGCCTTGTTCAGGTGTGTGTAGTCAACACACATGCGCCAGACTGTGGCAGCATTCGGATCATCTTTCTTCTTCTCTACCAGGACCGGGTTAGCCAACCAGTCCGGGTACTTTACTTCTACTACAGCATTGGATGCGAGTAACTTGGCTAACTCGTCACCCACAGCCTTCCTTCTTCCTTCGGCGAGACGCCGTGTCGATTGCTTCACTGGCCTAGCATCTGGCCTGACATGCAGAGAGTGCTCAGCCAACTCCCTCGGAACACCCGGCAGATCCTGACTGGACCATGCAAAGATATCCTAATTCTCACGGAGGAAGTGGATGAGCTCGCTTTCCTATTTGCTGTCCAGCCCGGCACCGATGATGACGGTGTGCTCCGGGTTAGACTCGTCAACACCCACTTTCTTGGACTCCTTCGCCGCCTGGAAGGTTGCAGTCTGCTGCGGGTTGGCTGGACTCGGAATACCGAGTTGAGCAGATTGGGCCAAAGCCACCACCTCGTGGATTCTCCTCTTCTCGGCAGCAATTACGAGTGACTCGGCCAGCAGAGACCCGGCAGAGGCACACTCCATGGAGCGCCTGTAGTCACCCGAGATAGTTATGACACCATTTGGACCCGGCATCTTCATCTTCAGGTAGGCCACATGAGTGGACGCCATGAACTTGGCGAGTGCTGGCCTACCGAGTAAGGCGTGATACGGACTTTCGAGATCCACGACCTCGAACAGCAGACTCTCAGTCCTGCAATTGTTCTCGTCCCCGAAGGAGACATCCACCCAGACTGCTCCCATGGGCGCATGCGAGACACCCGGCACAATGCCGTGGAAAGTTGTCCTGCTTGGCTGCATCATGTTCTCGGTTAATCCGAGTTTGACCATGGTATCTCGGTACATAATGTTGATGCTGCTCCCGTTATCCACAAGAACTCGGCTGAAGCTGACGTTGATGTTGGGTCCAACGAATGTCGGATTCACAACCAGAGCATAACCCCCTGGGTTTGGCATGACCTTGGGGTGGTCCCTGATGCTCCAGCTAACCTCATCCTCAGACCAGTACATAAATTTGGGCACGGCCGGCATGACCGCGTTCACCTCCATCGCTCGCCGGTGTTGACTCTGCTTGTTTGTGGGCTCGGTCACAAAGACCATGTAACTCTGATGGGGCTTCCGATAGTCATTCCTCCGACTCGGGCCAGCGTTGTTGTTGGGGTTGTAGTAGTTGTTGTTGTTGTTGTTGTTGTTGTTGTTGTTGGCCACTTGGTTGACATCTTCCTGCCTCGGCTGAGTGCTCAGAGGCTGAGTGTTTGCACCCGTGAGAGGCGCAGGTCTTGGTGTCGGATCAGCAGCTGCTGGCTGGCTTTTGTGCCGATCACAGTCCCGAGTTGAATGCTGAGCCGGTCTGCCGGGGTGCCTGGTGTGAAAGCAGCAAGGGCCATCCAGCATTTTCTCATAGATGTACCTCTCCTGGTCATTCAACTGCTTTTTGTTGCCATTCCAGGGCTTCCTTTCGCTGCTCCATGGCTTCCTCTCGCCGTTCCACGGCCTCTTCTCGCCGTTCCACGGCTTCTTCCCTTCCGAGTTCTGGCCCCATGAAGGACCATCATTTTTCTGGCGCTGGCTGCTGCCGGCACCCACTTGATCTTGGTCGACAGCTGCTACCTGGTCAGACCCGTACCGGTGATCCAGCCTGTCATCTCTTCTCTTGTTTCGGTTGTCCGGGCGATCGCTACGCCGACTTGATCTGTCTCGGTCCTGAGCAGGATATCTCCTGCCCACATCAACTTGAGTCAGCAACGGCTGTGTCGGGTCACCGAGTGCATAGCTGTCTGCTATTGACATTGTTTCGGCCAAGGTGGCCGGCATCTCCCTCTGGAGTCTCTGCCAAAGCATGGAGCCATGCCGACATCCTTGGGCAAACCACGCAATGGCTTGAGACTCGATTACCCCTTCACAGGAGTTCCGGATCGTGCTCCACCGAGTCAGGTATTCCCGGTCTGTTTCGTCTTCCCTCTGCCGACACATGGACAGCTGCTGAGGGCGATTCGGCCTCTTGTAGGTGCTGGAGAAGTTGCTGACAAAAGCATCGGAGAAGTCGAGCCAGCAATCAATGCTGTTCTCCTCTAGGTTGTTCAGCCAGATCTGGGCTGGCCCCTCTAGCATTTGCGGTACATACCGCACAGCCCATCGGCGACTGCCACCAGCGATATGCACCGCTGTGACATAATCTGTCAACCAGTCCTCCGGCTTGGTGCTGCCGTCATAGGTCTTTGCACCCCGGGGGAGCTGGAAGTTCGGCACAGGTGGCTGCTTCATGATCCGGGGTCCAAAGCATGCAGGACCCGGTGGGCCTTGCTCCTCCAGCATTTCAGACAGATAGATTCTGTCTAACTTGTTACGGACGTCGTGAGCCGGTAGCTGGCGCGCTCCCAGCCTAGCGCCGAGTGCACCCTCAGGCACCAGCTCTCTGAATCTTGTATACCCGGCACGCTCCATGGCCGAGTAACCGTCGTCGTATCGGTCAGCTGCCTGCTCGGCATACCCGGCACCCGCTTGATGACGAGGTGGATTGGGTACCGGATACCGAGGTGGCTGACCCGGATTCACCGGGTTAACCCGGTTAGTTCCTTGCCTGGCCTGAACGGTTCCTGGGGCTCCCTGACCGACATTGCCCTGCCCAGCTATCTGCTTTCCGGCATATACCGGATCATACGCCTGCAACTGTTTGTTCTTGCCAGAGTTCACACTCTGGCCACGGCTTCCGCCGACATACGGCGAAGAGGCCTGTCCCTTGGACACTCCTCCGGCACCACCATTCGAGTAGAGATACCCGGATCCTCCTACACCCGGATTTGCATTCTGGAATGCCTCATTCTGACGGTTTGCTACAGCTACCAGTTCATTAACTCGGTCCTGCAGCCTACTGCGAGCTTCACCGGATAAATTAGGTAATTCAGCTATGGCAGCCTCGGCAGCTCTAAGGTTCTTGCCCGGGGTACTGTATTTCGGCCGACCTGCCGACACATGACTAGCAGTTCTACTAGATCTGGCTCTACCATCTCTAGCTATCTCAGCATTGAGGTCTCTACCTCTAGCACGTACCTCGTTTATGCGACTAACCGGGTTGGCTACCGGTGTAAAACCATGAGCGATGTTGTACTCACGGAGGGAGATGTCGAAGTCCTGTCTGACTCGGGCCACCTCCTGGGCTTCTCGGAGTATCTCCTGGCGCTGCTGCTCCAACTCCGCCTGAGTTAGAGCAACATCGGCGGTCGGAGCCAATGGCATTGCCAGCTTCTCGATCGCGTCCTGAAGAGGACTCGGCACCACCAGCACAGCGGAAGTACTGGCCAGCTCCTGACGGTTCTCTGGCCTCTCCAGCGGCGGGCGTCCCGTCCTGGCAGACTTGGTGTTGACCTCGGCCACCCTGGCACCAGCAGCCGGGGCGGTCATCATGACCTCTGCACAGCTAGCGGGGCGGGCGATACGTCGGCCGCGAGCTGCACAGACAGCGGGGGGATCCGCAGCAACCTGCACCCTTTCGGGGAACTGGCAGGGGACCTCGGTGGCGACGTAGACGGTGAGGGAGCCGAACTCGATGAGGCACCCGTTCCGAGGTAGCGGCCTGCTGCCAAAACAGCCGGCGTTGTCGCTGACGACGTTGAGCGAGCCGAACCTGTGGACAAGGCCACAGAGAACGCGCTCACCCGATGCGATGAAGGAACCCGTCCGGATGAACACACCAGCCAGCGCCGCTGCTGGCCCCACGGTGGGCGCCAACTGTCGTGGTGGTGCACGGACAGATGCCATATAGGCTTAAGGTGGGGCCGATTGGACGCTGGAGGTAACCGGGGAGGGCTTGCACGTAAAACGTACAGAGAGAGACACACACACACAAACACACACACACACACGATTTTACCCAGGTTCGGGGCTCTCGTGAGGAGATAACACCCCTACTCCTGCCTGTCTGATTGATATACAGGTGGATGACAACTAGTTACAAGCTTGCTCCTTGAGCTGTGCAGGAAGAACTATCAATGCTAAGCCTCAACCGAGTCTCGGAAGGGCTCTCTCGCTCTCCAACTAGCTCTCAGAAACTACTAAGTGTTCGCACAGCGTCTCTGCGTCGTACGTAGTATCGTCCCTGTAAGAGGAGCCCCTGGTACCCTTTATATAGGGAAACCCAGGGTTACAGTGTAAAACATTGCTACTATCGCCATACCCCGCGGTCGCCGCCTGACACGGGCGCCGCTGCACCATGCCCAGACCGTGTCAGCGCTGGTCGCCACGGTCTCCTCTGTGACAGACAGCACGCCCCCGCCTAGGCCTAGCGCCGCTGTACCGCGCCGCCCGCGTCAGAGGCATGGCCGAGGCATGGCACGCCGTCCACTTGCGGCACACCGCCGCCCTTGTCTTGCTCCGTGTCCCAAGGAGCTTGGTCCACCATCCGGGATGACTCTCACCCGGCATAGGCATCCCCCATGCTGGTGACTCGGTTTGCCCCTTCCTGCACATAAGAACAACGAAGGAGATTCCGACATATAATAAGCATGACCCGACATAGGGATATGTCGGTAAACCTTAACCCGGTTGACTCCGGATAACTCTGTTTGATATGTCGGTTTCCATTGACTCGGTCAACTCCGAGTCCTTACCTATTTCACCATATTGACCCCACTCGGGGGCTTCCCCCCGACAAGCGCCTCCATCATCACACGTCCAATGCCGAGGCCACGCTACACCATGCCGCTGAGACTTGTCGTCGATGATGTGAAAAATGCCACGTTGCTCTGTCTCGTGATCCCTCTAACCAGCAAAGCTCCTAAAACGACCCCATGACGAAAAACGATTCAGGAAGCCATCACTATACATAAATAATCTGTAATTTCGTACTTAAATCAATATGATGACAATAAACATTCCGTATATAATATAAAATAGAACATACATGATTTAGAATTGCACAAAACTAAAGATATGGAGACTAGTATCTCCTTTACTTAAGAGGTCTTGGCTATGGTGGCTCGACCGTGCGTTGTTGGATAAAATTATCCCAATGCCATCCCATCTTGGCAAGACATAGAACATGTACCAAGAACGTATCCGGTGCACCAAAGCAATCGGTGCAACTTTACACTTTTTTTAAAAAAATTAAAAAATTGTTGAATATTAAACATAAATAGACATTGTCATAAACAATTGATGTCCAAATTTTAAGCACAACATCAGCCGAGAAAATGACAACTTTGTTGTCAATAGTGTGTATTTGGCACTATTCATTGTAGGCTTTTTCTATTTTTTCGTAATATGTGTTATGATTTTTTTTTGATAAACACAGTACAACGAAGATGCTCACATACACGCACGCACACTCGCCCCTACGAACATACACACGCACATCCTACCCCAATGAGCACCTCTGAAATATTGCGTACGGCATATCTTGAGGTTAACGAAGTCACCACGGGCGCCTCACTGTTGACAGGCACGTCACGTACCACTGAAAGAACATCGTCGGTTAAATCCTAAAATAATTCTAGGTAAATGCGAGCACCCATACCAAGTTTAGGACTTGAAACCTGGGTGGGCTGGTTCCACCACACGGAACCTAACCACCAGAACACAGCTCTATCTAAAATTTTGTGACATGTTAGATACAAGTATTATCTATGCCCAATTTTTTTCAGAATTTTTAAAACATTTTAGATTGTCAACGAAAATCGGGTGCACGGGGTGCAGTAAGTTTTTGGTGCACATGGTACTTTCTCCAACAACACGAACATACATCTAGAATCTCTGAAATTTTGGAACTATATTCATGTCAAATCAATTAAGGAACTATATTTGAACAAAATTTAAATTTGTCCTAATGTTGTTTACATGATGAAAATTTACATGAAATAATTTCCGAAGTTTTGGGGATTTCGGAAAAAAATAATCTCACACCGAAATTCAAAAACCAGGCCCTAAGCCACACAAAACTACACCACAGGTTACGCATTCTAAGATGAATCTTCTAATAACACACACGTTGCACTAGTAGGAAACAGGGCTTCAGTCCCGGTTCCAAAGGGCCTTTAGTCCCGGTTGCGCAACCGGGATTGCGCGTCCCGGTTGTGCTACAAACCGGGACTAAAGGATCTCCACGTGGCCGTGGTGGGAGGCTCCTGGTAGGAGGACCTTTAGTCCTGATTGGTAACACCAGCCGGGACTAAAGGGGCGCGCCTTTAGGGTTTTATCCCCTTTAATTTTGTGTTTTCTATTTTTTGTTTTCTGTTTTCCAATTCTTTTTCATTTTAAACAAATTTTCGTACACATATTCTACGCTACTACATATTGTACACATTGATGCATATATAATATAATTTTTTAAACGATCGATCGAGCATACGTATATATATAATTTGTCACAGTATATGAACAAGTTTTCTATCCAGTTATATGAAGATCATTACAGTACATTGAGGCATTAGCGCCTATGGAATTCTCCTTTTGGATTTATGACCTCGTTAAACAAAAATCCTACCAATTCTTCTTGAATTGCTTCTATGCCGTACTTCGGTATGAGCTGGTCCCGCAAATGTTCGTTCTACAAAAAAGTAGATCAATATGAATATATGAGTTGTGTGAAGATATATATGAAATCATCATAAAATAAATTATAAATGAAACTCAACATATTTGTTTACATACTTCTAGGAAATCCTCAGTGCGCCGTTCACTGGTACGCTAGCGGATGTATTCACAAATGTAGTACCCACATATATTAGTCCCCCCTGCCTGACTCATCCACCTTATCAGCCCATTGAAGCGCAGCTCCGGTTTCCATTCACCGCGAACCTTCTTGATGAACTTTTTCCAAACTCTGCCCGACAAAGAAAATGAATAAATGAGTTATTAATTTTTGATATGAGAAAATGAATAGTGCGATAATGATTGAAATTACCTCTTGAGCATATCAATGATGCTCTGGTACTGCTCTTTATCTTTGTATAATGGGTCGATGATCTCCACTTTTCCTTCGTCAACCATAATGATTAGCATAATCCAGTGGAAGTTGCGCACATTTATAAACATCAACTACAGTAAATATCGAGTAAGCAAAATAGAATGTGTACAAGACAGTAACACTCACGAGAAGTTGTAAGGAAATAGTATGTCCGATATTTCATTTTGTTGAACTAAAAACCTTAGCAAGGCTTCCTCTGTGTCCTTGGGATCGTATTTTAACGTAACACAATTATTTCTATTTGGGTCAATGAACTCATAGATTCTCATTTTTTTGCATTCTTGAATCCTCATTCTACATAAATAGCGTACAAAAAAATATAGTGAGGATAATTAAACGCAATGAACGAGCTCAGCTAGAGACTTAATTACAAAAATAAATCACTTACAGACAATAGCAACTGACGATAGATTTGTCGAGGGCGTCTTGATTGTATAGCTGAAACAATTCCTGAAGCTCAATACATATCTCTTCATTACGGAAGTAATGTTCTTTTTTACTTGCATGTATAGCACGGTTCGCCCTTCCTGTGTGACCTCCTTGTACCAATCATGCAATTTTCGCATTTGTGTTGGTAGATGCTGGACTTGATTAGGTCTGTCGAGAGGCTTCCCGTGGACATATTCATATGCTATTTCAGCTGCGGGGTCATCTTCCTCGCCCTTCAATTGAGTAATAGTCAGACCAGTTTCTCTAGCAGCCCTCTCGTAATGTTCCTTGGACATTTGATCGACGCCCAACAATTGAGCAACAGAAAGACACATGTTGCTAGCTACATCTTTCACCAATAGTGGGGGGACCGATTGGTTTTTCTGTTCTCCGAGCTGGGGAACTTGTTTCCCGCTAACGCTTTTGCCACTTAGCGTCTTCTGCTTTGTGATAGACTTCGTAAGAGAGCGGGTATAGTCTGATTTTGGGGATTTTGGTGGTTTTAGAAGATTGCTCACCACTTTTCTAACGACTTCCGGGGGTATTTTCTCCTTTGGCGGCAGCTTTTTCTTTGCAAAATGGGCTTTCACTTGGGCATCCACCATCTTTTTGTTTTCCTCCTCGGTCATTTCGTAAGGTAACTTATGAGGATCCCGCTTCTTTGTTATTCTCTTAGCAGCTTTCTTCGGAGGAGATGTGGATTTGAAGGTGGTGGTACTCTTCCGCTTTTGCCGCTGCAACGTGTTGGGCGGAGTAGGATGACGCGCCAGAGATCGAGATGGACTCATGTTGGGGTCCCTCTCGAGGAAAGATGGACTTCGAGGTGGTGAATGGAAGCTCAGAGGAGATGGTGGCATTGGAGGTGGTGGATGGCTACTTGGAGGAGACGGTGGCCTTGGCGCCGAGCCTGGAAACACGATGTCTTTCTTTGTCCATAGAATGATACCATGCACGACTTCTCCCAGTGTCATCTCCCCTTCAGCTCCAGGGAAGTCAAGCTCTAGTGACTTATATCCCGGTAGAACTTTGTCCACCCCGACACGAGCGTAGCCAGCTTGAATCTCACCGCCATGCCAACGTGCTCCAGGTTCACAAGCTAAAGCAAAGCCGACCGCCACCTTCATGGATATTGTCGTGGGGTAGATAACACGGCAGATGCTACCTTTTGGGCAGCTTGATGTTTTGGGCAAGGCGACTCTGTGTCTGGGAGATTGTTTAGCAACACGGGGACAAGGGATTTACCCAGGTTCGGCCTCTCCATTGGAGATAAAGACCTACTTCCTGCTATCTTATTATTAATCTTGGTCTCGATCTCGATAACCCGGCTACTACAACAGAGCCGGATCTCGATCTAGGTTACAAGTGCTTGGTATGTTTCTCTCAAGGGATCTCTCGCCTAAAGCTTGGGGTCTCGATTCTTGCTCTCCAAAAAGTCCCCTCGCTATGACTCAGGAGCCGGTTTATATAGATACCGAGCCTCCTGGTCACGTACATGGTAGGCCGGGTTCTACCCGAAGTCTGAATCCTACTCTAGCTCTTCTGGCCTTCGTGTATTCCAAGTCTAGAACCGCCTCTTGAACCTTCTGGAACATCTCCTTCCTTTACCGGGTTACCGCCAAGATGCTGGCCCAGAGACCTAACCCGGCCCATGCTGAGGGTTAGCTGGCCTGACCGGGCCTCCTGCCTGGCGGGTCACGCTTCCCTCTCCATGGGCCTACCGGGTTATTATCCCCCCATCAGTAGCCCCCAGGTTAACCAGGTAACCAGGTTGCCACGCCTTGCTTCAATCTTGTATTGCTTTCTTGACCAATGCTGGTACCCTGGCTTGCCGGGTTAACCACCTGAAATACAAAGATAATAAACACAAAGCATATCAAGTTTCATTTCCTTCTGCTTAGCTTAGGCCAGCTCTTCTTGGTGGGTTATTTCATAACTCGGCTTCCTCACACTATGTGGCCTATCTCCGGGTTTCGCACTCAACACTTAATGAAAATCACAGCTCCACTGACACGCTTGCCCTTCTTAAATGGGTCAAGGAATATTCCCTTTTGTCCTTTCTGTTTGTCGCTGACTTCCAGAGAAAACACTTATCTTATCCACTCGCTTTTTACCTCAATACCCCTAGGGTTTTCACCGTGGCCTACAAATACCTGGCGATGACCCACACGGTCATTTTCCCCACTCGAGCTCATCATCTCCTACCTCACGCTTGCGTCACAGCCGCCGCGACCTCCAGAGATCGGATCTTCAATCAAGCGCTCAAACCTCGATCAAACTCCAAGGTAACTTTGATTCTTGATTTTACTCGTACTACGCATCCAATTACCACCTTTATTTTGGCTAGATTCAACCCGTATTTCTTTCTCCGCATCCACATCTCGAGCTAGGGTTCCTCACTGCCATGGCTGTTCTTGAATCCACCCCAGATCTCTACTTCATGCCAAAGGAGAAGATGAAATCCGGAGGACCCCGAGCGGCCAAGAAGCTCGCAAAAAAACCAACATGCACCGCTGCTGGTGGATCTGGTGCAGCCACCGCCGCGGCGCTAGTGAACTGGACAAGGTCCAGTGCGACCAAGACCACTCTTCAAGCCTTTGTGAACCGTGGCGAGCTTCCTCCATAGAAGGAGATCGAATGGCGCGCCCCTGGGGAGGAGATCCGCCCAAACCCCAACAAAGGTGAAGTGGTCGCTTTCCTGGATCATGTCCTGCGTGGTTTTCGCCCGCCGGGTTCCCTCTTTTTCCGCCGGGTTTTGAAGTACTACGGCCTTAGGCCACAGGACATAGGCCCCAACTCCATTCTTAACATCAGCAATTTCGTAGTTTTCTGTGAGGACTACCTTCAAATGGCTCCCAGCCTTGAACTCTTCTTAGAATTTTTCTACTGCAACCCCTCCCGCAAGGACAACCTAGGCCCCTACGGAGGAGTGGCGATCCAGCACCGGAGGGAATGCGACTTCCCGGCTCTCGCTCTTGCCAGCCATCCCAAGGGATGGCAAAACACTTACTTCTATTGCAAGGACACTTCTCCCGAGTCTGATGATGCTCGTTACCCGGCTTTCCGGAACTCGGGCTTGACGTACGAGGCAAAGATGAACAACTATGCCCCTGACGCTGACCGAGTCAAGCTCGAGCCCACGCTCCGCCGAGCCAGAGCTTTGCTAGCACATGGTCTCAGGGGAACTGACCTGGTCAAGTGTTGGATTGGCTGGTTCATTCAACCTCTCAGCATCAGGACCCGGCTCATCTGCGAATACACCGAAGAGCCCACTGATGACATGCGCTACTCTGAGATCACCCTGCTGGATGACCAGATAGTGAAGAACGCCAAGAGGCTCCTTGGTGAGAAGAAGACTGACATCGCACTGAACAGGCTCGCCCCGTACAGTGCCAAGAACAAACCCCCTACTGTAAGAAAAAACTTGTCTTTGCTTGTTTTTGCAAAAATCATAACCCGATATTTCGTGCATGCAATCTTGCTTATCGAACTTCTTTTTCTCAGGACTCCAAATGGTGGAGCGCAGACTACACTCCCTTGTCCTCTGCTGAAGAAGACACAGAAAGTGATGACCAAGATGAAGAAGAAGGTGAGCTAGACTCCCTAAGCGGGCTCTTCCTCAACTTGCTTAACAGCGAGGTCCCCAACGAGGACCCTTCTACTGATAATCCGGCTCATCTTATTCCAGGCCCTTCTGACCCAGCTCCTGACGTATTGTCGGGGCCTC
Organism: Puccinellia tenuiflora; assembly: GCA_012064385.1. Lineage (NCBI taxonomy): Eukaryota > Viridiplantae > Streptophyta > Magnoliopsida > Poales > Poaceae > Puccinellia > Puccinellia tenuiflora. The sequence goes on along the minus strand of QRDG01000101.1, from coordinate 483,523 downwards.
CATCTGCTGCACTCACTCCTCAAAAGAGGACCCGGGCCGCCATTGCTAAGGTACCACTTTCTCATTTCTCAATTTGTATGATGAACTCCTCTCAAACTCAAGCAAAAACACAGGAAACTGAAGCTGAGAAAGAGGCTGAGGCAAACAAGAGGCCCCGGACCCGGTCTTCATCAGCCCATGTTTCCCTGAGCTCAGGTATCCCTCAACGTTCTTTGCTAAGCTGGGCAAAATCCGTCCAGAAGACGCCCAGCAAAAAGTACCCTTTGGCTGGCCAAATCAGGACCCCTAAACGCTCTCGTTTATCAGATTCCTCCTCGGACGCTGTTAGCACGCCCGAGGATTTCGAGATCAACGCCGGGTTAGAAATGCTCCAAAACCTCTTCTTTGTTTAGCACTTGGTAATCTTTCTTGTGACTAACTGCCTTTCTTACATTTCAGCGCTAAAGCTATCATAGAGGAAGACCCGAATTCTTCTCCAGTCGCGTCCTCTCCACCTACTCTAGCTGAACCCTCTATAATGGAGGTGCAAATCAAGGAGGTGAGTCAGAAGGAAGAATCTGGTGGGGAAAACATGGTTATCTCACCACCAAGTCCTCCTGCATCTGCTCCTGAACCAACTGCAAACGTTCCATCACCCGGAAATGGATCTGGAACTAAAGAAGCTGACCCGGAGGTGCATGTCACCAAGTCTCATCAAGGCCCAGTTCCAGGTCCCTCTCAAGTTCTTGCCAAAGTTACTGCTCCTGAAGTAAAGGTGGACCCTTCTGCCAAGGGCAAGGATCCAGTTCCTTCTTTGGATCTGGCGGCTCTGGACTCCATGTCCACACCAGCTCTATGCGAGGAATACTTCTCTCGTCTTGCTTACCACAAGAACCTGGAAACTGAACTTGTCTCTCTACTCCAAAAACGATACCAGGTATCCAACTTTTCCTGCCTTTTTACTTCTTGTATCATCATAACCATACTAGCCCCCAAGTTCCAAGATTATCACTTGTTGATGAACTTGGTGCTTTTGAAACAGAAAAGAACTTTAGACTAAAACTTCAAACCCATGGTCCCCAAGGCCTAGGTTGTCTGTTTACGACAAACTGGAACTTCCACACTTATCTTTTGAAATTGTACACTGCATAGAACAAATTTTAAACACCATAGCCCCCAAGTGCCGGGTTAACTGCCCGCAGCAACCTGGGACTTTTGAATCTCTCACTCCACACACAAATTAGAACTTCAAACACTGTAGCCCCCAAGTGCCGGTTAGCTGTCCACAGCCACCTGGGACTACTACTAAAATGATTTCAAATTTTCGCATGTGTAGCCCCCAAGTTCCGGGTTGCACGCCTGCGGCGACCTGGGACTTCACCTTTTGACTGATAACTTTTTAAATCTTATAGCCCCCATGTTCCATGTTCCAGGAACATGCGAGAAAAGCCGGTGAAGAGGTGGCCCGGCTCCAAGGAGCCTTGAAAGCTGAGACTGAGACCCGGGCTGGAGCAGAAAACCAACTTCGGGCTCTAGAAGAAAAAGTAACTATCTTGATGCAAGAAAATTCTGATTTGAAGCGGGACATGCAAGAACATGAAGAGAATTTCCAAGAACAACTGAGCACCCTCCAAAAGAAGTTGGAATCAGCTACCAGTGAGCTAACTCACCTGAAGAAAATGATCACTGCAATGGTCTCCTCACTTGTTGGTGAGCACAAATGTTTCAAACCCGGTAAACCATATCTGATCCAAATCCAAGATTTAAACTGTTTCTAACTTTGTTCCACTTCTTTTCAGGTCCGTGTGATGGCAACATCCGCAAAACTGCAACTGATAAGATCAAATGCATGTACACACTGGTGCGCCAACTATATTTTGGAAGCTGTGAAGTGATCAAGGCAGCCAGGAACTGGGAAAACCCGCCCAGCACCTACACTGAAGTGCTGGGTCATCTTTCCACAATGCCTGGGTGGATTCAATTGCTGAAGAAGTCTGCTTGCAGAGCCGGAGCAATGCGCAGCCTGGCCTTGGCCAAGGCCTACTATCCAAATCTGGACCCAGCGCCCCTTGCCTCAGGTTTTCCTGAGTACAACTTCGATGGCACCCCCTTCGACAGGAAAGCTTACGGCCGGGTTATGAAACAGACCCGGTACGTGGCCACCCAGATTGCCAACACCTTGAAGCTCAACACAGTGCAATATGGCTACAACGAGGCCAACAAAGAAATCATGGACAACGAACCTCAACGCATCGATCTTCTGCAGAGCTACAAGAAATCCCTTGCTACAGATCATACTGCTCCCAATTCTTCTGCAATCCCAAGCTCGTCAACTCCAACAGTTCCTGCTCCATCACGAGCCCCAGTGGAAGATGAGGATGAAAGCTACTTTCAATCTCTTCACCTCGTCACCTGGCGCAACGATGGAGCCCCCAAGACCCGGGAAGCAGAAACAGAAGCAGCAAAAGATCACTCAGCAAGCACCAAGGATGACGCTCCAGCCACTTCTCCATCCACTAACCCGGCGCCTGAAGCCGGCTCTTAAAACTCATGCATACTATTTGTGCCTGCCAGAAAACTTATGTCATTCAGCCCTTGGGGCGTACTACTGTAATAACTTAGCGCTATTTTGATACTATGCCTGTGATGTGCGCCTCATGCGCTGTGAAAACTTGGTTGAAACATATTATATTCTGAATGTCAAAATACTTGTTCTTCTGTGGTTTTGATGACCCTTTTGGTGTCTTTAACTGTGAGCCGGCTTTCGCATGGATATCCTGGAGCAGCTTCTCTGAGAAAAACAGGGTCGAACCAAGTCCTAACGGGCCTCATGGTTGATTGAATTTCCAGGTGTGCAATCAGGCCATATAATCGCGAGTCACATCAGCTACACAGCAAGATAACCAAGAATACTAGTGGCATAAAAGCCGGGTCTTGGGATTGCAGCTACAGACTACTGAAGTAAGAGCCCCCAAGACCTGGATCAATGTCTATAAAGTAAAGGGCTTATGCCACATTACCCCATTGATCCAAAATACTGGTGGGACGCACTCTTTGGGCGTCCTCAAGATATAAAACAATTGTAAACAACTAATACCAAGTCTAAACATGCATGATATTGAATATGAAAACTATAAACTGCTCTACCGGGTTACAATCTTTGAAACCCGGATAATCATAGGAGCCGGGTCCTGGGGAAAAATAACTTAGCTGTTTCAATAACAAGCCCCCAGGACCAAGCTTAACAAAGAACTATCAGAACGCATATACAAGAAAAAATAACCAGCTTAAAAACTGAAACGCAAACTGCAACAAGATGAAATTCTGTTCAACCTTTACTTTATTGATAGAAAAGGTTAGGTCAGCAAGACGCCTCATTAAAAACCTTCCAGTCCCCTTAGGTACCCTGGTAAGGAAAAGAGCGCTTCTGAAACCTGCTGCCTGTTACATCATGTGTTACATCTCATATTTCTTTCTCATGCTAAGTATAGTATGGGCGCAACTGCGCAATGTTCCATGGCCTCTCACGCTCTTCCAAAGAAAAGGTGGAGTGCGATGTGTCATTGACTATCTCTGATTTTTCTCTTGCATCCACCAGATAGTATGAACCATTGTCCAATTTCTTGCTTATAATGAAGGGCCCTTCCCAAGGGGAGACAACTTGTGCATCCCTTCCTTGGACTGCACCCATCTCAACACTAGATCACCCTCCTAGAAAGTGCGAGACTTGACCCAGTGACTATGATACCGCCTCAAATCTTGCTGATACACTGCTGATCTTTCCAGTGCCTGCTCTCTATTTTCCTCTAACAAGTCCACAGAATCTTGCCGAGTCTTCTCATTCTCTGCCTCAACGTAAGCCGCCACGCGAGGCGAGTCATGAATAATGTCACTTGGCAAAACTGCCTCTGCCCCATACACCATGAAAAAGGGGTCATCTTTGTGGATCTATTGGGTGTTGTGTTGATTCCCCAAACAACTGATGGCAACTCCTCAACCCACGCTCCGGCGGCTCTGAGGCACGGGACCCGGAGACGTGGTTTTAAGCCTCTAAGCAACTCCTGATTTGCTCTTTCAACTTGTCCATTAGCCTGAGGGTGAGCCACTGAAGCAACATCCAAACGTATGCGATTATTTCCACAGAACTTGGCCATCTCTCCCAGTGACATGTTGGTACCATTGTCTGTGATAATACTATGAGGATACCCAAACCTATGTATGATCTGCTTCAAAAACTTGACTGTTGTAGCTGCCTCACAATTTGTAACAGGCATCACCTCAACCCACTTTGTAAACTTATCAATGGCAACCAAGAGGTGGGTTTTCTTGCAAGGAGACATGCTAAAAGGACCCACCATATCAAGCCCCCAAACTGCGAAAGGCCAGGTCAAGGGTATCATTCTCAACTCCTGAGCCGGCACATGAATCTGTCTTTCATACCTTTGACATCCATCACATCTATTCACCAGGCGCTCTGCATCTGCCTGGGCTGTAAGCCAAAAGAAACCGTGTCTGAAAGCTTTAGCTACCAAAGATCTTGTTGAAGCATGATGACCACAATCTCCCTCATGAATCTCCTTCAAAATTTGCCGGCCCTCCTTTCCAGACACACATCTCTGATATACTCCAGAAACACTTCTCTTATATAACTCGCCATCAATGACCACATAGGCCTTGCACCTGCGCACAATTTGCCGGGCTATGACTTCCTGCTGGGGCAACTCCCCCTTCAAAAGATATGCTAAGTAAGGCTCGGTACACTCTGGAATTTCCCGGGTTACAACTACTAACTGTGAGCCCAGGTCTTCTTGACCTGCTAAATCTTCCAAGTCCTGAGGTTTGACTGACGGAGTCCATAGCTCGTCCAAGAAAACATTAGGTGGAACCGGCTCTCTACGTGAGCCGAGTCTTGACAAAGCATCTGCAGCATCATTTTTCCTGCGGTCAATGTGATCCACCTGATAGCCTGAGAAAAATCCGGCTACCCTATCCACCTCTCGCCTATAAGCCGCCATTGTTGCATCCTTTCTGTCCCAAGTTCCTGAAACTTGCTGCGCCACCAGGTCTGAATCCCCATAGCACTTGATACGTTTGATGTTCATCTCCTTTGCCATGCGCAAACCATGCAACAAGGCCTCATATTCTGCCACATTGTTGGAACAATCAAAGTGGATTTGCAAAATATAGCTCAACTTATCACCTTTGGGAGAAGTCAACACAACTCCAGCTCCTGATCCTTGCCCTTGCTTAGACCCGTCAAAATGCATAACCCAAGATTTGAGACTCGGGGTAAGGGGTGGTGCACTCAACTGTGTCCAGTCATTAAGGAAATCCACCAACGCTTGAGACTTGATGGCTGTACGGGGCACATAATCAATGTGATAATCCCCCATCTCTATTGCCCACTTGGCAATTCTTCCTGTAGCTTCTGAATTTCTAATGATATCTGCTAAGGGTATTGAACTGACCACCGTAATTGGATGCTCCTGAAAGTACGGCTTCAATTTTCTACTGGCCATGAAAACACCAAACACCAGTTTCTGCCAGTGTGGATATCACTGCTTAGCTTCTGACAGGACCTCGCTAACATAATAGACCGGCCTTTGTACCGGGTTCTCTTTTCCTTCCTCCTTGCGCTTGACCACCACCACGGCGCTCACAGCTTGAGGCCCGGCAGCGACGTATAAAAGCATGGGCTCCTTGGGACCCGGGGCCGCCAAAACTGGCGCTTCTGACAACTGCTTCTTCAAGGCCTCAAATGCCTCATCCGCTTCTTGATTCCACACAAATTTGTCAGTTTTCTTCAGTAACTTGTACAACAGAATTGCTTTCTCTCCGAGCCGGGAAATAAACCGGCTCAGCGCAGCCACACCACCCGTCAGTTTCTGAACATCTGCCAACCCTTCTGGTTTCTTCAAACTCTGAATTGCTCGAATTTTTTCCGGGTTTGCCTCAATTCCACGCTGTGACACGATGAAACCAAGCAACTTCCCCGCTGGAACTCCAAACACACACTTTGTAGGATTGAGCTTCATCTTGTACTCTCTCAAATTCTTGAATGTTTCTGCCAGGTCATTGATAAATGACTCGGCTTTTTCTGACTTGATCACCACATCATCAACATAAGCATGCACATTGCGCCCAATCTGATCATGAAAACAATTCTGGATACACCTCTGATAAGTTGCACCTGCGTTCTTCAACCCAAAAGTCATGGTCTTGTAACAAAAAGCACCAAAGGGGGTGATAAACGACGTCTGTCGTTGTATCGGCATAGTTGATAGGAACCGGGGGTCCTTCTAGCCGGAGGAGAACGTAGGGCAAGAAGGTGGACGTCATCAAGGTCGGGATTGTACACGGCGGTTTACCCAGCTTCAGATCTCGCTGCGGTGGCGAGACCCTACGTGCTGCTATAACTCACTATAAGGCAATATCGCCGAGTACAGGTTACAGAGAGTTGATCTTGGAAAAGCTTGCCCTAAAGGCATCCCTGGTCCGGCTTATATAGGCGGCCAGACGCAGGGGAACAAGGTTGTGACGTATCCGGCAAGGCTACTGAGTCCTAAACCTATCCGGCAAGTATGCCGCCTATCGCCTATGTCTTGATGGCTTCATGGGCTTTGGTCTTGGGCCTCCGTCTTGTCGGCATCCGCCTCCCTTGAGTTGCCGGCAATCTGGGCCGCATGGTAGTTAAAGCCTTAACCGCCATTGTGGGCCACCCAGGATTAGCCGGATTTGCCATGTTGGTGATACCCCTAGTTGGTATAACCCCAACATTAGCCCCTGGAAAGGTTTAAGTTCTTCAGGCGCCGTCTTCTTTGCTGATAATATCCGCCTTGTTCTGTTAGCGTCTGAAGAGCTTAAAGCATTCCACCATTGAATTATAGGCAACGTTCCGACAAATGTTGTCGGAACCGTGCCGCCAACATGGGAAAGACGGACTGACATTTTGTCAGGAATCTCCCACGTGTGGTCTTGTCAGATTGACATTTTCCGTCAAATGTTGACAGATGACGTCATGGGTCCACGACAGTTTGAACCTCATGATGGCTTCTGCATGACGCGCGGGAAACGAGGAGACAACCCCGCGGACACCGTCTCCACGACGTGTAGAACATGGGCACGTGGCAGAAATCTCGCGGATGCCTGGTTTCTCACACGAATCTCAAAGGCAGGGTGATAAAATCCCCACACCACCCCCACCGTGCCATTCGCAACTTCTCTCTCGCAGCAACTTCGAGCTCCACTGCGCTCTTCTCAACTCCGGCGAGCTTGTTCACGCTTCTCCCCCACCTAGATGGCGAGCTCCGGCGATCAGAACCCTGCGGCGGAGGCGGCGGCGGCAGCGGCGATGGCTGCATTTGGATCTGGCGCGGCAGCGGCGGCGAGCTCCGCCCCTTCGAGTTCCGCGCACCCCACCGCAGCTACGGGTGGGGCACCTGCTTCTTCTCCGACGCCGGGTGCGGCGGCGGAGGCGATCTCCTCCCCTCTCCGCGCAATCCCACTGGCGACGGCGGCAGTGTCTCTGGCCGATCTAGTGGTCGCCGTCGATGAGGAGAGTGACGAAGAAGAAGAGGAGGCGGCGGCTGACATGGGTTCCCGGTACTGGCTTCCGTCATGTTTGACGGAGCCATACATGAGGCAACTGGAAGAAGGCGGCTTTCTGCCGGCAGAGTGCGGTTGGCGGCTGCCAGGAGAGGAAGCTGTCCCAGACCCGAAGGACGGGGAAAGGGTCGTCTTGACTTCCCACCTGATTCGCGGTATGAGCCTGCCGCCTTCCGCCTTTTTCTCTGCTATACTAGAGCATTACAAGCTGCAGCCCCATAACATAGGACCCAATAGCATACTTGTCCTAGCCGGCTTCTAGGCTTTATTTGAGGGCTACCTAGGTATATTACCCACGGTAGAGGCCTTTAAATACTGCTTCACGTGTCGCCGGCAAACCCTGTCTTCTGGCGTCTTAGCCACTTGCGGCAGCGTTAGCTTTAACTGCCGCCAAGGTAGCTGGTATCCAAAGATCCCCTATGTGGAGTCTGTCAAAAACTGGACCAGCACCTTTTTCTACTGCAAAGACATCCCTGCTCCCGGCAAGACGGTGGGAATTCCGCCATTTATCAACTCCCCTCCAATCCACCAAGCTAACTGGACGGAGAAGCCGGCCACCAACCTCCCAGAGGAACTCCGCATAGCCTTTAGGCGGATAGAGTTCCTCACCAAGACCATGGTCCCCCCACATCTTGACGGCGTCGACACCGTCTTGTGTTGGCTGTCGAGGAAGATCATGCCTCTTCGCCACCGCCCGCTCAAGATGTGTGAATACAACGCGAAGGAGGCGGACGAGCCGCTCGACACGGACGTGTTACTTTTCCGGCTGCGATAGCTCATCCAGCCGAGGACAGTTAAGGCGGCCGAGAGCGTCGCCATGTTTACACATGACAATCCAGCTCCTGAGGTAAGGCGGAGCCTTTCTTCATTTCTCTTTTGCTTACTTTGCCGGTATTCATACTAATCGTATTTTGATTTACCCAGCTGAGTACATTGGCGGAGGAGGACTTGGCGCCCAGGTACTACGATGCTGGGACTAGTGCCAGGAAACGCTAGCTTCTTTCCACCAAGGACTTGGAGAAGAAGAAGAAGAAGAAGAAGAAGACCGCCGTCACCACTGAGGCGGAAGATGAGATTTTGGGGAGCAAGATCCCCACCAAGCAGCAGTAAGATACTGCCTACTTGGTTTGCTTTAATTTTTAGGCTTCGCTTCCGCTAACATATTTGTTGCCTTTTTCCAGGGCTAGACCCGTTATGCCCAAGCTGCGCGCCACTCTGAAGGCGGCAGCTGGCAGAAATCAGCCGTTGAGATATTCTCCGGCAAACGCACCAGCTACCCCCGCCACCTCTATTCCCGCGGTTCTATGCCCGGGAACTTTTAGGGCGGACCAGGTGAGGGTAGCCAGCTCTGCACAGACTGCAGCAGAGAAGGCGGCGGGCAAGAAAGTTGCCGCCAGCACACCCATTCGATCGGCTGAAGCTCCGGCTAGTGATGCCGCTCGGATCATGGCCATCAAGAAGGAGACGGCGGAAGCAGCCAAGGCCAAACTTGGCGGATCAACTCCTGTTCCCAATCCTGCAGATGACGAAGACACCATGGATGCCCGCCATACCCTGCTGACCATGTGCAATGGTACCAAGAACTGGTACAAGCACATGCGAGGGCTCCAGGATACTCTCCAAGGCCAGCTTGAGGTAAGACAGTATATAGTTGTAGCCCCCAACTACTTTGTCGGCAAAACCTGAGTTTAGCCGGCGAAGTGGTTCGTTAACTGTACTGTGCAACTTAACCTTGCTGTTTCAATCTTTTGCAGGCAACCTTGGCTTCCAACAGCGAGCTCTTTGCTGCTGCGGAGACAAAGAACAGGGAGGTCCGGGAACTCCGGCTGGAGATTGAGATGAAGAACGCCCAACTTGCCAGCTTCGAAGAAGCACGCAAGAAGGATGAAGGTGAGACCTTTGACTTTTCTTATCCGTCAAGTTTTACCAGAATTCCTCCGACAAGTATTTTAGCCGGAGTTTTTTTTTTCCTTTTTGCTTGTAATTGTAGAATTGTTAAACACTGCGCAAGATGTCCTCAAGAATTCAGCTAACATGCAAGCTATGATGAACGAAGCTGCAGATCTTGCCCAAGAGGTCATGAAACTGAAGGCGGATCACGCCAAGGAGCTGGATGAGCGGGACATGAAGCATGCCACCGAGGTGAGCAAGTTGACGGATCAGATTAAAAATCTGACCGACAGCTTAGCTAAGGTGACGGACACCTCCAATCGCCAACAAGAGAAGCTTAGCAAGGCTGTTGAGCTTGCCGAAGAAACTCTTGCCACCCACTTGGATGAGATCAATGCCATCCACGACCATGTCCTTGGTAATTTTAACCCTTTTCCTTTTAATCTTGATTGTTGGAAATTCTTGCCGACTTGCGTTTAACTTTGTCATTTCTCCTTGCAGCCCCGGCAAACTTGAGCGACATGGAGGACAACTCGCCCCGCCTTGCGCGTATCCTGAAAATTGGTGAGCTGATCACCGACATTGTCAGCGCGGGACGAGCGTTCGCCGCCAAGTTCTACCCGAGCGAAGGCAGCGATCCAGTTGGCCTTGACGCGATGCCGGAACTTCTGAGGAAGGCGGCCGACGAGCGTGAGAGCATTCTGCACTCTGCTGCCCGCGGCGCCGCCAAAGTTGCCCTCTCCCTGTGCAAGGCTTGGTATCCCGAGGTGGACATGCATCAGGTCACAGAGTTTATGTCCACTATGGATGAAAATGGCGACGCCATTGACTCCAAGACAGTGATGGCCTCTGTTGCCGGCTAAGCCACTCGAGTGGCCAACATGGTCGATCTTCGCGTCTTCTACAAGGAGCACCCAGATCCACATCTTGTCGCAGGCGGAAGTTCGTCAGTTGCCGGTGATGGTGCCGCAGATGGCGAAGGGGAAGCTGAACCAGGCAGCCCAAAGAATGACGGAGCCGGCTCACAAGATGCCGGGCGTCATCCCCCAAGTCCCCGAGACGGCAGCGACCGAAGCGGCAACCTCTTAGTTTTGCCCTGCGAACAATGCAACAAGTATATGCGTTAATCTGTTGACGCAGAAAAACTTATATTTATTTGTGTCTAGATGTAAATAACTTTTGTTGGGCCAACTATTGTGCTACACTTGGCGGTAGACTTATCTTTAAGTGGCCCGCCTTAAAAATGTATCTGTGTTTGCATGCTTAGCTTTCCATATGTTGGCGGAACCTCATCTCAGTTACTTCAGCTGTGCCAACCAGGTGCAATACCAATTAGTTTAGACACAGAGACTAAAGCGGGCATGTTGGTGCCAACGACATACTACTAGGCGACCCACATACAAACAAACAGATAGTCATATTCGGCGGTGCAAAGGTTGTTTGCTTAATTTTTTAGCCGGCGGACGACAAATGTCAAAAAAGTTGGAACCATTAGCACTGAGCGAAAAATTTTGGTAACTTTTGACATAACAGGTATATGATTGCAAGAAAAGACAAAAGATGGCATGATCTCTAAACGGACTGAGCAAACCACAGACTTTTATTTCATAATCATATATTACTTATTACAATTATAAATTGCTAAGTGTAAAAGGGACGTAGCTGCTCAATGTTCCATGGACGCTTGGTTTCTTCGTACTTGCCGTCAACCTTGCGCTTCCGCTTTCGTCCTCTCCTCTTCTTGTAGCCATCTCTAATGTCCATCAAGTAGTAGGAACCATTGAGCAGTACCTTGCTGACCACAAAGGGCCCTTCCTATGGAGGGGATAACTTATGCAAGCCTTTCCTGTCTTGGATTAGGCGGAGAACCAGGTCACCTACTCTAAAACTACGTTGTCGCACTCTCCGGCTATGATACCGGCGCAGATTCTGCTGATAGATGGCGGATCGTGCAAGGGCAACGTCACGTTCTTCGTCAAGTAGGTCAAGGCCGTCCTGTCTTGCATCTTCTGCGTCTTGCTCGACGTAGGCTTGAATTCTGGGGGAGTCAAACATCATGTCGGATGGCAGTACTGCTTCTGCGCCATAGACTAAGAAGAAAGGAGTAAACTTGGTTGATCTGTTTGGTGTTGTACGCAAACTCCAAATGACAGATTGCAACTCTTCAACCCAAGCCCCAGCTGCCCTGTGCAAAGGTACTTCGAGACGTGGTTTGATTCCTTACAGAACCAAACCGTTTGTACGCTCTACTTGACCATTTGCTTGGGGATGTGCTACAGAAGCCAAATCCAGCCGGATGCCATGTTTGTCGCAGTACTCCTCAACTTCGCCTTGCGAGAGGTTCGTGCCATTATCGGTTATAATGCTATGTGGCATCCCGAACCGAGAGATTATGCCCCACAGAAAGTTGGCGGCTGTAGCGCCGTCAAGCTTTTTAATAGGCTTAGCTTCAACCCATTTGGTGAATTTGTCTACCGCGACTAACAAGTGCGTGTAGCCCCAGGCGCCGTCTTAAATGGACCAACCATGTCCAAGCCCCAGACCGCGAACGGCCAAGTGATGGGTATTGTTTTGAGCTCTTGAGCCGGCATGTGAGGTTGTCTGGCATATAGTTGGCAGCCTTTGCAGCGTTTGACGATATCTTCCGCGTCTTCCTTGGCTGTCAACCAATAAAAACCTTGCCGGAAAGCTTTTGATACAATAGAGCGGGACGAAGCATGATGCCCACAAACTCCGGCATGTATCTCATCCAGCAAGTTTCTGCCTTCCTCTGGTGAAATGCAACGTTGGTAGACACCTGTGGTGCTACGTTTGTATAGTTCACCATTGATTATTGTAAATGCCTTTGCTCTTCGCACAATCTGGCGTCTCAATACCTCATCTTCCGGCAACTCTTGGTTGACCAGGAAATTCAAGTATGGGGTTGTCCAGTCCGGCTTTACCAGGTAGACGGCATAACTTGCCTCTTCAACTGGTTCCGCCGCCTCCGGATCAAGTAGGTCAGCTCCTTTTATTGACGGCTTGTGGAGATGTTCCAGGAAAACATCCTTTGGTACCTTTTTGCGCTCAGACACCAATCTAGCAAGCGTATCTGCCGCCTCGTTTTGGGCCCTGGGGATGTGGCGGACCTCGTATCCTAGGAAGCATTTGGCAAATTCGTCAACAGCAGCGCGATATGCCGCCATTGTTGCACTTTTAGCATCCCATGTACCACGTGTCTGTTGCGCAACTAGGTCTGAATCACCATAGCAGAGAACACGTTGGACGCCAAGTTCTTTGGCGATGTGCAAACCATGGAGAAGCGCTTCATATTCGGCAACATTGTTGGTTGCTTTGAAATGAATTTGCAGCACATAGCTGAGTTTATCCCCTTGAGGGTTTCTCAACACTACCCCAGCCCCCGAGCCCTGAAGCATCTTTGATCCATCAAAGTGCATGATCCAGTACTCTGATTCAGGGAGAGGTGTTTCATCCATGGCTTCTGTCCAATCAGCAACAAAATCTGCTAAGGCTTGAGACTTAATAGCATTTCTGGGTTTATACGTGATGTCGAAGGCGGCAAGTTCAATGCCCCATTTGGCAACTCTGCCCGTTGCATCCGCATTGTTGATTATATCTCCCAGAGGTGCTTTGCTCACCACAGTTATTGAATGTTCCTGGAAGTAATGTCTCAACTTCCTGGCGTAGAAAACACCATATGCCAGCTTCTGGTAATGTGGATAACGTTGCTTTGAGGCGGAAAAAACTTCACTGATGAAGTAGACCGGGCGTTGCTCAGACACCTCGGCTTCTCCTGCCTTGCGTTCCACAACCATAACTGCGCTGATAACCAAGTTGGTTGCAGTAATATATAGCAGCATTGGCTCCTCTGGACGAGGTGCTGCCAAAATTGGCGCAGACGTTAATGTCACCTTTAGCTGTTGCAAGGCGGCATCTACCTCATCTGTCCATTCAAAGTTGTCGGATTTTCTCAATAGCCAGTAAAGAGGCATAGCCTTTTCACCAAGACGGCTAATGAAACGACTGACGGCAGCCGCGGAGCCGGCAAGGCGCTGCACGTCCTTCAGGCATGTTGGCCTGGAAATATTGAGAATTGCCTTGATTTTCTCCGGGTTGACCTCAATTCCTCGTTCGGAAACGATAAAGCCAAGCAACTTGCCGGCAGGAACTCCAAACACGCATTTGTTTGGATTGAGTTTCATTCTATATACCCGGAGGTTGTCAAAGGTTTCTCGAAGGTCTTCTAGCAAATCCGCCTTTTTCCGAGACATGACGGCAATGTCGTCAATGTAGATGTGAACATTGCGGCCAATTTGTTCGTTAAGGCATCTTTGCATGCACCGTTGATACGTTGCGCCGGCATTTTTTAAGCCGAAGGGCATTGTAATGTAGCAGAAGGTTCCATAGGGCGTGGTGAACGCTGTTTTTAGTTGGTCTGATTCCCGCATTTTAATTTGACGGTACCCGGAGTACGCGTCCAAGAAACACAGCAGCTCGGAGCCGGCTGTGGAGTCTATGACCTGATCTATACGTGGTAAAGCAAAGTGGTCCTTAGGACAGCACCTGTCCAAACCGGTATAATCGATACACATCCTCAGCTCTTTATTAGGTTTTGGAACAAGTACAGGATTTGCCAACCAATCAGTATGCACTACTTCCCTAATGAACTTTGCCTCCTGCAGCTTGATGATTTCCTTCCCAACAGCTTGTCGCTTCTTCTCTCCCAGACGTCTGATTCCTTGTTTGACAGGCTTGGCTCCTTTGAAAACATTAAGAGAGTGCTCAACAAGTTCCCTGGGAACACCCGGCATGTCAGCAGATGACCATGCAAAGATGTCCCCGTTCTCACGGAGGAACTCGACGAGCGCGCTTTCCTATTTGTCATCTAAGCCGGATCCAATGGTGACTTGCTTGGAGCTATCACCTTTGACTAGATCAACCTTCTTTGTATCATCAGAGGCCTTGAAGGACTTCTTTGGTTCGGCAGTTTGCACTTTTTTCGGCAACTTTGACGTATCAGTTTCCTTCTTCAGCATGGCTAGTTCCTCTGCGTGGAGGACAGCTTCGGCAAAGGCGGCGTTGCCACGCTCGCACTCCTTTGCCTTTTTGAAGTTGCCGTTGACGGTAATGGTACCGTTGGGTCCAGGCATCTTCAACTTGCTGTAGATGTAACATGGTCTCGCCATAAACTTGGCGAAAGCAGGCCGCCCAAAGATGGCGTGATAAGCACTCCTGAAGGGGACTACCTCGAACCGAATATACTCTGAATGGTAATTTTCTTCGGTTCCAAAGGTAACCTCGAGTTTAATGCTTCCCTTGGACTTGGCTTGCCTTCCCGGAACAATGCCATGAAACGTGACTTTGCTGTAGTCAAGCTGGCTTTCCGACAAGTTCATGCGCTTCAAGGTGTCTTCATAAAGGATGTTGAGGCTGCTGCCTCCGTCCATCAACACCTTGGTCAGTTTGAAGTTGGCAACAATTGGGTCGACAACGAGGGCGTACTTGCCGGGATGCGGCACGCGGTCAGGGTGATCGTCCCTGTCCCATGTGATTGGAGCTTCGGACCAGTTGAGATATTGGGGAACGTCTGGTACCGTGGCGTTAAGCTCACGTAGTTCCGCCTTTTCCTCCTTCGCAGAGGGAGTGCCTAGGAAACACACGAGTTGCTCATGCACCTTAGGAAACTTTTTCTCCTTGCGAGATGGTTTGGGGTCCTCGTCCTCTGACATGGAAACAGCTTCATCGTCGTCTTCCTTTCTTGTCTTCTCCGCCTTTTTAGCCTTTTTCGGCTTCCAGCCGACATCTGGGTCCTTCTTGAAGTCGTCCATGAAGCGGCACTCCCCCAAAGTGTGATTGACTTTTCCCAGCGAGGCATGGATTGGGCAAGGCAACAATTTCGCTTCGTCATATGACATGCGGCTTTTGCTGGGACCGGCTTCTTTGCCCTTGCCCTTGCCCTTCCACTTGCGTTTGCCGCCTTTGCCTTCGAAGGCGGTGGCGACCTCGTTGGATGGACCAGCTTTATCTTCAATGGGAGCCTTCCGCTTGTAGTTTGCACGTTTGTTTGGCGCCAAGTCAGGGGCACCCTCGCCATCACGTGCATCATCATCCGCCTGAGCGTACATGGCGGCTACTTCAAGCATGACTCCAAGATCCTTGACTTGCATGCGGACAAGCTTGTGTCGGAGACTTGAGCCCTTCAACAAGCATGTGATGAAGGCATGGATTGCCTGGTTGTCGTCGACGTTCTCGCAACTTGCCTTTGTCTGGATCCACCTCGCCAGGAAGGCGGACGCAATTTCATCTGGTCGTTGCACACAGCGCGTCAAGTCAGTGTACGTGTTTGGGCGCTTATATGTTCCCTGGAAGTGTTGGGTGAAAACCCTCTCCATATCCAGCCAACTGTGAACAGACTTTTCCGGCAAGTTTTAAATCCAGCTTCTTGCTGTACCCTCCAGCATGAGGGGCAAGAAACGTGCGGCAACCAAGCCGTTGCCCCCGGCAATTTCGATAGCCAAAGCATAATCCGACAACCACGAATTGGGTTTGTCAGCTCCATTGTACCTTTGGCAACTTTTTGACACTGATGTCATGTCGCGAGGTATGCGGATGTTGCGGATGGCGTTGCCGAAGCACGCGGGGCCGAGGTATGATTCCTCCTTTCCAGCCTGAATGTCATTGAGACGATGACGTGCGTCTTCTGGAGCGAGGCCTCTGTTGGTTCTGTCACCGCGAGGATCGTCCTGCGCTGCCCGGCTATGCCGAGGCTCATTGTTGTATCCCTGACTCCCGCCATCTCGCCTAGGCGGTGGCGGTGGGGATCTGGTGCGGTCCCTACTCCTCCTTGGCGGAGGGGGATCGTCACGGTTGCCGCCACTCCTTGGCGGCTGCTGGTTGTCTCTGCTCCCGCCTTCCCTTCTAGGCGGCGGAGGTGGTGGGTCTTGCTGCCTTTTGTTGGTGTGAGATGCCTCATCGCGATGTCTCCTGGGAGGCGGCGATTTACGAGGCTCCTTGTCCTTGTCTTTCCCCTTGCCGTGGCTACTGGAGCCAGATGGGTCGTTGGGGTTGCCGCCAGCGGCAGCCATGCAGGCGTTGGACTTTGAGTCCAGCCTTCCACCTCGCGCGTCCGCCTGACTTGCGCGAGAATCCGCCATTGCCTGCTGCTCCAAGGCTTTGTAGGCTAGAGTAGAGGCATAGTAGATCTTCTCGTCCTTGTCATAGTCATCGTTGTTTAGGATGTCCAAGGTGGCCGCAGTGTTAAGGACTGGTGTACAAAGGACTATGTCGCCGTTTTTGTCCTTGCGCTGCGGAGCCGATGCCCAGTTGAAACCAAGTCTCTGAGCGGGGGACTGAAACTCCTTGCGAGGCGGATCCTTGTTCTGCAGGGTGCTCTTCTTTGGCGGCTTTGCCACTGGAGTGGTGGTGAAGAGGTTCCTTTTGGCGGTGAGCTGAGCTTGCTCCGCCTTTGCCTCCTCAAGCAACTTCATGACCTCCTCGTGTTTCTCCTGGAGGCTCCTGGTTTGGTTGACGAGAACCGAACGGAGTTTTTCCAGGTCAGCCGGCGAGGTTTGCTCGTTTACTGGCGTGTTGAGGACGTCCGCCAAAGCTGCCTTCTCTGCATCGTCAAGTGGATTTTTGCTGCTTCCGCCTCGCTCCAGATGCGTCTTCTTCATGGGAGCCGGCGGGGGCTCTTTGTCCGGCAAGGTGGCGTTTGGAGTGCCATCGACAACAGGATCTGTTGTTTTTGCCGGATCTCCTCTGGTAGCACCAGCCATGAAAACCTGCTGCATAGCTGAGCTTGCCACCTCAGATGGCTGAGGTTCTGGTGCGTGGAAGCACTCTTTGACCCTTTGCTCGAACATGCTAACAGATTCTCCATCGGAGTCAGAGTCAATGTTGACTTGAACGGTGTCTCTGGATCCGGCATCTGACATCGCATTGTCCTGGAGTGCAGGAAGGATGGACTCAGGATCGTTGCTGTTCGGCTGGGAGTCGGATCCCATGCCGGCAACTCCACAGAAGTGGAGATCTGAATCCGCGGACTCCTCGGAGGAGGCAGACTCAGATCCATCTTGCGAGTAGTCGATCTCCGGGTGGTGGGTGGGCCCGAAAACAGTGTGATTCCTGGGGAACCCCAGCGCCTCCGGTGTGAACCCCATGAAGAACTCGAAACCACCAATTGGCACCAAGGTGTAGGCGATGATACCATCTTTTGCCGGCACCCAGGTTCCGTCGTCTTGAACATAGCCGGTAGATCCGACCCGCGCAGCGCAGCCAACGGCGATGGTGTCGCCGATGCCGCCAATCGTTCCCGCCTGGAACGTGACGCCTGACGCCTTATGCCCCACGGTGGGCGCCAACTGTCATTGTATCGGCATAGTTGATAGGAAACGGGGGTCCTTCTAGCCGGAGGAGAACGTAGGGCAAGAAGGTGGACGTCGTCAAGGTCGGGATTGTACACGGCGGTTTACCCAGCTTCAGATCTCGCTGCGGTGGCGAGACCCTACGTGCTGCTATAACTCACTATAAGGTAATATCGCCGAGTACAGGTTACAGAGAGTTGATATTGGAAAAGCTTGCCCTAAAGGCATCCCTGGTCCGGCTTATATAGGCGGCCAGACGCAGGGGAACAAGGTTGTGACGTATCCGGCAAGGCTACTGAGTCCTAAACCTATCCGGCAAGTATGCCGCCTATCGCCTATGTCTTGATGGCTTCATGGGCTTCGGTCTTGGGCCTCCGTCTTGTCGGCATCCGCCTCCCTTGAGTTGCCGGCAATCTGGGCCGCATGGCAGTTAAAGTCTTAACCGCCATTGTGGGCCACCCAGGATTAGCCGGATTTGCCATGTTGGTGATACCCCTAGTTGGTATAACCCCAACAACGTCTTCTCCCTATCTTCCTTATTAAGCTTGATCTGATGATAACCTGAATATGCATCCAAAAAACACAAGAGCTTGCTGCCTACAACTGCGTCCATGATTTGATCGATGCGCGGCAGTGCAAACGGGTCCTTGGGACAATGCCTATTCAAACTCGTGAAATCAATACACATCCTCCACTCATTGTTCTTTTTCAGGACCAAAACCGGGTTAGCTAACCACTCTGGATGAAACACTTCCATGATAAATCCGGCCTCCAAAAGCCGGGCTACCTCTTCTCCTATTGCTTTCCTTCTTTCTGCATTCATTTTTCTCAAACCTTGTTTTACCGGCCTTGCTTTAGGGTCAACATGAAAGCTGTGCTCAGCGAGTTCAGTGGAATGCCTGGCATGTCACTAGGTGTCCATGCAAAAACATCCCGATTCTCACGGATGAACTCGATGAGCGCGCTTTCCTATTTGTCAGATAAGTTGGACCCTATGGCGAACTGCTTGGAAGAATCTCCAGGCACAAAATCCACCATCTTAGTATCTTTTGCAGCTTTAAACTTGGCTCTATCATCCTCTGTTGTGGGTCTATTGAGTGCCGTGTTATCCTGCGAGTCAAGATTTGACCTGTAAGCCTTCAATTCCTCTTTAGCACAAGTTTGTTCTGCCAAGGCCGCATCTCCCTCATCACATTCTGCTGCAATCTCTCTGTTACCATGCACTGTAATGATCCCCTTGGGACCCGGTATTTTCAGCTGCAGATACACATAACACGGCCTTGCCATAAACTTAGCATAAGCCGGCCTTCCAAACAATGCATGATATGGACTTGGGAGTTTCACCACCTCAAAGGTGAGCCACTCTGACCTGAAGTTGTGGATAGACTCGCCAAAAGCAACCTCTAGCGAAATTTTTCCCTCTGGTGTTGCTGATTTCCCTGGAACTATACCATGAAACACTGTTGACGTTCTCTGCAACTGTGACTCCTTGAGCCCCATACGAATAAACGTATCCCAAAACAAAATATTAATACTACTTCCACTGTCCATCAAAACCTTTTTCAACTCAAAACCACCCACCTGGGGGGCCACAACCAAAGCTAGCAAATCCGGGTGTTCTACCACCTCTGGGTGATCCGCTCTACTCCACGTGATCGTATGCTCTGACCATCTCAAGTATCGTGGTACCCCCACAGCCACCGTATTAACCGCTCTTTTAACTATCTTTCTCTCTCTCTTTGTTGTGCCACTGGTGACTATATGATACTGGCCAAGTTGCCTTGGCTGCTGCGAAAACCCTCCTTGGTTACTTGTATTTTGATTCTGACCCGGGTTACCTGTGGGTACCGCATTTGCTCCAGTTAAAGGTCCCGCAGCCGGGTTACCACCCGTGTCGGGTCCTCCACTTCTATTTGATCCTTGCAGAGCTCTCTGTACCTCGTTGTTCTTCCACCTATTCAGATCTACACACCGGGCCAACGAATGATTGGTGGGTCTTCCGTTCTTACTGTGACGAGGACACGGCATTCTAAAAGCTTCTTCGTCGCTCATTGGACGTGAGCCCTGGTAATTATTTCCACCACTGTAATTCCCATTGTTGCCTTGGTAACCCCTATTTTCCTGATAACTTCTGTTTTCCTGATAATTTTCATCCATCCTCTGCCGCTGAAACCCGACATTTGTATTTGCAACTAGCTCTGAATTGCCCTCATTATGGCCTCGCTTATGCTGATTTTGATTGTTGTTGTTGTTGTTGTTGTTGTTGTTGTTGTTGTTTCCCGAGCCATTGTTATTCCTTCCACCATTGTTTGCGTTTCCTTTCCCTTTCTCTTCCTCGTTTTCATCCTGGGTCTTGTCCGTGGCTGCGTGCCTTTTGCAAGCATCCATCAACTCTGCCATGGTGACCGGTTTAACCCGGTGCCCCTCCTTCATGCGACCCAGCTTCTGGACCAGTGGCGCGTACTTACAAGTTTTCTCCATTGACGAAATTGCATCCTTAGGCTCGATACCAGACGATGAGTGCAGGATCTCCGTGACCCGGCCCATCCAATGACGCGCTGACTTGCCTTTCTTCTGAACACAACGATCAAGATCCTCAATGGAAAACAAACGCTTGAACGTACCCTGAAAATGCTTGATGAAAATTCCCTTCAGCTCATCCCAAGAATTGATAGACTTCTCTGGCAGATTCTTGAACCACAATTTTGCCGCACCATCACTCATCATCAGATACATGTACTTTGCACAAACATTCTCTGTGGCATTGCGTATGCACATTGCCATCTCATAACTGCTCAACCAGCTTGCCGGGTCCATGCTTGGCTCGTAGTTGGATATCTTGCTTGGCTCCTTGAACTTCTCAGGGAAAGGCTCCGCTCTAATGGTATCTGAAAGACACTTTGGCCCGGCTAGGTTAGAAGGACTTGCTAAAATATTGATGTTACCTGGCGAGCTTGCAGACACCGCCGGCACGGGGCCCGGTCCTCCTTGTGGTACTCCTGCTGCAGGTGCTACCGGGTTTGCGTTGCTCGCACTTCTTCCTGCTCGTGATCTATTAACTATCTGCTCCGTTGCGGCTCTTACTACGATAAGTCGTGGTGTGCAACCCACTTTTCTCCCTTGAATATTGAGTTTGTTGTACACACGCTGTGCGTAACATATCAATGGCACGCCGGGCCTCAATCTCTGCTGGCGTGTCTCCCAATGGAATACGATCAAGTGCCAACGTTGCTGTATACATGTTATCCGCCGGATTTGAATAGTGACCCGTCGGTGTGTGAAATCTTGGTACCCTGGGCAGCAGACCCGGATTTCCCCTGGCTCCCCCAGCGGGCAAACCCGGCACTGCTGTTGTTACAACACCAGCTCTTCCCGTTCCTCGATTTGGCTCAACACTCGTTCTCGCCACTGGTGCCACCTGAGTTGTGCCAATGGGCTGATCTTCCGGGGTTCTAAACAACGCTGCTACAGGCACTGGGTTTGCCAGATTTTCTCCACAGGCTAGCCGGATTTGGTGCCTCCTCTGGTGAACCCGGGTCGCCTCATCGAGATGATTTTCCTCTTCTTCTAATTGCCTCTTTCTTGCTGCTATTTCTTTCTTCTCTGCTTCTGCATCTCTGCGCATTTGCTCCAAAGCTCGGCGTGCTGTGTCCAATTCTATTGCTCTAACTGCTGCGTTTTCTGGGGTAACTAACCTCGTGATTGCTGATGGATCCAAGACCAGGCCATTGTTAAACATGGCCAGGGCAGCAGTTGTGTTATTTCCTCTTTCTCCTTGAGCCCGGTTGTGGAGAAAACCGAAGCTGTTTCTATAAAGCGCCGTGCCTTCACTCTCATCTGAAACCGAAGCCGGCTCCCCATCTACCCTTTGAAACCGCAACCCTCCGAATCGGGCTTGGGTGGGACTCTTGCTCCTCATCATCTTCTTCTTCTGCGCCATATCCGAACCGGCCCTCAAACAGGGGCAAGATCGATTCTGACTCACCATGATCCACCATGTCACCCGGGAACTGCATCGGGTCATCCAACCGTTCCTCCAGCATGTCAAAGGCCGGCTCACCTTCCGCCGTGCCAACTAATTCCTCTCCATCAGATTGAACAACTGTGGCGGCCCCTGACACAGAATCATAATCTCCATGACTAGCAGATCTGGTTGTAATCATACCCACAAAAACATTAAATTTGCCAATTGGAATAACATCACCTGTTTCGAGTAGATCCGATTCCGGCCCCAGCCAAAATCATCGACGATGGACTCTCCTTGTGCATTGACCGTGACCTGGCCAAAAACATAGTTCTCGACCCCGCACCTTGCTTCTCCCATGATGGTGGCACCTTTGGACGCGATTCCCACAGACGGCGCCAACTGTCGTGGGGTAGATAACATGGCAGATGCTACCTTTTGGGCAGCTTGATGTTTTGGGCAAGGCGACTCTGTGTCTGGGAGATTGTTTAGCAACACGGGGACAAGGGATTTACCCAGGTTCGGCCTCTCCATTCGAGATAAAGACCTACTTCCTGCTATCTTATTATTAATCTTGGTCTCGATCTCGATAACCCGGCTACTACAACAGAGCCGGATCTCGATCTAGGTTACAAGTGCTTGGTATGTTTCTCTCGAGGGATCTCTCGCATAAAGCTTGGGGTCTCGATTCTTGCTCTCCAAAAAGTCCCCTCGCTATGACTCAGGAGCCGGTTTATATAGATACTGAGCCTCCTGGTCACATACATGGTAGGCCGGGTTCTACCCGAACTCTGAATCCTACTCTAGCTCTTCTGGCCTTCATGTATTCCAAGTCTAGAACCGCCTCTTGAACCTTCTGGAACATCTCCTTCCTTTACCGGGTTACTGCCAAGATGCTGGCCCAGAGACCTAACCCGGCCCATGCTGAGGGTTAGCTGGCCTGACCGGGCCTCCTGCCTGGCGGGTCACGCTTCCCTCTCCATGGGCCTACCGGGTTATTATCCCCCCATCAGATATGTTCTTCATTGACTGATGTAGCTCACAATTTGTCTTCTCCACGAGATCATCCATGGGGTAGCGATCCATCGGTGCCACATCAACCCCCATGGAAGCCACGCTACTTCTCCGCTGAGATGGGTCGCTGCTTGCAGCTGAACAGTTGTCCCTCCTTGCTGGCTCATTTGCTGCTGCAGCTGATATACAATGTTTTCTAAATTCCCCAACCGGTCTGCATGCTGCTTCTTTGATCTCGATCGGGTTCTATAAGTGTCATTGTCCTCGGAAAACCCAAGCTTCCACGGATAAGAAGGTCCAAGGCCTCGTGTTCGTCCTGTATGTTCTGCATTCTTGAGGGCCTTTGTCAGCTCGTCGTTCTCTCTGTCAGGATGGAACTTTCCAGCTCGAACCTCATCGATTGCTGCAACAAGGTCTTTGTGGGCTACAATTATTTTTTTCATTATTATGTACAAGCTCCCCTGTTTCTTCGTTGTACGATGACCCATGCGCAAGTATCCAATTTCTTGACCTCCGGGACCAGTTCTCTGTAGCTAGAATGATCCCTTTAGCACGCATGGTGTCCTCAGCTCGATCCCACTTAGGCTCAGCAGACTTGTAGCCACCTGGCCCCAACTTATGGTGATATATATTTTTTTGCAGCATTTTCCTTATTCTTTGCCGACCTTTCCTTAGCTTCTTCTGATTTCTTGTAGTTCACAAATTCTTCCCAGTGATCTTTCTGCTTCTCTAGTGGGCCAGTGAATTCAGGAGCTTTATTTTCCTTGAGATAATATTGGTATAATCTTTTCTTGTGGGTCTTGAATTGTGTGGCCATCTTCTTAAGAGCGAACTCCTTGACTTTTAACCTCATGGCCTCTATGAGCTCAGCAGTCTCCAAGACAAGCAGTGTGAAATGTGACATGAGTGATTCCCAAAGCCTTTGTTTCACTATGTCTTCGACAAAACTAACTCCTTCTACCTTTTTCGGTTATGCCATTCTCGAACGGTGATCAGGATGTTGTCCCTAACCAGAACGCCGCATTGACTTACAAATGCATTTGCGTTGTCTATCGGCTGCAACAGTTGGCCAGTTGGGGAGACTTCTTCAATTCTGAGATGCACCTTATCGTCCAACCGTTTGGTCGGGCCTCATTTCTTTACAGAATATTGGCTTGATCCGGAGGGCTAAAAAAGAAAAATTCGTTAATATATATATACACACAAATCAATTAATGCATATAGTCAGCAATGGCTTAATTTAATTATATACCTCGCCGGACTTAATTATTGCATTTTCTCCCTCCGTTCCCTCATCGGAGCCAACACTTCGCTCGATATCCTCCACTCCCTCACCGGAGTCGTTCAGATATTGTGAGGTGATATCATCATCCCCACCGGCTATCATTTCCCTCGACATTTCTTCTTGTTCTTCGTTGCGGTCCATAGTTTCTGCATTGAAAAATAGGAAAACATTGCTATAATTGCTAAACTCAAATTGAAAATGCTAACAATTAATTGTATAACAATGCTAAAAATTGCTAAAATAATAACAATTGCTAAAATACTAACAATGCGAACAATTGCTAAAATGTTAACAATTGCTAAATTCTAACAATGCTAACAATTTGCTAAATTGCTAAAATGCTAAATAGGGCCAACAATTGCTAAAATGCTAAATAGGGCTAACAATTGCTAAATAGGGCTAACAATTGCTAAAATTATAAATAGGGTCCCCTAAAATTGCTAAATTGCTAGACATAATTTGCTAAAATTGCTAAACTTTGCTAAATTGCTAAATAATTATTCTAACCTAAATTGCTGAATAATTATTCTAACCTAAAATTGTTAAACAATTTGGCATCCTAAAATTGCTAAACAATTTCTCCCAAATCTAAAATTGCTAAAAAATGCGGCATCAATTCGGCATCCTACATGACTTTTGGAGCCGGCCGGAGATGGAGCGCGGTGGAGGAGCACCGACGGAGGGGGCGGCCGCGGAGGAGCACCGGCGGAAGGGGCAGCCGGAGCAGTAGATCGGGTGGCCGTAGAGGAGCGGCCGCGGAGGAGCGCGCGGATCGACCGGCCGGAGATGGAGCGGCGCCCGCGGAGGAGCGGCCGTGGAGGAGCCTGTCGGAGAATGACTCCCACGGAACAGGGGTAGTCACACTCACGAAGAGAGTTCGTGTAAGGGGCTGAACACGTTGGTCAAACAACCCTCATCATGCACGGCGATGGTGCTCGCGGAGCGTGGAGAGGGACATCACGGCAGAGATGGACACAAGCCCGTACCCAGGTTCACGGCCCTCTTGTGGAGGTAAAACCGCTACTCCTGCTTGTCTGTATTGCTGCTTGTAGAGGTCACAGAGCAGAGTGCTTGCCGAAGGCGTATGCGTGGCAATGGAGTTCGCAAGGAAGGGGAGACGGAGGTCTACTTCTTCCTTGCGTCTGAGTAGCTGGGCTAAGGTTAGGTTGCCAAAGATCCGTCCTCCGCTACGGTGGAGCACCGGCTCCTTTTATAGGCGCCCCGGGCCTCTTCCCTGCCATTACGCAGTGGAAGGGCTACCACATGGCGACGGAAGGGGGAGCACGGTGCACCGCAGCCCAGCTGGCCATGGACGCGGTCCACGGGCACAAAAGCTGAGGCCGGTGGCAGGGAGACCACCGGCCATCTTGGACGCGTAGCGGAGCAGTAGTGGAACGTGGCGGAGCCCACGGTGACGTCCTACTTGGAGCGTAGCGCCGGCCGGTCGCTTTATCACCAAAGAGGAAGCTCTCGTAGTCCGGCCGGCGCGCCGCAGCTTTGTTGACCCCTTTTATCACCGAAATGGCAGCTGCAGCGTCTTCATCACCCAGCGCAGAGGCTCGCGTCACTCTGCGCCCGCTGCAGAGCACATGTGCGCTCTGCAGAGATTGCTTCACAGCGAAGGAACCATCTTGAGGGCACGGGATGCCCTGTAGAGGATTCGGCGTTGACCTCCCTTCAGGGGAGGAAATCCTTGGAGAGGAGACAGCCTCGTAGGGTCTCCGCAGGCCACTGCTGCCTCCTCAGGCCCTCACGAGGCAGTTTTGCCTCGCGGGAATCCCAGACCTGTAGTCCTGGTACTTAGTGAATTTTAGCCTCCACGTGGCGAGGCTCGTAGAGGACAGGCCCAGCACACCCTGGTTCTTACTGGGCCGACAGTAGCCCCCGGGCCCATTATGGGCACGCCGCGATCCAGTGGACGCAGGCGAATCGTCATGGGCCCACTGTGTCCGGCCGGCCCGAGACACGTGGAGAGCGGTTTCTGCGCCTCGGCGACTCCGGAGGAGGCGTGCATCGTGGCGGGCCCCAACACATCTTGGGAAACCGCTCGGAGATGACTTAAAGCCTGCAGCCCCGGCGCGGGCTGCAGTAACTGCTCCATTTGCTCTCCAGTCTTTTCGCTCTCGACTCTGGCGATTCTCCTTCTTCTTCAACGCTCCACCGCTTCCTTCGAGCTCTTCCTCCGCCCTTTCCTCTGGCGCCATGGGTCCCAAGAAGGGCAAGGCGGCGATGGTGGAGGACCCCGCTGGGGCGCAGCAGGCGGAGGAGTTTGCGCCGGCGCTGGTGGGAACCCGCATTACCGCGGAGGCGCTGGACAAGCTCCGGCCCTTGGTGGCGGGCAAGAACAACGAGCACGGCGCCACCATGCTCAAGGCGGCCTGCTTCGGGAAACTCGCCGAGGGGTTGTACCCCATCTTTCTTCAGACCCTGTTCGCGGGTCTGGTGCCGCCATTTTCTCCTTTCCTCGAAGAAATCCTCACATTCTACCAGATTCAACTTCTGCATCTCCACCCGAACTCCATCCTGATTCTCGCCATCTTCGCGTATCTCTGCGAGGTGTATCTGGGGGTGATGCCCTCTGTGCCCTTCTTCCGGAGCTTCTACGCGCTTCGGAACACGGCGGCCAGCGAGCGGTCCGGGTGCGTGTCCTTCCGCATCACGGACGGGATGGGCGGCGTGTACATCCCCATGTCCTGGGATGGCGACAAGCCCGTCACGCGGGTGACGAAGAAGGTGGATGATTTCCGCCAGCGCTGGCTCCTCGTGGACACCAAGACACGGAGCACCTTCTTGGACATCCCAAACACGCCGCCGCTAAAGAACTCCCACTGGTCCAGCCAGGACTTCTCCAGCCCGAAGATCGTCGAACTGGTGGCGCGCATGAAGCTCATCCGCGAGGCTGGTCTCACGGGGCAGATGGTCGCTGAGGACTTCGTGAGGCGCCGCATTGCTCCGCTCCAGAAGCACACGAAGCCCATGTGGATGTACTCAGGTCCGCACGACCCGATGCGGCTGCACTTCAGCACATACACTCCGGACTCCGTCGCCTCTATCATGGGCTCCCTCTTCATCGCGCCCCAGATTCCTATGCCAAGCACAGAGCTCCTGAGGCCCATCCACCAGCTCTCTCCGAAGAGGCATCTGGAGATCCTGGAGCTGATGCCGGGGTTCACCCCTGAAGGCCTGGAGGGAGAGGAGGTGAAGAAGGCCACGGCGCCTACGGTGGAAGAGGACTGGCTTCTGGACTCTCACGCCACATCTGGCGCCTATCCGCCCGTGGCGCCTGGAGGTGTAGGTCCCTCCTCAGGAAAGGAGAGCTCGTCGAAGCCTGCCGCCCCTGAGGAGATCTTGGAGATTTCGTCCGGCGAGGACGAGGATTTCGTGGTGGCCCCCTCTCGCCGGGCCACGGAGGAGGAAGAGGACATCGGCCCTGAAGCCGCGGCGAAGAAATGCGAGCCTCGCTCCAAGGCGATCCACGACAGGGCCGCCAGGAGCTTGGAGAGCACTCCTCTGAAGAGGAAAGCTGAGGCGGCCCCTGAGGAGCCTGTCGCCGGAGCCGCGTCGCTGGGGCTGCGGCGCTCGTCAAACAAGGTGTGGGTTGACACCCGTGCCAAGTCATCTGAGTAAGAATTGGTTTCTTGTTCCGTTTCAGCTCGTGGAGTGTTCTTTGCTTTTCTCTTAAGGACCTTCTTCTTGCTCCGCAGGGACTTGGTTCACGCGAAGCGCCGCAGGCTCCGCAAAGCTGCGGAGGTGCGGAGCGCCTCCAAGATCACCCCTGAGGCGCCCGTGGAGCCCCACACTGAAGAGACTACCGAGCCTGTGGCAATGGAGACCACAGGGCCGGCTGTGGAGGAGGCCGCGAGGCCCGTGGAGACTGCACCTGAGGCCGAGGCGCCTGCTTCGCCTCCTCCCGCAGAGACGCGCCCTGTGGAGGAGACGGTGGAAAAGGCGCCATCGCCGTAGCGCCCCATTGATCCACCGGAGCAACAAGAGGCCCCCGCCACGGAGACGGCGGGGAGCAGCACACCGGCGCCGGGAGGTGCTGCCATTGAGATGAAGGAGGATGCGCCTCCGCTGCCCCCACCTAACGCGGAGCCTGTGGGGGAGGCAGCTCCATCTGAGGCTGCGGCGGACGCGGCCGCGGCAGACTCAACGGTGGCTGGGCAGCCAGACCCAGCCCCCGAAGCCCGGGAGGAGGCGCCGCCAGGAGGTGACGGCGCAGACGGCCTCGGAGCAGGCGACGGAGAGGGCTCGTCCCCGAGCCCGCAGGCCAGGGTTGATCCTGGCCCAAGCATGGAGGCCCCGGGCCCTGAGCCCAGCGGAGGTGTGGGGGCCTCTGCGCCCCACGGGGGCTCGTGGGCCCTGGTCCTGGGCGGCATGAACTGTAGCAGCGCTCGCCGCGCCCCTGCCTTCAGGCTGGCTAGGGACGCGCTGGATGGCCTGGAGGCCCAGCTTGCCTTGGAAGAGGCCGAACTCGCCCAGAAATACGACGACCTCGACAAGGCTTGGGCCCGTCTCTTCGAGACCGTTGAGCGCTGCCGCCAAGTTGACGAGTCCATGCAAGCACAACGCGAGGAGGCGCAACGCTTCGCCCACGAGGTCCGTGACAGCGCGGTTCGCGAGGCTCAAGAGACCTTGGAGCCCATCAGGGCGGAGCGTGAGGCCGCAGCCAAGGACCGCGAGGAAGCCATTGCGGAGCGCCAAGCTGCAGCCTCGGAGCGCGCGGCCTTGGCCACCCAACAGCAAGAGCTCGCCGAGCGTGAAGCGGAGATCATTGCGAACTCCGAGGTGGTGCGGAAAGCCCTGGACCAGCACCGCCTGTCCCTGGACACTCGCGAGAAAACCTTGGCGGCACGCGAGGCGGAGATGTTGTGGCGCGAGGAGCAGCTGGAGCAGCGCGAGAAGGATCTAAACACCGAGTGCGAGGCTCTGGAGGCGCGCGAGGGCAGCCTGGCAGAGGCCATGGGCAAGCACGATGAGGCGGTGGAGCGCCACCAGAAGCTTGTGGAGAAATCCAATCAGACGCTCGCGAAGAGGAAAGACGAGGCTGACAAGGACATCGCCGCCAAGCTGAAGGAGCACCGTGCGGCCATTACCAAGTCCATCTCCTCAGAGTACGCCGGGCGGTTCAAGAAGCAGGAGGAGCGCTTCAAGAAGAGGTGCAAGGAGGACAACACCCGCATCCGCCGGTTGGAGGAGATGAACGCCAACCTGAAGTCCTAGGCGAGGCACGCCCAGGACAGCCGCCGCCGCGCTGAGGAGGCCCGCGATCGCGCCTTGCAAGATGTTGCCTCCCTGGCGGCTGATATGCAGGAGTTGAACGCGCAGGTGGGCCCCGTGGTGGAGCGTGCTGAAGAAGCCGAACAGAGCCTCCAGGCGGCCCAGGTCCTGACGCAGCAGCGGGAGCGCATGTTCCGGTCCTTGGTGGGCCGCGGGAATGCTCTCGCTGAGAAGCTGGGAGTGGCATCTCATGTGGTTCCCCTCGACGGGAACTCCGACGCCGCCTTGTACCTTGCCTACTTCGACAAGCTCTTCTCCGCGCTCGAGGGCGGCATGGCAGAGCTTGACGGCGTCGTCGACGAAGAGTGCCACAAGCTCCTGACGGTGGCGATCGAGCGCATTTTCACCAACCTCCGACGCCTTGACCTCAGCTTCGATTTCGAGACCGTGACCGAGTCTATCGAGGATGACCTGACCGTGGAGCTCTCCCGCTCGGTGCGGGACGAGATTAACGACTACGTCAACCGCTTCAAGCGGGTCGAGGCGGACCAGGCTCCTGACGAGGAGGAGGACACCGACGAGGAAGCAGAAGAGGATGGTGATGGCGGCAACGATGCCTAGGTTGCTCCTGCGACAAGACGCGCTTGAAGCGCAATTATCTTTGTTTTAAGACTTGCTTCATGATGGTCTGTAAGACACTTAAAGTGCTACTATGTTTATGCGTGTGTGTGCCCCTCGACAGGCCTTTTGCCCCTGCTCCATGTCTTTGTTTTGCTCTGTGTCGACAGGACCCAACTCTTTGCGCTATGACTCCGCCGCTACGGTATGCCAGAGCAATGACTCAGCAAGGCCGGGGGGTGTTTAAGGCTTAGAGAGGTAAGGGCTCTTGAGTCGCGGTGCTCAGAGGCCCCCCTTTGACGCTCAAGCAGTCCATGGAGAATGAAGGAAAAAACCCGCTCGAGGGACAAAGGATACTCGTGAGAGAGAGGAGTGACCCTTGAGGTGTAAGCGCTAGACTTAGCTTTGCGAGGTTTTGGCCTCGTGGAAGGTGCTGGCTTCCCTTGTGGCGCTTTTTTCTCTTAAGGCCGGGGCACGGCTTCACGAGCTTGGAGGGGTTCTTGCTTCCTGTGTAGGTTAGGGAGACAGGCCCAAAGCGAGGACATGGTAGTAAAATTCATGCGCGCTTATAGGTCTCCTCATGGGTGCCTCGCGAGGAGAGTAAGTACCAAAGGTCCTTAGGTGAGGTGGCAGGTTTTGGGAGCAAGCCCTTGGGCCAGAGCTCTTTGGAGAGGTAACAGACGTGAGAGCATGCTCACGTGTCAGAGCTTGGACCCTTTGGGTTTTGCGGTGCTGCTGGGATGCTCCCGAGGCACAGTCACCGTACTCAGCCCCCGCTCGCGAGGTGCGCAAGGGGAAAAATATGAGCGCGAATGATAACACATTAATGGAAACTAAAACTCACCCTCAAAATATTACATAGCGGCGCCGTAGCGCAAAGTTTCGCTTGGAAACGAATGAGTTCATTACACTTGGACTTGCCAAGATTGAGCTTATCCATGTCGAGGCATGGGGACCACATTCAGTGGCTGAGACTCTCCACGGCCTGAGGCGGCATGTCATGGGGAGAGCTCAGAGGGGCTGGCCCTCGAGAGGAGAAGCTTTTGTGAAGCTTGGAGGTGAAGTGGTGTGCTTCCCTCTAGAGACAAAAAATGTCTGGCGTGACTTTGATCACGGGTAGAACTTGTGTAGATGTGCAATGTTCCACGGGTTCTTGACGGGGATGCCGTCCTCTGTTTCCAGGCGCACCGCGCCAGGCCTGGCGATGTGGGCGACCCTGTAGGGGCCTTCCCACATGGGCAAGAGCTTGTGGAGACCTTCCCTAGAGAGGATTCTCCTGAGGACGAGGTCGCCTGCCTCGAGAGTGCGCGGGCGTATGTGACGGCTGTGGTAGCGCCGCAAGTCTTGCTGGTACTTGGCTGCCCTGAGAGCGGCACGGCGGCGCAGCCCATCGAGGAGCAGTAGGTCGTCATTGTGGAGGTCCTCTTGATCATCCTCATTGAAGGCAAGGACCCGTGGGGATCCATGCTTGATTTCTGTGGGGAGGACTGCTTCAGCACCATATACGAGTGCGAATGGCGTCTCACCAGTGGGCTTCGTGGGGTTGGTGCGGATGGACCAGAGCACTGATGGGAGCTCGTCGATCCAGCCCTTGCCGTAACCCTTGAGGCGGTTGAAGCTCCTTGTCTTGAGGCCCTTGAGGACCTCAGCATTAGCTCGCTCGGCCTAGCCGTTGCTCTGCGGGTGAGCCACCGAGGCAAAGCAGAGCTTGGTGCCGAGGCTTTCGCAGTAGGCCCTGAAGATGCCGCTGGTGAACTGTGAGCCATTGTCGGTGATGATGCGATTTGGTACGCCAAAATGGCAGACCAGGCCTCTGATGAATTTTACTGCTGCCCTGGCCGGTATGCTGCGCACTGCTTCGACTTCTGTCCACTTGGTGAATTTGTCGACAGCCACGAAGAGGAAGCGGTAGCCCCCTTGCGATCTCGGGAAGGGACCCAGGATGTCCAGCCCCCAGACCGCGAAGGGCCAGGAGAGTGGGATGGTTTGGAGTCCGAGCGCCGGCTTATGGACTTGCTTGGCGTGGAATTGGCATGCGTCACAGGACTGTACGATGGTGGTGGCATCTTGAAGCACTTGGGGCCAGTAGAAACCGCTCCTGAAGACCTTGCCAGCAAGAGTGCGTGCAGAGGAATGGTGGCCGCACTCTCCACTGTGGATGTCTCTGATTAACATGCGACCTTCCTCTGGAGGGACGCATTTGAGTGCGATTCCGTTTGGGCGCTTGCGGTACAGGTCCCCCTCGAGGATGTAGTAGGACTTGGCTTGTCGAGCGACTCGCTCCGCTTCAGCGTCTTCCTCGGGAAGGATTCCCTTCAGCAAGTAGTCCTTGAGCTCGTCGACCCAGCCTGTCTCTTGATGCACCATAGTCATCAGCAGGCGCTCTCCTGAGGGTGGGCCACAGCTTGGTGCCCCACCTGCTAGAGGTGGCGGGAGTACTTCGCCTGTGCTTGTGGCTGGTGCTTCTTGCGGCTGCTTTATTGATGCCTTGGAGAGCCTCTCCTCAAAAACTCCGGGCGCCTGGGCCTCCCTTCGTGAGGCTCGCTTGGCGATGTCATCAGCCTCCTGGTTCTCCTTCCGCGGGATGTGCATGAGTTCCATGCCTCTGAAGTGCTTTTCGAGCTTGCGGACCTCTTCAAGGTAAGCAGCCATGTGACTGTCTTTAGGCGTGTAGCTCTTGTTGGAGAAGTTTACCAGGAGCTGGGAATCACCCTTGATAAGTAAGCGCTTGACACCGAGGGCGATTGCCGCTCTGAGCCCAGCGAGGAGGCCCTCATACTCGGCGATGTTGTTAGAGATCTTGTCTATTGTGAAGCACAACTGGATGGCATAGTAGAGCTTGTCGCCTTGAGGTGAGGTTAGGACGATGCCAGCCCCTCCATTTTGGCAGGCAAAGGCTCCATCGAAGTGCATGGTCCAGTGACTTGGCATGGTATCTCCAGAGGGCGCAGGTTCTTCCTCGCGAGGCTCTTCGGGGGTCGGATCTATCCACTCAGCGACAAAGTCAGCCAGAGCTCTTCCCTTTATTACTCTTGTGGTGTCGAAGCGCAGGTTGAATGGTTGCAACTCAATGTTCCACCCTGCGACGCGGTCAGTGGCGTTGGGGTTCCGCAAGATCTGCTCCAGAGGGAAGGATGTGACCACCGTAATGGGGTGGCCCTGGAAGTAGTGGCGCAGTTTCCTGGAGGCGATGAGGAGCGCGAGGAGGAGCTTCTGCTGCATCGGGTATCGCTCGCGAGCATCTCGTAGCACAGTGCTAACAAAGTACACGGGGTGCTCGACGAGGGTTGTCGTGGTAGCTGCAGCGTCAGCCCCCTGTGGAGACTCGTCAGGCCCTGTGGCGGGGCCTTGTGGTGGAGTCTCGGCAGGGACGCTTGAGGTAGACTCGACTTGAGGCTGTGGGTCTGACATTGGCCCTGGAGAGACTGCTTCCTTGTCGGGAGGTTCTGGACTTGGTGTTGCAGTGCTTTTCTTGGGGAGGACTGGCTCTTCTCTTTCTGCCACCAGGACGGCGCTTGCGGTTTGTGGAGTAGCTGATAGGTACATCTTTAGGTGCTCGCCTGTCCTGGGGGCTACCATAACTGGTGAGCTGGCCAAATATTTCTTCAAATCCTCAAATGCCTTGTCTGCTTCTGGAGTCCACTTGAAGGTGCCTGACTTCTTCATGATTTTGAAGAAAGGCAGAGCTCTCTCGCCGAACTTGGAGATGAAGCGGCCCAAGCTGGCCATGCATCCTGCTAGGCGCTGCATGTCCTTGAGGCGGCGAGGTGGCTGCATGCTTTCTATAGCCTTGATCTTGTCAGGATTTGCTTCTATGTCGCGGTGAGACACGAGGAACCCGAGGAGCTTGCCTGACGGCACCCCAAAGACGCACTTGGCGGGGTTTAGCTTGATGTTCACCTTGCGTAGGCTGGCGAAGGTTTCCTCGAGGTCCTTCAAGAGGGTGTCTCCCTCGCGAGACTTGACCACAATGTCGTCAACATATGCTTCTGCATTTCTGCCCATCTGAGCCCCCAAGGCGATCCTCATGAGCCTCTGGAAGGTGGCGCCGGCATTCTTCAACCCGAAGGGCATGCAAGTGTAGCAGTACACGCCACAAGGGGTGAGGAATGCTGTTTTCTCCTCGTCTTCTTTGGCCATTTTGATTTGGTGGTAGCCTGAGAAGGCATCCAGAAAACAAAGGAGATCACAGCCGGCTGTGGAGTCCACAATCTGGTCGATTCTTGGCATGGGGTATGGGTCCTTGGGGCAGGCTTTGTTTACGTCAGTGTAGTCGATGCAGAGGCGGCCTCCACCATTGGGTTTGGGGACGACCACGCCGTTGGAGAGCCAAGTGGGGTGGGCAACTTCACGGATGATGTTTGCTGCTTTTAACTTCTCTACTTCTTTGACGATGAATGCTTGCTTCTCGGGGGCTTGCTTGCGGGCTTTCTGCTTCACGGGGCATGCATTTGGACACACTGCTAAGTGGTGCTCGATCACCTTCCTTGGTACGCCGGACATTTCTGACGGAGTCCATGCGAACATGTCAGAGTTTGCCCGAAGGAAGGCGACGAGCGCGCTTTCCTATTTGGGAGGCAAGCCAGCGCCTATGGTGACGCTAGCCCCCGAGCCCTCAGCCCCCGAGCCACTGGTGCCCAGAGACACCTTCTTTGTAGAGGCCTGCTCCTGAGAGAACAGCTGCTTCTTCTTCTTGGGCCTCTCGAGAGGCTCCATGTCCTCGTCAGCAGGGAACGCCATGGCAGCGGCCATGTAGGCGATCTCGACAGCGCGCGTGGCGTCCTGTACGTGACCGTGGACGGTGCTGGTGCCGCCGCTGCCAGGGATCTTGACCATGTTGTAGGCGTGGTGCGTGACGGCCATGAACTTCGCGAGGGCGGGGTAGCCGAGGATGGCGTTGTAGGGTAGGCCAATGTGCGCGATGTCGAAGTCGATGAGCTCGGTGCGGTAGTTCTGCTGCGTGCCGAAGGTGACCGCGAGCCTTACTTGCCCCAGGGGCGAGATTGAGCCACTGGTGACCCCCGTGAAGGGCCTGGAGGGCATAAGCCACTCGTAGGGCACTTGAAGCGTCTCGAAGGTCTCGACAGAGATGTCGTTTAGGCCTGCACCCCCATCGATGAGCGTCTTGCCGACGGCGATGTTGTTGATGCTGGGGGTGCACACCAGCGGGAAGGTGCCAACAGTCTTGGTCGACTTGGGGTGGTCCTTGGCGTCGAAGGCGATGGTGTACTGGGACCACTTGAGGGGTCGGGACGTCTCGATCCCGGGAAGCGCAGCGTTGAGCTCGCGGGCGAACTGCTTGAACTGGTTGTTGGACTTGGGCGCTTGGGACCCGCCAAGGATGCATGCCATAGCTCCCTTGGGAGCCTGGTAGCCCCCTGGCTCCTCGTCAGGGAGGTTGTTGTTCTTCTCGGTGGCATTCGCCTGAGCCCCCTGAGGCCTCTGGTAGTTGCCTCTGCGTCCGCCCTTGCGGTAGCCACGGCCTCTGCCGCGGCCACCACTACCTTCTTCCTGCTCGCGCTTCTTGCTCAACTGCTTGAGGTCGTAGTAGCTCTCTGTCGCGTGGCCGCGCCTGTTGTGGTAGATGCAGAATGGGCGGTTGTCCACCTTTTTCTCGCCAGCCTCGGGAGAGTTCTCGCGGGCATGTTTGGCGTCAGGCTTAGCTGCCAGAACAGCCGTAGGCTTGCGCTTGGTCTCGTCACGCTTCTTGGCCTTGGATCCCTCTGGAGGGTCGTCTGTTGTGGCCACCTTGGTGAAGAGCAGGCCCTCCTCAGCCTTGGCGCACTTGTCTGCGATGTCGAACAACTTCACGACAGAGGAGAGGGTGTCGTGGATGCCGAGCTTCTCGAGCATCCTGCGGTTGGTGACGCCCTCTCTGAAGGCAGCTATGACGTGCGAGTCCGGAATGTTGGGGATCTTGTTGCGGACTTGGCTGAAGCGTTGGATGTACTTGCGGAGGGTCTCACCAGACTTCTGGCGGACAGCGCGCAAGTCGTTGTAGGTGAGGGCGCGCTCGTACGTGCCCTTGAAGTTCGCGACGAACTGCCTGCAGAGGTCCTCCCACGAGTCGATGGAATTCTCGGGGAGGTTCAGGAGCCACGACAAGGCAGAGTCCTTGAGGGCATGGGAGAACCAGTTCGCCATGACCTTGTCGTCTCCCCCGGCAGCCTGGATGGAGGTGGTGTAGAGCTGCAGGAACTCGATGGGGTTGTTCGTGTCGTCGTAGCCCTTGGGGAGGTCAGGCCTGAACTTCTGTGGCCATACGACGCGACGCAGGTCGCGGGTGAAGGCTGCGCAGCCTGTGGCGTACGTGGCGATGCCACCTTGAAGAGCCCTGCAGTTCTGACGCCCGGCCTGGCCGATTTCGTCGACGATACGCTTCTGGAGGTCCCGCTGGCGCTCCATCTCCACCCGCGCGTCCGGAGGAGTCCGCTGCACGATTTGGCAGTCGTGCGGTGAGGATGCGTGAGAGGCGGCCTTGTGCGCTGCTGCCGGAGGTGGTCCCGGTGGTGGTGGGGGAGGAGGTGGAGGAGGAGGAGCTCCATGCGCGGTTGTCCCTGCGCGTCCGGAGTTGTGGTGCACCAGAGAGCGCGATGGCGCGGGGGCCGTGCGTGGTGCAGCAGCGATGTCGACGAGGTGCTGGAGGCGGCCAAGCCAGTTGTCGTGCGCCTCGGCGGTAGGGCGGTAGCGGAGGAGTTCCGTGGCCATGAGCAGCGCGGTGTTTGGGCTGGGCGCCGGGCGTCCAAGGGTGGACGCGCTTTGGCGTCGAGACGGGTGCGAGGACTCAGCGTCCTCGCTGTGCTCGGGGTCGACGTCCTCGTCGTGGCGGTCGTCGTGGTGTCCATCGTCGTCCTCGGGGTGCTCCACGCGTGGCTCCGCTGTGTTGCGCCCTGAAGCGCGGTTGGAGCGGGGACGACCGCGTGGCCTGCTGGTGTTGACGGCGGGCTCGGTCTCGGCCCTGCCTGATGCGCGCCGGTTAGCGCGTGCTGCGCGAGTGTCCGTCATGGTGCAGAGGTCGATGAAGGTTGAAGACGCGCCTCAGCCCCCTACCTGGCGCGCCAATTGTCGGAGAATGACTCCCACGGAACAGGGGTAGTCACACTCACGAAGAGAGTTCATGTAAGGGGCTGAACACGTTGGTCAAACAACCCTCATCATGCACGGCGACGGTGCTCGCGGAGCGTGGAGAGGGACATCACGGCAGAGATGGACACAAGCCCGTACCCAGGTTCACGGCCCTCTTGTGGAGGTAAAACCGCTACTCCTGCTTGTCTGCATTGCTGCTTGTAGAGGTTACAGAGCAGAGTGCTTGCCGAAGGGGTATGCGTGGCAATGGAGTTCGCAAGGAAGGGGAGACGGAGGTCTACTTCTTCCTTGCGTCTGAGTAGCTGGGCTAAGGTTACGTTGCCAAAGATCCGTCCTCCGCTACGGTGGAGCACCGACTCCTTTTATAGGCGCCCCGGGCCTCTTCCCTGCCATTGCGCAGTGGAAGGGCTACCACATGGCGACGGAAGGGGGAGCACGGTGCACCACAGCCCAGCTGGCCATGGACGCGGTCCACGGGCACAAAAGCTGAGGCCGGTGGCAGGGAGACCACCGGCCATCTTGGATGCGCAGCGGAGCAGCAGTGGAACGTGGCGGAGCCCACGGTGACGTCCTACTTGGAGCGTAGCGCCGGCCGGTCGCTTTATCACCAAAGAGGAAGCTCTCGTAGTCCGGCCGGCGCGCCGCAGCTTTGTTGACCCCTTTTATCACCGAAATGGCAACTGCGGCGTCTTCGTCACCCAGCGCAGAGGCTCGCGTCACTCTGCGCCCGCTGCAGAGCCCATGTGCGCTCTGCAGAGATTGCTTCACAGCGAAGGAACCCTCTTGAGGGCACGTGATGCCCCGTAGAGGATTCGGCGTTGACCTCCCTTCAGGGGAGGAAATCCTTGGAGAGGAGACAGCCTCGTAGGGTCTCCGCATGCCACTGCTGCCTCCTCAGGCCCTCGCGAGGCAGTTTTGCCTCGCGGAATCACAGGCCTGTAGTCCTGGTACTTAGTGAATTTTAGCCTCCGCGTGGCGAGGCTCGTAGAGGATAGGCCCAGCACACCCTGGTTCTTACTGGGCCGACAGAGCCGATGGAGCCGGCTGATACGTCTCCGACGTATCTATAATATTTGATGTTCCATGCTTGATTATATCAGTGCCACATGTTTTTATAATGTTTTACATCATTTTGGCATGATTTATGGAACTAACCTATTGACAAGATGCCCAGTGCCAGTTTCTGTTTATTATGTCTGTGCATTGCAGAAAAGGTCCAAAATCCAAATTGCTCAGAAAAATCCGAAAAAATTACAGAAATTCTATCTCGCCAGAAAACCCCGAGAGTCAGGGCACACAGCCCCCAGGAGGCCTCCAGGCGCGTCCCAAGGTCAACCACGCATGGGCCCCACCTCATCGCCTCATTGACCGCCTCGTTGATACTTGGCAATTGTTTAGAGATATTAAGTAGATTAATGCTTAAACTTGTGGATCATCTAGTAAGAATAGATTAGTAAAGAATTATCGTAAGGCTTTAAAATTATGGTGCTTGTCCTGCTTGGTAGTTCTCAAAGTCTAGATATTCTTTTGCAAAGAGTTGGTTTGGCATGACGGTGTGAAGTCTAGTGGTTATTCATGATGTATATATGTAGTCATTCACTGAACCAAGTTGATGTTATGTGTTTGCTTGATATCCTGCTAAGCCCAAAAATTCCGTACTGAGAGGGAATACTTCTCGTGCATCCAACTCCCTGAGCCAATAATCTTTGCCATTTGTGTCCACCATACCTACCTACATGTGGTATTTCCCTGCCACTCCAAGTAAAATTTTCATGTGCTATCTTTAAAATATTCAAAATCTCCTTTTTGTGCTTCTGTTTTTAAGCTCACGAGGAAGCAGTAAGAAGTTGGTTATAATTTGTGACAGGCAAGGTCATTTCCCCCCTTTCATCAGGTGTTGATGGTTTACATCCTCAATTGAATCAACCCGAGAGCGGCTTAAGCAAAATATAAATATAACTCACCATTCTCCCCCGCACAATGAAAATCTGAGAAATCAGCTCAAACATTGGTTAGTGGTGAAACAAAGGAGAAAGAGGAATGTACTCGTTCCTCTAAACCAGCTGCTCTCACAAGTCTAAAAGCCTTTCTTGTTATGGGGGACTAGCTAGTTTCTTTGCTGTGAAGTCGTTGACGAAAGCATGTCTCAAAACTGTTTTACTTCTATCAAAAATCAAAAAAATAAAAGCTCTAGCATATGATTAATCCCTGCTTCCCTCTGCGAAGGGCCTTTCTTTTACTTTTATGTTGAGTCAGTCTTCCTCCTCCTTCTAAACTCCTCAAGCAATCACTTGGTATCAACTTTGGTTCATGTTTTACTTCATGTTATCTTTGTGTCTAACTGTGAAAACTTTGTATTGACTTTATCTTGAGATTAATAAGTTGCAAGTTGAAGCTTTTGCTGAAAACTTAAATCTTCCTTTGTGTTGGCCAAACTCCTTTGTTGAATCAATATTGCTTTGTGATTTATCAATCATTGTCAAGTGTTATGCTTTTAAAACTTGAAAGTACTCTTTGCTAGTAGATTCTTATTTAGATGTTTCACCTGGTTAATCATTGTTTGTTTCATTCAATGAACCATTGTTTTCGATCAATGCATTCAGTTCATATGCTTTACATGATTACTTGATCAAGATTGTGTTGGTAGCATGTCACTTCAAAAATTATTTTGTTATCACTTACCTACTCGAGGACGAGCAGGAGTTAAGCTTGGGGATGCTGATACGTCTCCGACGTATCTATAATTTTTTATGTTCCATGCTTGATTATATATCAGTGCCATATGTTTTTATAATATTTTACATCATTTTGGCATGATTTATGGAACTAACCTATTGACAAGATGCCCAGTGCCAGTTTCTGTTTATTATGCTTGTGCATTGCAGAAAAGGTCCAAAATCCAAATTGCTCAGAAAAATCCGAAAAAATTACAGAAATTCTATCTCGCCAGAAAAACCCGGGAACTAGAAGGACAAGTCCGGGAGGGGCACATAGCCCCCAGGAGGCCTCCAGGCGTGGCCCAAGGTCAACCGCACGTGGGCCGCACTTCGTCGCCTCGTTGACCGTCTCGCGTCGCCTCTTCGCCTATAAAGTCTCCCCTGACCTAAAAAGTCAGAACATCGAAGCTTTTCTCCAGAAACACATCTGAGCGCTGCCGACACCAAAAACCCTAATTCGGGGGACATAAGTTCCTGTTCTGGCACCCTGCCGGGATTGGGAATTTCCCCCGGAGCCATCTTCATCGTCGTTGCTGCCTCCCATGATGAGGAGGGAGTAGTTCTTCATCGAGGCTGAGGGCTCTACTGTAGCTATGTGGTTATCTCTCTCTCCCATGATGTGATCTTTATGTGATCGTGAGCATTGTTAGTACGTCTGAATTCTGATGTAATGTTATGCTACTCAATTGGTTTGTCTAGTATAATTTGCGGAGTTGTGACAACACAAATCCTTGGTGACAGACGGGGCGCCTGTGTGACTCCTTGACAGATTATCGAGAGTGATATTAATGATGTTTATTCTTTGTGGAATTGTGGTGTTTGTTTACTCAGACTTTGAGGTGTGCTTTTGTAGCCCTACGCATAGTACCCTTGTTTTATCAAGGAGAAGGATAATTCCGAGTAGCACTTGTATGCTTTCAGTTGTGCTAACATGTTGATAGAGATCCCTAGCGAAAGTAGCATCCCTAGGCCTTGTTTTCAATCATCAAAACACCGTTTCTAGTCACTTTTGTTACATGTTTGCTTGCTGCCATTTTTATTACAGAATTACAAATTCATCTTTTACCATCCATATCACTTGCATTTTACCGTCTCTTCGCCGAACTAGTGTACCTATACAACTGACAATTGTATTAGGTGTGTTGGGGACACAAGAGACTTCTTGTATCTTAATTGCAGGGTTGCTTGAGAGAGGATACGTTCAACCTCTTCCTCCAGTGGATTCGATAAATCTTGGGTTACTCACTTAAGGGAAAATTGCTGCTGTCCTACAAACCTCTGCACTTGGAGGCCCAACACTGTATACAGGAATAGAAGCGCGTAGTAGACATCACCGGCCGTGGAGGAGCGGACAGGCGGGTGACGGCGGCCACGAGCACCGGCGTAGGGGGCGGCCGGAGCAGGAGATCGGTCGGCCGGCAAGGGGGCGGATGGCGATCTCGGGCACGGCGGCGGCTCGGGCGCGGCGGCGGCTCGGGCAGGGCTTCGCCGGTGGGCGTCGAGGGCTCCGGAACGCGCGAGAGAGGCAGAGTGTGGAGTGGCAGAGAGTGGAACTGCCGCGAGGAGGAAGGCGGGCGAAATTTATACCGACACCCCTTCAGCCACCAACCGGGACAAAACCCTAATTTTTCGGCCCTTTCAGTGATCCAAAACCATTTTTTGTTTTCTAAAATAATTATTCTAATTATTTTAACTATTAACCATTTTGCCATTTTCAATTAAAAAATGCATTAACTAATATATTTTGCACATCTTTGAATCTGACTATACTTTCAACATGAAAAGTTTTTCAATTTGAATAACTAATCCAATATCATTTTCTATTTTCTAAAATAATTATTCTAACTATTCAAACTATTAACCATTTTGTCATTTTCAATTAAAAATGCATTAACTATTTTTTTTTGCATATTTTTGAATCTGACAATACTTTCAACATGAAAAGTGTTTGAATTTGAATAACTAATCCAAAACCATTTTCTGTTTTGCCAGCGGGTCTAGGGTTTCGCCGAAGAGGGGCTCCGGAGCGTCGGAATCCACTCCGGGGTGTCATAAGTGAATGTAGTATGCCCAATCAGTAAGAAGCACACGGATCGTGTGTTTCCTTCGAGCGCTTGTGAACTGTTGGATCAACGGTGTGTGTTTCTTTTGAGAGCTTGCGAGCTGTTGATCAGCAGTATCACGACAACTTTGTGAGCCACGCGACCCTATATATAGCCCACCTCTTGGAAATTTTCGACACTCTCAGTGTGTACTCATTGTAGTTCATTTGGTATACAGAGCATTCGGATTCCCTCCATACGTCCAACGGTGCATTTGATATGCAGGCACTCACGAGCCACCGTTGGGCTGTATGCAGGGGAAATCGTGTGTTTTGTTCTATCTAGAAAACCTTCAGTTCATCGACCGAATACAAATCATTCGGATTCCTTGCATACGCCCAACGATTTGATATGCAGGCACTCACGAGTCACCGTTGGGCTATATGCAGGTGAAACCGTGTGTTTTGTTCTATCTAGAAATACTTTAGTTCATCGACGAAATACAAATCATTCGGATTCCCTTGTGTTTTGTTCCAACTTCTTCTGAGTTTTCAGAACATAATTACATAAAAAGTTTAATACATTATTACACATCACCAACATCCCCATCTAGTGTTTGGGTTGTTTTTCTGCGCCGTAACCAGTGGCGGAGCGTGAAGCAAAACAAAGGGTGGGCCAATTGCCTATAATTTGAAACAATCACTTGCAAATCTTGCAAAGAAATGTAACGATTAAACCAACAGAGAATTTCCACATAAAGATATAGTAACAATATATAATATGTTTGCATAGTATACCATACTAGC
This sequence comes from Puccinellia tenuiflora, assembly GCA_012064385.1. Lineage (NCBI taxonomy): Eukaryota > Viridiplantae > Streptophyta > Magnoliopsida > Poales > Poaceae > Puccinellia > Puccinellia tenuiflora. Next base: position 440,934 of record QRDG01000101.1, on the reverse strand, counting down.
AGCCTTGCAACACCAATTCAGATTTAACACTCTAATGAAAGCAAAAGACGATATACCAAAATATAAGCAAACCAAGTTAGACTACGGGAGTTAGATACTAACAGAGTTGCTCTTCTGTTCTTGCGAGCCTTGGTCGATTTGATGCTCCATGACCAATGTCCACAGTGGCGGAGGTGCCATGGCCCATGGGATATGGCCACCCCGATCTGAAATTGGGGTTACAGCCTGGTTCAATTTGGCCTGGTTTGTACTAGTAGAATAGGAAATAAAAAGCTAGCTAGCTAGGCCATGGGGATTGGAGGCAAGAAGAAAGACCTAGAGATACCGGAGCTGAAACAGAGATACCAGCTGTGCCTGTTCATACGAGGACGACGGCTGGTCGTAGAGGACTGGCCGAATTGCTGATGGGTTTGGGCAATATGCGCTTGTAAAAACAATTTGCACTTCGAGTAGACTGGGTCAGAGCCCAGTATGGTCTCCAAGATGCTCCGCCCATGGCCGTAACCATGGAGCATCTTCATTAATTAACAGGAGACTTGGGTCATCCTTCACTACGAAGGGCGGAATTTCATGAAACTTATCATAATCTTCTGACATGTCTGTCTTGTCCTCCACTCCCACCATGTTTCTTTTCCCTGAAAGAACTATGTGGCGCTTTGGCTCATCGTCTGATGTATTCTCTTGCTTATTTTTTCCTTTTCTCGGTTTGGTAGACATGTCCTTCACATAGAAAACCTAAGCCACATCATTGGCTAGGACGAATGGTTCGTCTAAATACGCAAGATTGTTGAGGTCCACTGTTGTCATTCCGTACTGCTCGTCTATCTTTAACCCGCCTGCTGTCAGCTTGACCCATTTGCACCGAAACAAGGGGACCTTAAAAGTAGGTCCATAGTCAAGTTTCCATATCTCCTTTATGTAACCGTAATATGTGTCCTTTGACTCAGTGTTGTTTGTTGCATCAAAGCAGACACCACTGTTTTGGTTGGTGCTCTTTTTATCTTGGTCGATCGTGTAAAATATATTCCCATTTATCTCGTACCCTTGGAAAGTCAGTATAGTCGAAGATGGTGACCTGGCCAACAAGTACAGCTGATCTCCAACAGTGGTGTTATTCATGAGCTGTGTTTACAACCAACCGTCGAAAGTCGCCATGTGTTCATGTGTAATCCAGGAGTCAGACTACACCGGGTTTTTGGAGCGTAAAATATCCATGTGTTCCTTTATATACGGAGCCACCAAGGTGGAACTTTGTAGAACTGTGTAGTGTGCTTGAGTGAAAGAATGTCCGTCCATACTTATCATTGCTTTCTTTTCTAACGTGCTTTTTCCATGCAGTCTCCCCTCATGCCGCGATTCAGGAACACCAATCGGTTTAAGCTCAGGAATAAAGTCAACACAAAACTCAATGACCTCCTCTGTTCCATAGCCCTTGGAGACGCTTCCTTCTAGCATAGCATGATTATGAACATATTTCTTTAAGATTCCCATGAACCTCTCAAAGGGGAACATATTGTGTAGAAATACAGGACCAAGAATTGAAATCTCTTCGATTAGGTGAACTAGGAGGTGCGTCATAATATTGAAGAATGACGGTGGGAACACCAGCTCGAAACTGACAAGACATTGGACCACATCATTTTGTAACTTTGGTAGACTTTCTGGATCGATTACCTTCTGAGAAATTGCATTGAGAAATGCACATAGCTTCACAATGGATACTCGAACATTTTCCGGTAGAAGTCCCCTCAATGCAATCGGAAGTAATTACGTCATAATCACGTGACAGTCATGAGACTTTAGGTTTTAGAATTTTTTTCTGCCATATTTATTATTCCCTTTATATTCGACGAGAAGCCAGACGGAACCTTGATACTGCTCAGGCATTCAAAAAAGATTTCTTTCTCTACTTTGGTAAGAGAGTAGCTGGAATAATGAAGTCCTTTATCCGTATCGTTCTCTGGATGCATGTTGTCTCGTTCTTTCATATGTTGCTGGTCATGCCGTGCTTCCGGTGTATCTTTTGTCTTCCTATACACGCCCAGGAAGCCTAGCAGGTTCACACAAAAATTCTTCGTCACGTGCATCATGCCGATTGAAGAGCGGACCTCTAGGACTTTCCAATAGGATAGCTCCCAAAATATAGATTTCTTTTTCCATGTGGGCGCGTGTCCGGTAGCGTCATTCGGAACAGATCGACCGCCAGGACCTTTCCAAAGATCACTTCCAGATCCTTGACCATACGAAATATATCATTACCAGTACGGTGGACAGGCTTCCTCCGATGATCTATCAGACCTTTGAAATACTTGCCTTTCTTTCTTACGGGATGCCTGGTCGGAAGAAATCGACGATGCCCCAGATACACAACCTACATTTCTCCAAATATGTACTATCAGTCTCATCTAAACAGTGCGTGCATGCATTGTATCCCTTGTTTGTCTGTCCTAAAAGGTTACTAAGAGCTGGCCAATCATTGATGGTTACGAACAGCAACGCTCGTAGGTCAAATTCCTCCTATTTGTGCTCATCCCACACACGTACATCTTCTTCGTGCCACAACTGTAAAAGTTCTTCAACTAATGGCCTCAGGTACACATCAATGTCGTTGCCGAGTTGCTTCGGGCCTTGAATGAGCACTGTCATCATAATGAACTTCCGCTTCATGCACAACCAAGGAGGAATGTTATAGATACATAGAGTCACAGGCCAGGTGGTATGACTGTAGCTCTGCTCTCCAAAAATATTCATGCCATCTGTAGTTAGACCAAACCTTAAGTTCCTTGCGTCATCTGCAAAGTCCGGAAACTCTCTCTCGATTTTTCTCCACTGCGACCCATCAGCGGGGTGTCTCAACATCGCGTCTTTCTTACGGTCTTCTTTGTGCCATCGCAACAACCTGACATGCTCTTTGTTTCTGAACAAACATTTCAACCGTGGTATTATAGGAGCATACCACATCACCTTGACAGGAACCTTTTTCTTGGGGCGCTCGCCCTCAACATCACCAGGGTCATCTCGTTTAATCTTATACCGCAATGCAGTGCATACCGGGCATGCATCCAAATTCTCGTACTCCTCACCGCGGTAGAGGATGCAGTCATTAGGTCATGCATGTATCTTCTGCACGTCTAATCCTAAAGGCCAGACAACCTTCTTTGCTTCGTACGTACTGACGGGCAATTCGTTACCCTTTGGAAGCATCTTTTTCATTCTTTTCAGCAACTTTTCAAATCCCTTGTCAGTCACACCGTTCTCTGACTTTCATTGCAGCAATTCCAGTGTGCTACCCAGCTTTTTCAGGCCATCTTCGCAATTTGGGTACAACGGTTTGTTGTGATCCTCTAACATGCGCGCGAATTTCAATCTCTCATTTTCAGTTTCGCAGTCTCTCTTTGCATCAGCAATGGCCCGACCAAGATCATCAGCTTGCTCATATGATGCCTCTTGATCTTCAGCTTCCCCCGTTGCAGATCCAACAGAGCAATTATTCCCCCTGGTTTCTGCAGCAAGTAAATGAGAAACAAGAAATAAGATTGCATAACACGACCAAACCACATAATTAGTTGATTATTGCAATATATAATGGCTAACAATATTAAAATGAATAAGAATGCATGAAACACAATCAACCAGAGAGCAGATATATCGACATATCATGCAGAAAAATCATGCAGATATACCTAGCAACTATTGGCATCCAGTATAGAATCTGGTATACAGACTAATTGCTACTTAGTACTTGTACATCCAAGTATCTAACTCAAATCACCTCTAAATGTTCCAGTAATTGACCTGAATGGGGAATGTAGATGCAAGATCTTGTTCAAGAATTACCACTATCTTGTAATTTGTAACATGCATCAAGTTAATATAAAGACGGCATTGTAACTAGAAACTGAATTTCCTTACCTTCTCAATGAGATCAAGAATTTCTTGATTGTCAACAAACTGGATGTAACTCCAATCAATTTCTTCCTTTGTATATTCTTCTTGTTCCATCTTAAAAACATGTTGTTCATGGGACATGTTAAGTTAGAAAGGGACTCAATGTTAAAGTGGCTGGACAACCTAAATACTGATTGTTGAGAAAAGAAGATTCTATTTATAACCTGATTGAAATGTTGCTGGAGCTTCTCATTGGTTAGATTGATACAAAATTGCTCAAAGCTGCAAACAATCAAAATGTCAGCATGTGATAATTCATAATTCCTTCTTTCGAACCTGAGATAAGCAAATGGTTATGTATGCAGCAGTGGCACTATCATCTACTGACAGTTAAGAACATTCATAATAAAGGACTTCAATGAACAAGAAAGTTAGCAAGAGAAACCCAAGTGCTGCCAGATGGCGCTCCCGTGTAGTGCATTGTAATGTGTGGGGTGTGGTGTGATCCCTGAAGCATGTCACATAAACCAGTGCATCGGCATGCAATCCTTTTGTCGGGGGGCAACCCCCGGATATGGGCAAGGTGTCGATATAAGGGTTGACTCGGTGTTGACCGAGTCACTGAAACTGACATAACTGTACCGGCTTACTCGGAGTTGGTCGGGTCATGGTTAACCGACATATGGTTATGTCGGATCACGTAAGTTATATGTCGGATCGTTCTTTGTTCTTCTTGTGTGCAGGGAAGGCGAAACCGAGTTACTGGGGATTCGGCATGCCGATGCCGAATAAGGAAGCTTACTCGGGCCATGGTCAAGGCGCAGGTCTTGTCCCTACAATCACGGGTCAGGACGCAGAACCACTTGCACGATGGGACGAGGCCACTTGACCAGAGTGATTGACCTCCATGCCGCTGACCGAAGCGGTGCCAGGGAGCAGTGCATTGGAGAAGATAGATGGGACGTGCCACGGCGCGGTGACGGAAGCGGTCAGAGGACCGGGCGTGGCTACAGTCCGGACTACGCCAGCACTGATGTCAGCCCTAACTTGTGCCCTGGGCTTCCCTTTATAAGGAGCACCAGGGGCTCCTCTTACGGGGACGGATGCACGCATACTTGCCTCACGCTCCAGCATTGACTCATTTCTTTCATAGGCAGTAGAGAGCTGGAGAGCACCGCCGAGACTCGGTACGAGGCCTAGATCGTGTTGTTCTTCGATTCGGCTCGAGGAGCAAGCTTGTAAGCAGGTTGTAATCCACCTATAAATCAAGTAGACAGGCAGGAGTAGGGGTGTTATCTCCTCACGAGAGCCCCGAACCTGGGTAAAACCGTGTGTGTGTGTGTGAGTTGTGTTCTTCGTGAGCGTATCCGTGTGCGCAAGCCCTCCCCGGGTGCCTCCAGCGTCCATCGGCCCCACACTTCAAGCCATCCTATGGCATCTGCCGTGACACCACCACGACAGTTGGCGCCCACCGTGGGGCCAGCAGCGGCGCTGGCTGGAGTTTACATCCGGACGGGCTCTATCATCGCGTCGGGTGAGCGTGTGGTCTGTGGCCTTGTCCACAGATTCGGCTCCCTCAACGTCATCGCCGACAACGCAGGCTGTTTCGGCAGCAGGCCACTGCCCCGGAACGGATGCCTCATCGACTTCGGCGCGCTCACGGTCTACGTCGCCACCGAGGTCCCTTGCAGGTTCCCCGAAAGGGTGCAGCTGGGAGCGGATCCACCCGCAGTCTGCGCAGCTCGCGGCCGGCGTACCGCTCGCCCCGCTAGTTGCGTGGAAGTCATGATGACCACCCCGGGCGTCGGTGTCGGCAAGGCCATGGCGGGCGAGGCTGACCCCGGCACCAGGTCGGCAAGAACAGGGCGTCCGCCCTTAGAGAAACCGGAGAACCGTGCGGCACAGGCCAGTACATCCAGCGTGCCGGGGACGCCGAGTCCTCTTCAGGACGCGATTCAGAAGCTGGCAACGCCAGTCGCACCGGGTGCAGACGTTGCTCTAACTCAGGCGGAGTTGGAGCAGCAGCGCCAGGAGATACTCCGAGAGGCCCAGGAGGTGGCCCGAGTCAGGCAGGAGTTCGACATATCAATGCGTGAGTATAACTCGGCTCATGGTTTTACTCCAGCAGCAAACCCAGTTAGTCGCATCGACGAGGTGCGTGCCCGAGGTAGAGACCTTAATGCAGAGATAGCTAGAGATGGTAGAGCTAGATCTGCTAGAACTGCTAGTCATGTGTCGGCCGAAAAGCCGAGATACAGCACGCCCGGAAAGAACCTTAGGGCAGCAGAGGCAGCCATAGCCGAGTTGGCCGGTTTATCCGGTGAAGCTCGCAGTAGGCAGCAGGACCGAGTCAATGAGTTGGTGGCTGTCGCTAACCGACAGAACGAGGCCTATCGCAAGGCCAACCCGGATGCGGGTGGATCTCGGTTCCTTCACTCGGATGGTGGAGCCGGAGGAGTGTCCAAGGGACAAGCCTCTTCGCCGTATGTCGGCAGGAGCAGGGGCCAGAGTGTGAACTCTGGCAAGAACAAGCAGATACAAGCGTACGATCCGGCCTATGCCGGAAAGAAAGTAGCCGAGCAAGGCAATGCCGGTCGGGAAAAGTCAGGACCCGCCCAGGGCAGGCAGGAAGAGAACCAAGTTATCCCGGCGAATCAAGGTCAGCCACCTCGGTATCCGGTACCCATTCCACCTCGTCGTCAAGCGGGTGCCGGGTATGCCGAGCCGGCCGCAGACCGATATGATGATGGTTACTCGGCCATGGAGCGGGCCGGGTACACAAGATACCGAGATTTGGCGTCCGAGGGTGCACTCGGCGCAAGGCTGGGAACTCGCCAGTTGCCGGCACACGATGTACGCAACAAGCTGGACAGAATCTATCTGTCTGAACTGCTGGAGGAGCAAGGCCCACCGGGACCTGCATGTTTTGGACCCCGGATCATGAAGCAGGCACCGGTGCCGAATTTCCAGTTACCTCGGGGTGCAAAGACCTATGACGGCAGCACCAAGCCGGAGGACTGGCTGACAGACTATGTCACCGCTGTGCACATTGCCGGCGGAAGTCGCAGATGGGCGGTGCGGTATGTACCGCAAATGCTTGAAGGACCAGCCCGAATCTGGCTGAATAACCTGGAGGAGAACAGTATTGACTGCTGGCTCGACTTCTCCGACGCTTTTGTCAGCAACTTCTCCAGCACTTACAAAAGGCCGAATCGACCTCAGCAGCTGTCCATGTGTCGGCAGCGAGAAGACGAAACTGACCGGGAATATTTAACCCGGTGGAGCACGATCCGGAACTCCTGTGAAGGAGTGATTGAGTCACAAGCCATTGCCTGGTTTGCGCAAGGATGCCGACATGGCTCCATGCTTTGGCAGAGACTCCAGAGGGAGATGCCGGCCACCTTGGCCGAGACAATGTCAATTGCCGACAGTTACGCGCTCGGTGATCCGACGCAGCCCTTACTGGCCCCGGTCGACAGAGACAGATCGGGTCGGCGAGGTGATCGCTCGGATTACCGAGGAAAGAGAAGGGAAGAGAGGCCGGATTACCGGTATGGGTCAGACCAGGTTGCTGCCATCGACCAAGATCAGATGGGTGCCGGCAGCAGCCAGAGACAGAAAAATGACGGTCCTATATGGGGCCAGAACTCGGAAGGAAGGAGGCCGTGGGACGGCGAAAAAAGACCATGGAATGGCGAGAGAAAGCCGTGGAACGGCGACAAGAGGCAGTGGGCTAGCCCCAACGGGACGATGCCGAATGATCCCTGCAGCTACCACACCAAGCACCCCAGCAGACCGGCTCAGCACTCAAACCGGAACTGCAGCCGAAACAGGCGCCCGCAGGAGAACACCGGTCCGGCGACTCGGCCAGGACTGCTCACGGGTGTGAATGCTATTCCAGTGAACGCCCAAGCAAGGCCTGAAGATGTCAACCAAGTGGCCAACATGGCCAACACCAACAACAACTCCAACTACCCCGGCAGCAACGCTGGTCCGAGTCGGCAAAATCAATACCGAGAACCTCACCAAAGTTACATGGTCTTTGTGACCGAACCCAACGACAAGCAGAGTCAGCACAGGCGTGCGATGGAGGTAAACGCCGTTATGCCGGCAGTGCCGAAATTCATGTACTGGTCCGAGGATGAGATCAGCTGGAGCGTCAGGGACCATCCAAGGGTCATGCCCAACCCAGGAGGTTATGCTCTAGTGTTGGATCCGACATTCGTCGGGCCTAGCATCAATGTCAGGTTTTCCCGGGTCCTCGTTGATAACGGGAGCAGCATCAACATCATGTACCGGGATACCATGATGAAACTCGGCATAACCGAGAATATGATGCAGCCCAGCCGAACCACCTTTCACGGCATTGTGCCCGGTGTATCACATGCACCCATGGGCACGATTTGGGTTGATGTCGCCTTTGGTGACAAAAGCAACTGCCGGACTGAGAGTCTGCTGTTCGAGGTCGTGGATCTCGAGAGCCCGTATCATGCCTTACTCGGCAGACCGGCACTCGCCAAGTTCATGGCGTCTACTCATGTGGCGTACCTGAAGATGAAGCTGCCGGGTCCAAATGGTGTCATCACCATCTCGGGAGACTACAAGCGTTCCATGGAGTGCGCCTCAGCCGGGTCATCCCTGGCCGAATCACTGGTGATCGCCGCCGAGAAAAGGAGAATCCATGAGGTGGTGGCTTTGGCCCAGGCATCTCAACTCGGTATGCCGAGTGCGGCTAACCCGCAGCAATCTGCAACCTTCCAGGCGGCGAAGGAATCGAAGAAGGTCGGCATCGACGAGGCTAACCCGGAACGCTCCGTCATCATCGGTGCCGGGTTGGACAAGAAATAGGAAAGCGAGCTCATCAACTTCCTCCGTGAGAATCGGGATATCTTTGCATGGTCCAGTCAGGACTTGCTGGGTGTTCCGAGGGAGTTGGCTGAGCACTCTCTGCATGTCAGGCCAGATGCTAGGCCTGTGAAGCAACCGACTCGGCGTCTCGCCGAAGAAAGAAGGAAGGCGGTGGGTGACGAGTTAGCCAAGTTACTCGCGTCGAATGCCGTCGTGGAAGTGAAATACCCGGACTGGTTAGCTAACCCGGTCCTGGTGGAGAAAAAGAAGGAAGAACCGGATGCACCTACTGTCTGGCGCATGTGTATCGACTACACCCACCTGAACAAGGCTTGTCCGAAAGATCCGTTCCCGTTGCCTCGGATCGATCAGGTGATCGACTCCACGGCCGGATGTCAGTTGTTGTCCTTTTGTGGATGCCTACTCTGGTTTTCACCAGATCCCGTTAAACCCGGATGATCAAATAAAAACTGCTTTTATCACCCCGTACGGGGCTTATTGCTATCGTGTCATGTGTTTTGGTTTGAGAAATGCCGGCGCTACGTATCAGCGCTGTATGCAGAAATGTTTGCATGATCAGATAGGAAAAAACGTGCAAGTATATGTCGACGACATAGTCATAAAAACAAAAGAAAAACATACTCTGCTAGATGATCTCAAAGAAACATTCGCAAACCTGCGGAAATTCCGACTAAAACTTAATCCGGATAAGTGTACATTCGGTGTGCCGGCCGGCAAGTTACTCGGTTTCCTCGTGTCGAGCCGAGGTATCGAGGCGAATCCGACTAAGATCCGGGCAATAGAAAATATGAGGCTACCGAGATGCCTCCGAGATGTCCAAAAATTTACGGGTTGCCTGGCCTCCCTGAGTCGGTTTCTAGGTCGGTTGGGAGAAAGGGCTCTACCTTTGTACCAGCTAATGAAAAAATCTGATAGATTTAGCTGGACCCCGCAAGCGGACTCGGCATTCCATGAGTTGAAAAAGGTGTTGGCTACTGCCCCGATATTGGCTTCGCCATTACCGAGAGAGCCCATGTTGCTTTACATTGCAGCTACTAACCGAGTCGTCAGCGTCGTTGTGGTGGTAGAACGAGAAGAAGGGGGAACCACCGTGCAGAGGCCGGTGTATTACCTGAGTGAGGTACTCTCCACCTCGAAACAAAATTATCCACACTACCAGAAAATGACCTATGGTGTGTACCTGGCGGCCAAGAAACTGAAGCATTACTTCCAGGAGCACCCGATAACCGTGGTGAGTGCAGCTCCTATCTCGGAAATCATCGGCAATCGAGACGCAAGTGGCCGAGTAGCCAAGTGGGCTATCGAGCTGGCGGCATATGCGCCGCAATACGCGAGAAGAGATACCATCAAGTCTCAAGCAGTGGCCGAGTTTCTTGTGGACTGGGCCGAGATGGAATATGAACCATCTCTGCCGGACTCCAACTACTGGAGGATGCACTTTGACGGGTCCAAGGTAAAAGAAGGCCTGGGTGCCGGTGTGGTTCTCACCTCGCCAAAGCGAGACCAGTTGAAATATGTGCTGCAAGTTCATTTCGCGGCATCCAACAATGTAGCCGAGTATGAGGCATTGATCCACGGACTCAAGGTGGCCAAGGAAATCGGGATTCGCCGAATAATCTGTTATGGTGACTCGGATTTGGTGATTCAGCAAACCTCGGGCAACTGGGACGCCCTGGATGCCAACATGGCGGCGTACCGATTCCATGTCCAAAAGATCTCGGGCTTCTTTGATGGATGCGAGTTCAATCACATCCGGCGGACCGAGAATGAAAGTGCAGACATGCTGTCCAAGATTGGATCATACCGACAGGCCATTCCACCCGGAGTGTCTCTGGAGCATCTTCACAAGCCATCAATTAAGCCTTCACCCGAGTCAGACTCAATATTCATCCCGGGTAATCCAGAATCCGATGTCGTCCCGATGGACGTTGACGTCGGGAGCAAGCCGCTGAACCCGGGGACTGCTCCGCAGGACCCGGGGACTGCTCCGCAGGACCCGGGGACTTCCATGGATGTCGCGTGTGTTATGTCGGACTCAAGAATAGAGTTGGAAAATTGGAAAGCCGCTTGGCGGAAATCGGGAATCCTTTGGGAGGACTCGGGGACTCGTCAGCCTATGTCGGGTGTCGTTATGTCGGTTGAAGCCATGGAGATCGATGAGCCTGAACTCGGAACTCGTCCGGTACCGACATGGGCCCAACCCATCATGACATTTATGTTGGAGGGCACCCTACCGAGTGATGAGATCTCGGCCAGGCAGATACAGAGACGATCCAAGTCTTTCACCATCATCAACCGAGAGTTATACAAGAGAAGCGTGACCACCGTTCTCCAGCGGTGTGTCGAACCAGAAGAAGGAGAAAAGATCCTCCGAGATATCCATCAGGGAGAGTGCGGTCATCACGCTTCTTCCCGAGCCATTGTGGCCAAAGCATTCCGATATGGGTTTTACTGGCCGAGCGCTCTGCAGCAGGCAGAGGACATAGTCCGGAAGTGTGAAGGATGTCAAAGATTTGCAAACAAGATTCACATGCCGGCGTCTGCACTCAAGACTATCCCCATCACTTGGCCCTTTGCGGTGTGGTGTTTGGATATGGTAGGACCGTTTAAACCGGCCCGAGGTAACATGACCCACATATTGGTGATGGTGGACAAGTTCACCAAGTGGATCGAGGTGAAACCAATAAGAAAGTGTGATGGCCGTACAGCTGTGTCGTTCTTAAAGGATATTATCCTGAGGTATGGGCACCCACACAGCATCATCACTGATAACGGCACAAATTTCGCCGAGGGAGACTTTGCTCGGTTTTGCCAAGAAAAGAGAATCCGACTCGACCTGGCGTCGGTCGCCCATCCGCAATCGAATGGGCAAGTGGAAAGATCAAACGCTCTGGTCTTATCCGGTATAAAACCCCGGCTAATTGAGCCACTGTTACGTGCTCCGGGGTGTTGGCTGGACGAGATCCCGGCAGTACTGTGGAGTCTACGGACTACACCGAATCGCTCGACCGGCTATACGCCATTCTTCCTGGTCTACGGAGCAGAGGCAGTTCTGCCAACCGACATAGAGCACGACTCGCCGAGAGTTGCTTTATATACCGAGTCAGAGGCAAGAGAAGCCCGAGAAAACGATGTCGACTTGCTCGAAGAAGCACGAGAGTTGGCGTTGTCCAAGTCAGCGATATATCAGCAAAATCTCCGACGTTACCACAGTCGGAAGGTGAATCCTCGCAAGTTCCGAGAAGGAGACCTCGTGCTTAGGCTTGTGCAGCGCACGGCCGGGATGCACAAGCTATCACCTCCGTGGGAGGGACCGTTTATCGTGAGCAAAGCTTTGAACAATGATGCCTACTATCTTATAGATGCTCAGAAACAGGTGAAGAACAGGATGGACCGATCCGGAGAGGAGACCAAACGCCCTTGGAATGTAGCTCTTCTCCGCCCCTTCTACTCTTAAGGACCCACTGTATGTATCTCGAAACTAAGAAATGAAATGTCGGCACCCCGAGAAGAGACTCGGGGACTGCCTTGTTGAACAAATCTGTGTTTATCCTTGTATTTATTTCCTTGTGTCGGATGGCTCTAAAAACCGTATCACCATGTCTGTAAGTATTGTGTGCTGTGTTCTCGTGATCTTGTGACTCGACTGCCTGACACCGAGAAAGGTAGGCAAGAGCAAAGGTTACCAGGCGCAGTACACAAGAAAACCGACTCGGGGACTCGGTCCAGGAGCGATTCGGTTTGCCTTTTTAGATAATGTGTTTGTGTTGAATGGCTCTAAAAACTGTGTCGCCATATTGGTGAGTATTGTATGCTGTACTGGTGATCTTGTGACTCGACTGCCTGACACCGAAAAAGGTAGGCAAGAGCAAAGGTTACTCGGTGCAGTAAACAAGAAAACCGACTCGGGGACTCGGTCCAGGAGCGATTCGGTTTCCTTTTAATAACCTTATGTCGGATGGCCTTGGCTATTTTCCCAAGTTTCTAAGTACTGTATGCTGTACAACGGTCGTTTTGTGACTCGACTGCCTGACACCAAGAATGGTAGGCAAGAGCAGAGATGGCAGAAGTATAGTAAACAAGAAATTGAACTCGGGGACTCGGTTCAATGTGATCCGGCATACGGCTAAACTTGTTAAAACTTGCAAAGTAAAAAGGTCAAGTATCAACCATAAAAAGTGCAAGGTATATATTACATCTGCACCCGGCATTCCGGGGATTTAACGAGTCGAGTTTTTTCTGAAAAGTTTAAGCAGCAGCAGTCCGAGGCTTTTTGTGCAGAAGGAGAGGCTGGAGTCTCGGTTGCGGTTTCCTCGGCGGTGGACCCGGTAGCAGTGCCGGTGGCTGACTCGGGCGGAGCGTCTGCTGCGATCTCTTCGTCGACGGCCTCGTCTTCGTCTTCTCCTTCGTCTCCTTCAACCGGGATCTCCTCGGATTGGGGAACCCGGTCGCCAGCGACAAAGGAGTGCACCGGGGCGTACTGGATGAGAGCATGGGCAAATTCTTGACGACGCCGGATGTGATCCGGATCAGTGAGCCACTTTGACCCGTCGCGCAGAGTCTTGAGCTTGTCGAGATCGAGCCCTTCGTACCAGGACAGCACGTACATCATCGCTTCATCCGCTCCGACTCGGGCGGCGGACGAACGCCAGTCATCAAGCCTTGCCTCGGAGGCCAGCAGGCACGTGGCCAGCTCGTCAACAACCAGAGGGGCTTCACTCCCGGGCCAGAGGACGTTGTATGCTCGGATGGCAGCAGTGAGGAGGTTCATCCCGATTAATCTCATCGGCCCCAAGCGAGCCTTCAGAGCCACCAAGTGGGTATCCATATCCCACTCGGCCGAGATAGGGCCACCTAGGATCTTCTCGAACCGGTGCTCGTTCGCGCTCTTGTCCGCGGCGGCCTTGGTGTGTGGGAAGCGTTCTGAGTAGGGAATGGCTGGCGCCGAAATAAGTTACAGATGAAGAAAGATGAAAGAAGGAATAAAGGCAGAAGGGAAGAGAGCTTACTGTCCATCTCGGAGTTTATCTTGGAGATGTCCACCAGCCACTGTGCGATCTTGGCCTGCAAAGTTTGAAGCTCGCTCTTGGCCGAGGTAGCCTCAGACTTGGATTCGGCAAGCGACTCCTGGAGTTTCCGGGTTTCCTCGACTCGGAGCCGCTTTTCCTCGGTAGCGCTCTTTTCCGACTCGGCGGCTCGACTCCGAGTTAGCTCCAGCTCGGCCTTCAGCCGGGATATCTCCTCCTGATTTTTCTTTAGCTCGGCCTGGTGAGCAAGCTCGCGCTCCTTATGTGCGGCTGTGCCGAGGTAGCAAGTGTTAGAATGAGCAGATTGATGCAAGTGCAAATTGAAAGGGCAAAGTGTGGCTTACACTCGGTTTCCGAGATCCGTTTCTCCAAGCCTTCAACCTTGAGCGCCGAGTCAGCTACTTGGTCCAGCTTGGCTCGCAGCAACTTGTGTTTATCGGAGAGGCTTTTGTGGGCCAGCAGAAGTTTGCGGTGCACTTGCGTGCGTTTGGTCATGCAGATCTGAAAAGAAGAGATATTAGTATTATTGATAAAGATTCAGCCCGAGTTATCTTTACTCAGCCGAGTTTCAGTCACTCGACCCGAATCTCGGGGACTGGGGATGGATAATATATAAATTAAAGAAAGACAAACCGAGTTATATTTACTCGGCATAGCTTACCGCGGCTGCTTGGTCGGCTGCGAAAAGGGCAGATTTTACTGCGGCCATCTTTTGGCCAACCAGACTCGGACTCGCCGGATGCTCTAAGAGGATTTGGCTCGCGGGTGGCTTCGAGCTCACTTCGCCCATGTCGGCGGCGTTCCACTCCGTGTTGTAGTGCTCGAGGGAGCCCAGGCTTTTTCCGCTGTCGGTTCGCACCGGGGCATGCACCCAGTCAGTGGTATGTGTACTGGTTAATAACACTGGGGGTGTCCCGCGGCTCGCTGGCACCACCAGCTGTCGCTCCGGATTAGCCGACACCGTCGTCACCAGTGCCTTTCCAGTTGTTTCCCCAGTTGCAGGAACTGGAGCCTTGGATGTTTGTGGCCGTGGCTGCGGTTGTGCCGGTGCCGGCGTTGGCTTGGCCGTCGGTTGTGTCGGTGGAGGTGTTGGCTTGGCCGTGGATGTCGATATGGATTTCGACTTAGATGTCGATGGCCGTGGCGGTTGTGTCGGAGCGGGTTGTGGCTGCGGTCGCAGTTGCGCTGTCTCTGGCTGCTGCTGCTGCTGTGCTGTTGCTGTTGCTGTTGCTGTTGTTGTTGCTGTTGCTGTTGCTGTTGCGGCTGTGGCGTTTCTTGCTGCGGCTGACTCGGATGGGCCGAATCTTCTGGTGCCGCAGTCTTCTCTGTTTCGGGGGCTGACGTACTGGCCCCGAGATTCTTGGATATGTCGGTCGCCACCGACTCGGTGTCTCCGGTCCCGGATCCCGGAACTGTTGGAGGCACTATCGGGCTGGTCCGTGGCGGACTCGGCAGCCTCGTGTCGTCCGGCCGAGGCGGAGTCGGAGTCCTGACAGGATCCGAGTCAGTGGGCTCGGTTGGAATCTCCAGAGGGGCGGAGCTGCAAGGCAAAACAGCAGGGTATATCGTCAGAGGGAGAAAAGTAAATACGGCTAAGCATATAAGGTTATGTCGGTGAAAGGGGAGTCTTACCCCTTAGTGACTGGGCGCTCGCGGCGCTTCGCCGCAGTCTTTACCCGCCGCTGCTTCTTCGCGGGAGCGCCGGATGTTCCGGCACCGGCGGTCGCTGCTGCTGGGCGTTTCCGAACTGCGCCCTTGGGTCCCGTGGCGAGGGGCTCCACATCAAGCACCTGGTCGTCCGCGTCAGCTGGGGGCGAGGGCACCGGGTAAGCAAACGAAACCGGGAGAGGATCTTCTACCTCTAGAATCCGACAGTCGTCATCATCATCATCTGACCAATCTCGGACGCGAGCCTTACCGGTGACAGGAACTGTGCCGACAGGAATTGTGCCGACATCAGGGATCGGCATGTTGTCGTCGTTATCCGGGTCCACCGAGTCAGCTTCGACCCGGTCTGGACCCCATTTGGCAGCCGGATCCCGGCCGTCCTCCTTCTTTTGCCGCTCGAATCTCTGAACAATGGAAACGGAGAAAGATTAAGGCCGAGTATAAAAAGGGAACCGACTTAAGAATTTATGTCGGTAGGAAAGTTACGTCGGTGCAAGTCGTTTACCTGGGGCGGAAGGTTGTTCCGGCTGTAAGGTTCTATTCCCCACTCCCACTCCTCCGTCATCCTCGTCCGAGCTATGGCCTTGACCCGCTGCCGGATCTGGGCCTTGGTCAGCTCGACCGTGCTTGTCCGAGTCGGGTCAAGAGGGCCACTCATGTGGCAAATCTTGTGGACTCGGCGCTGAAGAGGTGAGACCCGGCGGCTGATGAATGTCGCCAACAGATCGTCGGCAGTTAACCCTTCTGCTCGGAGCTGGCCCACGACTTCGTGGATCTGGTTGACCTCGGCCTCTTTGTCGGTTGGGTTGTACCCCCAGTTGAGCTGCGCTGTGGGGGGGCCGATGACGAAATCCGGCAAGTTGATCTTGTCGACGTCGGTCGAGTTCTTCACGTAGAAGAAGGAGCGCTGCCATTTCCGGCATGACTCCAGGCCGTTGATCCGGGGGAAGATGGAGCCGCGCCGAGGCGTGACGGTGGCGGCCCCGCACTGGGTCATCATCTTGGGGGCGGCCGGGTCGGCAGGATTCGGAATAACTTGCTTCCGGAATCCGAAGTACTTGGACCATGCGCGGACGCTGGCCTTGAGACCGAGATAACCCTCGGTGAAGGAGGCGAAGGAGGATAAGGTGGTGATGGCGTTGGCCGGTAGGTGGTGAGGCTGGAGACCGAAACTATCGAGGAAGTTTCGGAAGAACACACTGGCGGGTAATCCGAATCCCCGCTCGAAGTGCGCGACGAAGACGACTCGTTCGCCCTCCTTGAGACTCGGCGTGGTCTCGGTGCCGGGCATTCGGCACTCGACTCCGGGCGGGATCCGTCGCGTCCGGACCAACCAGTCAATCTCGGCTCGTCCGACATCAGAGCCTTCCCAGGAGGCCCGAGTGGATCCCTCCACGGTGGTTTCCTCAACCGAGTCAATCACCTCGAGGGCGGCGTCGTCCGACATCTTGATGAAAGATTACCGAGATCTGCAAGCAAAGGGTTCACCGGCGGTGAGCAAGATGTGCCGCAGTGAAAGCAGAGAGAAAAAGAAAGGAAAATATGCGAGGAGGCGAACAAGCGCTAGATCCAGAGGAGAAGCGAAGGAGAGGAAAAGAAAGGCTAAGGCAGCTAACCCGCCGGCGGCTCACCGCAACCGCGGCTGTGAGGGCACCGGCGGCGAGCGATGCATCGCCGTGGTGAGGAACAAGGGCAAGAACAAGAACAAGTGAAGAAAAAGGGGATGCCCGTAGATGCCGGGCGCCAATGCGCAAAAGGGAAGAGAGGGAAGAGGGGAAAGCTTTACCGCGGTGTCGTGAGGTGCGACGGCGGCGCTGTGCGTCGGCGGCTCGTCGGCGTGCGTGAATCCGTGCGGCGGCGGTGGATTCCGGGCTCTGCGTGCACTGGAGAAGGAGGAGAACGAAGAGGCAAGGAAGAAGATGAAGTGAGTATGGAGAAGAGAATCGTATCCTCTCCTTACTATTTATGGGCGGCGGTGGAGATCGTGTGTGCGGGAGTTACTGCGCACGATCTCGTAACGGACGAGAGGTTACCACCCCACGATCTGTGGCACGATTCTCGTTGCGGCTTAACCGCCGCACGATCGGCCACACGGGAGGCCACAGGAGGCCAACGGTCCAAGGGCGGTACACGCGATCGGGCGAGACCCGAGGAGACGCACGCGCGGTCAAGGCTGCACTCAAGTGCTTACGTGGGCACAGTGGCCAAGACGACCGACGTCACACAGGTGGCACGCATGCCTGTGGCATGTCCATCCGGGCACGATGATCGAGGCGTTGGGCAGAGATGCTCTGCCACGTAGCAAACCGATGACTCGGAGGAGTTAAGTCGGAATGATCCGACATAAGGTGATGTATCAAGTAGGATTACAAAGTGCTTTCCGACATATGATTTTCGCCGGCATATGTTATGTCGGAGATCAGTTAAGGATGCTGGCTTTTCGGGTAAACCTGCCGTGGCCCTTCATCCAAGGCTGCAGGACCGCGCCAGCTTCGGGGACTAATGTCGGGGGGCAACCCCCGGATATGGGCAAGGCGTCGATATAAGGGTTGACTCGGTGTTGACCGAGTCACTGAAACCGACATAACTGTACCGGCTTACTCGGAGCTGACCGGGTCATGGTTAACCGACATATGGTTATGTCGGATCACGTAAGTTATATGTCGGATCGTTCTTTGTTCTTCTTGTGTGCAGGGAAGGCGAAACCGAGTTACTGGGGATTCGGCATGCCGGTGCCGAATAAGGAAGCTTACTCGGGCCATGGTCAAGGCGCAGGTCTTGTCCCTACAATCACGGGTCAGGACGCAGAACCACTTGCACGATGGGACGAGGCCACTTGACCAGAGTGATTGACCTCCATGCCGCTGACCGAAGCGGTACCAGGGAGCAGTGTGTTGGAGGAGACAGATGGGACGTGCCACGGCGCGGTGACGGAAGCGGTCAGAGGACCGGGCGTGGCTACAGTCCGGACTACGCCAGCACTGATGTCAGCCCTAACTTGTGCCCTGGGCTTCCCTTTATAAGGAGCACCAGGGGCTCCTCTTACACGGACGCATGCACGCATACTTACCTCACGCTCCAGCATTGACTCATTTCTTTCATAGGCAGTAGAGAGCTAGAGAGCACCGCCGAGACTCGGTTGGAGGCCTAGATCGTGTTGTTCTTCAATTCGGCTCGAGGAGCAAGCTTGTAAGCAGGTTGTAATCCACCTATAAATCAAGTAGACAGGCAGGAGTAGGGGTGTTATCTCCTCACGAGAGCCCCGAACCTGGGTAAAACCGTGTGTGTGTGTGTGAGTTGTGTTCTTCGTGAGCGTGTCCGTGTGCGCAAGCCCTCCCCGGGTGCCTCCAGCGTCCATCGGCCCCACACTTCAAGCCATCCTATGGCATCTGCCGTGACACCACCACGACAAATGAGCAGCTAGCGAGTGGCCTGGTTTCGGAGGCAGAGCGCGTGAATGAGGCCATCCTAGGTATGGAGCGTTTTCTTTTCCTTCATCTTTCGTTTGTAGTTCTATTCACAACTTTGCCGGCTCGATGTGTAGGCTTTTACCCTGAGCCGGACGTGCAAGTCCGAAGGCGGTTGCCTCTGCACATGGGCAGCTGGAACATTCTGGTGCTGCGGTTGGTGCTGTGCTGTCTGCCATCTCTTGTCTTCTTCAGTTTGGCGGGGAGTTTCAAGCGTTGAAGGAGGCGGCTGGCGGAGTCCTCGAGAACCTATGGCCGGATGCTGCCATTCCCGAGACTCTCCACGGTCAGTCCGTCCGTCTTGACGGGGCGTCGGCTGGCATCGACGAGCAAGTGGAGATGGAGGCTCGAGGCGGCACGGACATGGCGCTAGCCCTGGTGATATCTTGGTATCCAGATGTGAAGGTGGACATGCTGACGGGAGGCTTCCGCACAGGCACATCTCTTGAAAGCTTGCGACCGGGGATTCTTCTGGCCTCGAGGCGAATCGCCAGGGCGGTTGACCTGACGCAACTAGTTCCTGCCGAGTCGTCTTCAGTAGTTCGGCCGACTGAAGATGCTGATGATGAAAACGTCATTGCTGCTGCCAATTCTGCGCCCCTTTAGATCGTCTGTTCCCCGGGATGCCGGGTGTATTTGTCGAGCTGTTTCTCAAACTACTGTGTTGATTTGGCTTGATGCCTTCCATGAACTGCTACCTGTTGTAACGTGGTTCTGTTTCCACTTTGTTTGTTGTTACTTTAGAACCTTTGACTTTGGAACTATTGAGCTTTTTTGTATTAACTTGTGTCTTGTTCTGGTGATATTCACCATATCTAACCCCCGAATTTCTGGTCGGCTTGAGTAGCAAGTCGGGTCGAAATTTTTCGCCTTTTCTTCGTTTTGTGTTTCCTGATGCCATTATGGCAGCGTGCAACCCCCGAGTTCTTGACTCGGGGTGATGTTGTTTGGCGTCCGGGTCCGCGGAGCCGGTTTGGCGGCTGCGCAACCCCGGGTATAATTTCTGCCGGCTGACGGCGTGGCAGCCCCTGAGTCCGTGACTCGGGGTGTTGTAGATGAACGTCCGGGTCTGCGGAGCCGGCTTGGTGGCTGCGCAGCCCCCGGGTATAATTTCTGCCGGCTGACGGCATGGCAGCCCCTGAGTCCCTGACTCGGGGTGTTGTAGTTGTTCGGCCGGGTCTGCGGAGCCGGCTTGGCGGCTGCACAGCCCCCGGGTATGATTTCTGCCGGCTGACGGCGTGGCAGCCCCCGAGTCCCTGACTCGGGGTGTTGTAGATGAATGTCCGGGTCTGCGGAGCCGGCTTGGCGGTTGCGCAGCCCCCGGGTATGATTTTCTGCCGGCTGACGGCGTGGCAGCCCCCGAGTCCATGACTCGGGGTGTTGTAGATGAACGTCCGGGTCTGCGGAGCCGGCTTGGCGGCTGCGCAGCCCCCGGGTATAATTTCTACCGGCTGACGGCGTGGCAGCCCCCGAGTCCCTGACTCGAGGTGTTGTAGATGAACGTCCGTGTCTGTGGAGCCGGCTTGGCGGCTACGCATCTCCAGGGTATAATTTCTACCGGCTGACAGCATGGCAGCCCCCGAGTCCCTAACTCGGGGTGTTGTAGTTGTTCGTCCGGGTCTGCGGAGCCGGCTTGGCGTCTGCGCAGCCCCGGGTATAATCTCACCGTCTTGCGGCATACAGCGGCCACATGTCGGGATTGTCCTGTCTGATTTCCTGTGCCTGTACTGGCTGCCTCCTCGGCTTCTCCACCCGGGATTTTCTGTGGTTATCTGGTCGTCTTGGATCCTTTGCGGTTGGTTCCCTTCACGCCGGCTGCCACGTGTCGCCTGGGAATACGACGGCGACGGTTGAGATACCCACTTGCTCTGTTATAAGTAGCGGGACGGGCTCGTGTGTTTCTCTTATCCCGCTCCATACTCTTTCTTCTTCTCCTTTAGCTTCTCTAGCAATGGCACCGAAGGAGGACGCTGGTGGTTCCTCGAGCGCACCGGTGAAGTGCGGGAGGGGTCGCCCACTGAAGCGCGGCCGTGGCAAATGTGGCCGCGGCGGTGGTCGTGGGCCTGGCCGTGGTCGCGGTCGGAGTGGTGCAGACTTCGCCGCGGAGGAGACTGATGGGGAAAGGAGGAGTTCTTCTCCTGTCCGATCTGGTTCTCCCATTGGCGGCTACTGGGATGAATTTCCCATCTCGGAGTTCTTGTTGACGCTGTATGAACCCGTCAAGTGTACTCAATGGCTTCCTCGAGCCGTCGCTGATGCGCGGGAGGGCGATGGCCCCTTTCATTTTTTTCTTCATCGAGTGGGAGATCGTCAAGGACCTTGGGAGGTGTTTGCCCGGGTTGTCATTAGCCGTGAAGCTGAAGAGGTCCGCCGGCGGGCGGAGTTTTACAGCGGCTGGAAAGGCTTCGCCAACTTTTACCGGCTGGCTCCTCCCTTCATCATCCGCTTTCAACTGAAGCGCCGGCTCGGTGTCTTTCATATCAAGGTCTTTGATGGATCCCTCTGCCTCAAGGAGTGGGAGGAGAGCGATGACGATATGACGCTGCCTCCAGCTTTGGTTTAGATAACTTGTAGCCGGCTTCAATTGTATGCGAGGGTGTCCGTCTGTGGAGCACCTCTTTTTGCTCTGTACTCTTTGGTTTGTAACTGCTTGTAAGCCCCTTGGAATTTGCTGTTGTGTTGCTGGTTCAGCGTTTGAATCCGAATATCATTTGCTGCTTAGTTGTCATATACGGTATATTGTAAGCTGGCTTCCGGTATCTGTGTGCTGCGAGTTGTTCCGCGTCCAGCTTCCGAATCTCCGTAGCCGACAGGCGGCGTTTTTTGCGCGTAAGACAGATGAGGTGGTTAGCTTGCCCGATCAATTGTGAACATTACTTTTACTTTGTTTAGCCAGATTATCCATTCGCCTGTAGACGTTCCTTCCGTAGTTCGCGTGCACTTCACCGTCAAGCGGGATCATGCACGCTACTATAACATCAGGGTTTGGGTTATTAGGCCAGAGTTTTTTCAGTCGGCAACGAATTCTATTCTTGCGTCTTTCACATACAGGCATCCTCCAGCTTGTTCTCTTGCTGGCCTTAACCGGATTCGAAGAGTTAGCTGTTTAGCACCGTGTATGTTAATTGTCCGTGTTGGTAGAAACGGTTGCCGGCTGCCGTCTTGGCCGAGTTTGCAAAGCGGGGTTTTTACCAGCCGGCACTACTTTCCTTTAAGCGTTTTTCACGTGTTTGGCATCCTCCAGCTTATTCTCTTGCCGGCCTTAACCGGTTCGAAGAGTTAGCCGTTTAGAGCTTGTTCACGTTACATGGCCGCGGAAGGGAAGTTTGCTGGCTGCCAGAGCAGCCGGAAGGTCAGAAGAGAAAAGGCAGAAAAATTGCAAAGATTAACTTATGTGTTCGCCATTTTCATTCCTTTATTGATAGCATGGGTGATACATACATTGTATTCTCTCAAGTGTAGAATCAGCGTAAGAGGGAGGCATTCCATGGCCTTTCCGTATCATCTCCTTCCTTGTCCATCTTGTATTCCTTGTGCTCACGGGCATCGATCAATTAGTAGGCGTCGTTGATGAGTGCTTTACTTACGATGAATGGTCCATCCCAATGTGATGACAACTTGTGCATATTCTTGGTGTCTTGGATTAGTCGGAGCACGAGGTCTCCTTCGTGGAAGTGGACAGGCCTGACACGCCGACTATGGTAGTTGCGGAGTTGCTGCTGGTATATTGCTGACCTTGATTCGGCGAGTTGGCGTGCTTCCTCAAGCAAATCAACGCCGTCTTCGTAAGCTTGTTTGGCCTCTACTTCCGTGAATAGGACGACTCGAGGCGCGTCATGTTCGATGTCGGTTGGCATGACCGCTTCGGCTCCGTGGACGATGAAGAAGGGGGTGAAGCCGGTTGAGCGATTCAGGGTCGTCCTTAGGCTCCAGAGGACGGACGGTAGTTCTTCTAGCCATGCGCCGGCTGCTCGTTCGAGCGGCTCGAGCAGTCGGGGTTTGATGCCGGACAGGATGAGTCCGTTTGCCTGTTCGACTTGCCCATTTGACTGCGGATGCGCAACGGAGGCAACGTCAAGCCGGATGTCGGTTCTGCCGCAGAACCTGGCGAACTCCCCCTTGACGAAGTTCGAACCGTTGTCCGTGATAATGCTATTGGGGTAGTCGAAGTGATATATGATGCTTTGGAGGACCTTGACAGCTGTTGGGCCGTCTAGCTTCTTGATCAGTTTGGCTTCGATCCATTTCGTGAACTTGTCGACAGCCACCAGCAGATGTGTCATGCCGCCGCTCGCCGTCTTCAGTGGGCAGACCATGTCTAGTCCCCAGACGGCAAACGGCCAGGTGATCGGGATTGTTCTGAGTGCTGCGGCCGGCGTATGCTTTTGTGTTGCGAATCGCTGGCAGCCGTTGCAGAGCCGGACTAGCTGGTTTGCATCTGCCAGCGGAGTCGGCCAATAGAGACCGTGCCTGTAAGCCTTGGCGACGATCGCCCTTGATGATGTGTGGTGACCACATTCGCCTTGGTGAATTTCCTTGAGGATTTTGATTCCTTCTTGGCTCACGCAGCATTGGAAAATGCTTGAAACGCTACGCTTGTACAACTCGTTGTTGATGATGGTGTAGGCGCTTGCCCGGCGTTTGATTTGCCTGGCGGCAAGTTCATCCGCTGGAAGCTCATCGTTGGAGAGGTAGGCGAGGAAAGGTTGAGTCCATGACGGAGCTTCTTCGATGACGAGGACCTCGACGGTATCCGGCTTGTTAGCAGCCGGCTCGTCCGGCTCCGCGCCTTGGGGCATCCGGATGGAGTCGGAGCCGGGACATGGCGTGATGGATGGTTTGTACAGCTTCTCGAGGGCGGCGTCGGGTGGAATTTCTTTCCTGAGAGACCCAATGTTTGCCAATGTGTCTGCTGCCTCGTTGTTGGTGCGGTGGAACTCGCATCCGTCGAAGTCCGGCGAGCTGCTGGACGAAGAAGCGGTAGGCGGGCATGTTAGCGTCCTTGGCATCCCAATGTCCGGTGGTCTGCTGAACCACCAGGTCGGAGGCCCCATAGCAGAGGATCCACTTGATACCTATGGCCTTGGCAAGTTTGAGTCCATGCGCGAGTGCCTCGTATTCGGCCACGTTGTTGGACGCCGTGAAATGGATTTGCAGTACGTACTCGAGCCGGCATCCCTTGGGGGAGGTGAGGACGACTCCGGCTCCAAGTCCCCAATATCTTTTGGAGCCGTCGAATTGCATGAGCCAGTGGAGGCCGGTATCGGGAGGCGGCGGTATGTGTTCCATCTCCGTCCATTCGACGAGGAAATCGGCGAGCACTTGCGACTTGATTGCAGTTCTCTTGTCGTAGTCGATTCCGTGTGCCGCCAGGTTGATTGCCCACTTGGCAACCCTGCCGGTTGCATCTTTGTTGGATATGATTTCGGCGAGTGGAGCCTCGCTTATCACTTTAATCGGATGCTCTTGAAAGTAGTGTTTCAGTTTTTTCGCCGCCATGTATATGCTGTACACGAGTTTCTGGTAATGTGGGTAGTTTTACTTTTATTGCGAGAGCACATCACTGAGATAATAAACAGGCCGCTGTACCAGTTGCTGCTTGCCGATTTGTTCTCGTTCCACCACAAGGACGATGCTGATGACTCGGTTCGAGGCGGCGATGTAGAGAAGCATGGGCTCCTTCGGGGTTGGAGGTGCCAAAACGGGGGTGGTGCCGAGCGCACGCTTGAGTTCGATGAAGGCGGCATCGGCCGCCTCGTTCCAGACGAACTTGTCCGCTTTCTTCAACAAGTGGTATAGCAGAAGAGCTTTTTCTCCAAGCCGGCTGATGAATTGGCTGAGAGATGCCAGACAGCCGGTGAATTTTTGAATGTCCTTGACACTTCTTGGCCGTCGCATGTTGTCGATGGCGGCTATTTTCTCCGGGTTGGCTTCAATCCCTTGTGCCGATACGAGGAAGCCGAGTAATTGTTCGGCTGGTACACCGAACACACATTTTTCTGGATTGAGCTTCATTTGGAAACGGCGTAGGTTGTCGAATGTCTCGTTGAGGTCGTAGAGTAGGGTGCGCTTCTCCTTGGTTTTGATGACGATGTCGTCAACATATGCGTGCGCGTTGCGGCCGATTTGGTCGTGCAGGCATTTTTGCATGCATCGCTGGTATGTTGCTCCTGCATTCTTCAAGCCGAATGGCATGGTGGTGTAGCAGTACGCTTCGTAGGGGGTGATGAAGGCGGTCTTGAGTGGATCGGCCGGGTTCAGCGGTATTTGATGGTAGCCGGAGTAGCCGTCGAGTCGATCACTTGGTCGATGCGCGACAAGGCGAAAGGGTCTTTGGGGCAGGCCTTGTTGAGACTGGTGTAATCGATGCACATTCGCCACTTCCCGTTCTTCTTGAGCACTAGGACTGGATTAGACAGCCACTCTGGATGTTTAACTTCCATTATGAAGCCGGCTGCGAGCAGCCAGGCTATTTCCTGACCTATTATCTTCCTTCTTTCTTCTGCAATGCGGCGCAAGGATTGTCTGACCGGCTTTGCGTCTGGCCGGACGTGTAAAGAGTGCTCGGCGAATTCCCTCGGTACAACAGGCATGTCCTTGGGGGACCATGCGAAGATGTCCCGGTTCTCACGGAGGAATTCGACGAGCTTGCTTTCCTATTTGGGGTCCAAGTTGGCCCCCACGGTGACGAACTTCGACTTGTCATTTTCGTCGAAGTAGATCTTCTTAGTGTCTCGTCCCGACTGGAAGCTTGATTCATCATCCGGCTTGGCCGACTCCGGCAGCTCCAGCCGTTCTTCGCTGATGTAACATCCCAAATTTTGGAATGTTGTAAAAATCACAAAAAATTAAAACTTTTATTAATAATTAAATAAAGTCTCCAAAAATCAAGAAAAGCTTTTATAGAAGATTGTTTTGACATCTTCAAAGTTATATTTTAAATTAAATATTCCTTTATCTTCAAATCTCAACTTTAATGTTTTGGAAATAAATTATTTAAATGAGTTTTCAAATAGTACTTCCACTTGGATATTTGGTTTTAAAATAAATAATATGGGGATATTATAAACCCTATTTCATTGTGGAAATAAAATTAAATACTTTTCCAAGCTTTGTTTTATAAAAATGTTTTATCTTAAATTATTTTAATATGCAAATGAGTTATCATTTTGAATGATATAACTCATATTATTTCTCTGGTTTCTATTTAAATATTATGGGATATTTATAAACCCTAATTTAGAAAATTCCCATTTAGCCATATAAGGCATATTTGACCAAAAGGGTATTTTGGTAATTTTATTTTGACCAAAAATAATTCCTAAATGTCTAATTTGACTATTTGGAATTTTACAAATTTTTACAAATTTATTTGACTTGATTTGGAGCTTTAAATCAAAATCTATAAAAGAAAAACAGAAAATAGAAAAAGAAAAGAAAATGATGACGTCATGCTGACGTCATCGCTCATCTTCAACCTCCCGTACGTTACGCGTCTTGTGATTCGGTTTCTTCCCAACTTGATTGCGGCAGTTTTACCGCACGAAATCGAGCGCCGTTTGTTCCTACGCGAAGCACTCGACCTCCTCCATCTATTGCCCCCAAAAGCCCTCTCCGATTCGTGCCCCAGGTCGCCTAATTTCCTCTCCGTCGTTCCGCCTTGCCGCCGCCGTGTTCCTCCATTTCCGGCATCTTGGTGAGCCTCTGCCGCCAATTCTTGTCCCCCTCGACTACCCTCTCCTTTTTGCACCCCGCGGACACTCCGTTTGATATTCTCCCGCGGCGAATCGTTGTGTTCGTCCTTGTCAGCATCCTGCCGTCGCCCCGACGCACTCCGGCCGCGTCACCGCGTCCTTCCAGGGAGAGCGCGACAACGCCGACCGCTCCATCGTCCTCGGCGTGACGCTCCACATCTCGTAGCCCACTTCCCCGAGCCCAAAGACCGCGGGAACGACGAGTTCATCCGCGACCGAGAACGCTTTCCGCCGTCGGGACTCCAGCCTCCGACCCGCGCCTCTCCTCCGCTCCAGTAAGCCATGGCCGCCACCACCCAAGCTCCTCCGGCCATCTCCGGCCACCTCCCTCCGGCCAGCCGCGCCACTCTGTCCCTCCTCTCCACCTCCTCGCTGCCTCCCGAGCCGGCCACCTCCACCTGCAGCGGCTGCCTGTTCGTCTCCTTCCCAACGTCCTCTGCCGCAACGTGTTCGATGAAAATTCCTGCAAGACGTCGGCATCCCGTGTCCGTCTCCGGGGCGCCATTGTCGTGTTCCCCGATGTGTTCTCCATGTCGTGCGGGCTGCCCGTCCCCGATGCTTGCCTCCGCGCATGCCCGGCTGTTCCCGTCGTGTGTCTCTTTCCCGTCGTGAAGCGCCAACCCGTCCCCGCTCCGGCCGTGGACTTCCTCCATTGCCGCGCGCCTCCGCTCCGACCCGAGCTCGTCCGTCCCCATTGCCGCCGTCGTGTTCTGCTCCCGACGTGCCTCCACGTCATGTCCGCCTCGTGTACCGCAACCCGACACCAAAATCTACCATGTCATTTTTTCGCCTCGATGTCGTGTCATGTTCCGTCCCCGACGTCCCCGTCGTGAAACCGACTCGACCGACCACCTCCGTGTCCGTCGTGCTTCTGACCATCCGTCTCCGTCCATGTATCCGTCTCCTTGTGCCCTCCGTACCCGATGTGTTGTCTTCGTCCCCGTCATGCTTCCGTTTGTTCCCGTCGCGTGTGTTCTCCATGTCGTGGATGTCTCCGTGCCCCGATCGTTCCCGACGTGCCTCGTTTCCGGTGTCCGTCTCCGTACGCGTTCCGTCGTGTTTTCCTCCCGGTGCTATGAACCCGGATGTTCCCGTCGTGAACCCGCTCCCAACCCGTCGTGAAACCCGACGACTTCTCCATGTAAGACACCATGAACTCCTTCGACCCCGAAGACCGGAGCCGCCAAATTCTTCCACGACGACCGTGAACGACTAACGGTATTATACGACGATGAACCGAGTATGACTACTTTGGCTACTTCCACGACATCGACTACTTCCCGGAGGTCATGTGTGATATTCTACGTCGACTAACCGTCTACATCATGTGTCGTGGACATCTTTCTCCCCGTCTACAACGACATTCGTTCGCTTTGGGTGAGCAATCTCATTCTCATATTGACCACAAACGAAAATCCTAAACCCAAATATCTGATTCATTTTGCAGATTGGATCATGTGTTGAACTTGTACCACCAACCTAGTTATCCTTGTTGCCATCCTTGTTTGTCCTCATGTTTGTTTTACTTGAATGTTGTATCGTTGTTGATTGTTGTTCCTTTGCAATGTTTAGATCGAACGGAGAGCAACGTTCTACGTCGAAAGAGTATGTGAGCAACGACTAGTTTCAAAGGCAAGTGTATACACTCATGAAGGACCTATTATTTTCTTAATTGCATTATAGATTATTTTAGTAGTATGCATGATAGGTTTACTATTGTTTTAATTATGCTATGCAAGCCTGTTAGATCTTTCTTGTTGACTAGGTACCTACATTAATTTAGTAGAAATGCTTGCTGCAATTGTGAAGATTTTGATGTAGTAAGTTAAGTGAAAACTCTACTAAATTAATGAATCACCTGGGTGGATTTGGTTTGTTGAGGTGTGCGAAGTTGAGTGGCTACTCAGGGCCATTTTCTTATGGTCTAACCTGAGTATGTGCACTTGTGGATGGCCACCCAGGGTATTGAGATTTGATGTCACTCCATGTTTAGTTGCTTCCAGTGCAGCCACTAGTCATATGGGCTCTGTCTTGATTAAGTAAGTTGAGTGGACCTGACCGGACGAACAAGCAGATGTAGGGGATGTAGGTGGGTATTGTTCGGACATGTGTATGGGAAAGCTCCTCTGAAAGATCTCGTCTTGGTCTTCTCCTTTCCTTTTCACTAAATGAGGGTTAAGGATGGAATGGGTTGATCGAGTCTAGTGGGGAAAGTGCCACAAACTCTCGAGAGTAATAAAACTATGATCATAGCCGTGTCCCCGGTTACGGACAATTTTGAGTAGCTAAGCAAGGAAGTTGTCGGAGGATCTCTTCATTCCAATTTCATAATAAAATTTTGATGGGTGAACTCGGGTATATGAGACCTTGGATGCGTTCCATGGGAGTGTCTCATAATCTTTTTGAGAAAGAATTGTTTTATGAAAAGTAGGACAAAATTTGCTTTACGCAATAGCCTTGAACCCCACCAGCCAGATAAGCATGTAGTTTTAGTCTTGCCATTTTATAATCCACCATAGTATTCACTTGCCGGCCTGTTACAAGGTATTGACCCAAATTCCCTGGGCTGCAACGTTAATGTTGCAGGTTATTACGATGACGAGTGAGGACGTCTACCTTTTCGAGCTTGCAACCAACATGTATGCCAGTGGCACATGAAGATGATGAAGCTCTCTGTGCTACTTATGTTTCCGCTGCCAAACTTTACATTCAAGCTAGCCTTTGGCTATGCAATTTGTAAAGAATATTTTATTTATGGATCTCGCGATGTAATATTTATTTGACATTGATGCATGGTATTACATCTATTTGTGAATTGCTATCCATACTCGATCCAGGGAATAGCATATTTCACGACGTGGCCTTGCTTTTCTAAGCGAGGGCGCAACAGCTGACCTTGCGCTTGAACTGCCACATCTCCTCGTCGCAGATCATGGTCTCGGCCACCTTCGCGCTGTCCGTGGCGCAGGCGATGGATTGCTTGTAGTCCCCGGAAATGGTAATGATTCTGCGGACCAGGCATCTTCATTTTGAGGTAAGCGTAGTGCGGGACCGCCATGAATTTGGCGAGTGCTGGCCGCCCGAGTATGGCGTGATAAGCGCTGGTGTGGTCGACCACCTCAAACAAGACGGACTCGCGCCGGTGGTTGTCCTTGGAGCCGAACAAGACGTCAAGCCGGATTAGCCCCATGGAGGAGCCGGCATGTCCGGGGACGATGCCGTGGAAGACGGTCCGGCTTGGCATCAGGCTGGATTCGGAGACGCCTAGCTTTCCCAACGTGTCACGGTAGAGTATGTTGATGCTGCTGCCTCCGTCGATGAGGACGCGTGAAAACGTGCATGCGCGCTTGGGGGAGATGAGCATGGGCTCCAGGACTAGAGCGTAGCCGTCCGGGTTGGGCATCACCTCCGGGTGGTCGCTGCAGTCCCATGTGATCGCCTCTTCCGACCAGTTAAGATACTGGGGGACAGGGGGAATCACAACGTTCACCTCCTTGAACCATTCGCGCCGGCTTCGCTTGTCATCGCGCTTGCTGACAAACACATTGTAAGCGGCGTCCGGATTCCGGTATTCTTCGCGATCCCTTGGTGGTGGAGGTGGGAGGCGTTCCCTCCCTTGGTGCTCGCGTCGCTGGTCGTCATGATCCCTGCCATTGCGACGCCTGTCGTCACGCCTCCGGTCATCACGTCCGGCTTCATTTAGCGGAGGAGGTAAATCTCGCCGCTCGTATGGTGGTGGCGTTCTTGGACGGTCGAGGTTGCACTGCCTAATAGTGTGGTTAGCCGGCCGGTCGCCATGGTTCCGGCACGGCCGGTCGAGCAAAGACTCGTAATTGTTCCTCGCCCTTGTCCAACGCATGTCGCTGCTTGTCCTCATGCGGTGGCTATCAAAGCCACCAGCCAGTCTCCCCTCTGTAGTGGCGACGACCTTGGACTCGACGCGTTCGTCAGTAGACTTGCGTTTGGCGGGCGCGTCGGAGTCACGCCGGGTTGATCTTCCTCCTTCTTGCACTTCCGTCCGGCTTCGGCGTGTAGTCGGCCCGTCCGTGACGATCCTGCCGGACTCATCGAGTTGAATCGGATTGGTCATGGCCGCATCGGCGGTGGCGTACTCATCGGCGATGGCCATTAAGTGCGCCATGGTCTTCAGATTCTTCCTTAGGAGTTTGTGCCGGAGTAGCATCTGATCCCGACAGCCTTGGACGAAGTACTGGACGGCTTGAGACTCCAGGATCCCTTCGCATGAGTTACGCAGGCTGGTCCATCGGGTGAGGTAGGCACGGTCCGACTCGTCTTCCTTCTGCTTGCACATCATGAGCAGCTATGCGTTGCCTGGGCGCAGGTAGGTGCCGGTGAAGTTGCGATTGAACACTTCTTCGAAGTCCAGCCAGCTGTTGACGCTTTCCGCCGGGAGGTTGTTCAGACAGGTCCGAGCCGATCCCTGGAGCATGAGCGGACGTAGCGTACGGCCACTCGCTTGTTTCCGCCTGCGATGCCGACCGCGGTGACGTAATCGGCCAACCAGTCCTCCGGCTTGGCGGTGCCGTTGTACTTGGGCATGTCCCTTGGGAGTGTGAACCCCTTCGGGAATTGCTCGGTTCGGATGCGTGGTCCGAAACAGCGATGCGAGGAAACATCTTGCTCCTCGATGATGCTTGACGCCTTGAGCGATTTGATGCGTTGGCGAGCGTCGTTGCTGGTTTCTGGTCCCAGTGGTCCCAGGCGTTGGTCGATGGTGACCTTGTGGCCGACTCGCTCCTTGGCGCTGTGTCCGGCCCATGGGTTGTTGTCGTCGCCGTCATCATGTTGTCCAGCCGGATCACGGCCGTGGTCTCGTGGGTGTGAACTCGCGCTCCTCTCGCGGTGAGCTCGTGGTTGCTTGTTCTTTTCCCTGCCGCGGCTTGTTGATGATGCCTCATAGCCTTGCTTGGACTTGCCGGCTGCATCGTAGCCAGGAGGAGGAACGTGGAGCGCTAAGTCTCTGCTTACGGCCGGCTCGGTTTCCCGTTGCAGCCGGTTGGCCCTGGCGACGAGCTCTTGAACTCGGTGGCCGCTATCTCTGTAGCCTTCATGTTTTGGACCGGGCAGCTATACTCCGGTTGGATGATGTCGGGGTAGTCATTCCTGGCGCGGTCCATGGCGCCACATAGGTTCCCTCCTCTGCGCCTGATCTCACTCAACGCATCCGTGTTGCCTCTAGCTGGTTCGAAGCCGTGAACGGTGTTGTACTCGCGCATCGTGGCGTTGAGTCGGCGTTGCGTTGAGGCGAGATGGAGTGCCTTGTCGTAGATGTGCTGGTGCATCTTCTCGAGCTCGGCCGCCGTGGTAGTCGAATCTCCACCTGGTGCGATGGGGGTGCTCAGCAGCTCGAAGTCCTGGTTCGCCAGCTTCATGAACAGTCTTGGCGACGGCGCCTCCTGCAGCCGCGTGCTCGACCATGTGCACCTCGGCGTAGATATTGAGCTCGGCGTCGCCGCTGTCCGCATTGCCGGAGTCGAGGTAGCCGAAGGAGGACTTGCAGTCGCGTGTGCCGATGTCGAAGGCCGATGGAGCCAAGCACGTGAGAACCTCCTCCTAGTACTCCTTTGCAGCGACGACGACGTAGATGGGGAAATCACTGAAGGTGACGACGACGCCTCCGCTGGTGAAGCCCACGTCGGCGAAGCTCCTGGTGTTGTCGATGATGCAACCGATGGATACGATGGAGAGCACGAGGCCGGAGACGACGCGCCAGTCATCACGGAACGGGATCCCGCGCAGAACATGAGTCCGCTCGTCGCGAGCCCCACGATGGGCGCCAAATGTCGTGGTGGCGTCAACGACATGTCCATCAGAGATGGAAAAGATGTGGAGCAAGACAACGATGGTGCTCACGCGGGATTGGGTAACAAGCACGACTAACACACGCGATGTACTCAGGTTCAGGGCCCTTTCGAGGAGGTAACACCCCTACGTCCTGCTTAGTCTCTTTCTATTGATTGATCACAAGTGTTCGAGCTACAAAGGTGCTCCTAGAGTTGTGTTTCGTTGGGAGCCGGCTTGGCAACTAAGCCAGCTAGAGGTGGAAGAAGAAGATGGTGATGGTCTGAATCTCTGCGCATTCGTGCCCCTCGCAGGAGGCACCGGCCCGCCTTATATAGGCAACGGGCTAGGGTTTAGGTATACAAGGATATTACAAGATTATCCCTATGACATCATCTAAAGTACAGTCCGGCTTGAGTTGGATCATCATGATGTGTAGAGGTAACGCCCGACAGGGCGCACTGTTCATCCGCGACGGTTGTGTGAAGCTGGCCCATCGGTACAGACTGGTCGGTTGGTAGGTTCGGCTGCTCTCCAGCCGGATTGACTTGACCGCCTTGACGTGGCCGGCTTGAATGGTCTTGAGAGTAGGCAGCTTGAGGGTATCTGGGAGCCATCTCCCCAACATGTCCCACCCGCCGCCCTAGGGCAGGTCGCGGCTGGGAGTTGTCCCTGCCCTGTGGGTGGCCCCCAGGGCTGCCCTCTGGAATGAAACTCTGTCTTGGCGAATAAAAAATCCTCGTAAATTTTCAGCGCATTCCGAGAATATTTCCTGTGGTATGTTTCTGAAACGAAAAGACATCAAAAACAGGAAACTGGCACTAGGCAACTTGTCAATAGGTTAGTCCGACAAAATGCATAAAAATGATTTTATAAGATAGTAGAAACATGTGACAACATCACAAAACTAGCATGGATCAATCAAAAATTAAAGATACGTTTGACACGTATCACCCCTTGATCAAGTTGCAATGCAAGAGCCCAACTCACCTATTTGTGATGCTAGCCATGATCAAGACCTTGCTCAATCATCTTCTTCTTCAAATGTTGAAGCCGCGCCTTTTGATGATCAAGGTCAACTTTCCGGTCAAGACGGGGACTCAAATGATCAAGATGATCAAGACATTCTTGCAAGGTCAAATGAAGATATCGAAGCCCGTCAGAAAGCTAGAGTTGCAAGAACCATGGAAATTCGTGAGCATACTCTTGAGAAGGTGATTGGTGATTTGAGAGGCAAGGTGTCCACCCGGAGGCAATTGGCAAATTTTAGTGATCATCAAGCTCATATCTCCATGGTGGAACCGAAGAAAGTGTGTGAAGCTCTTGAAGATCCGGATTGGTTGGAAGACATGCATGAAGAGCTCAACAATTTCGAGCGCAATAAAGTTTGAGTTAGTTGAGAAGCCAAAGGAGTGCCGCAATGTTATTGGCACAAAATGGATTTTCAAGAACAAGCAAGATGAACATGGCATGGTTGTGAGGAACAAGGCTAGATTGGTGGCTCAAGAGTACTCTCAAGTTGAAGGCATTGATTTTGGAGATACCTATGCTCCCGTGGCTCGCCTTGAGTCCATCCGTATCCTTCTTGCTTATGCATCCTGTTATAACTTTAAATTGCAACAAATGGATGTTAAAAGTGCTTTTCTCAATGGTCCCTTGAAGGAGTTGGTGTTCGTTAAGCAACCCCCGAGGTTCGAGGACCTCAACTTCCCTAACCATGTCTACAAGCTTGATAAGGCGCTCTATGGACTTAAACAAGCCCCACGTGCGTGGTATGAGCACCTTAGAGATTTATTGTTAGACCGTGGATTTGAAGTTGGGCAAATTGATCCCACTCTTTTTACTAAGAGGGTTAAAGGGGAGATTTTCGTATGCCAACTATATGTTGATGATATTATCTTTGGCTCATCTAATAAAGCTTTTAATGATGAATTTTCAAAGCTTATGACCGATAGGTTTTAGATGTCCATGATGGGTGATTTGAGATCAAGCAATTGAGAGGAGGGACTTTCATTAGCCAAGCAAAGTATATTCAAGACATGCTCAATAGGTTTAATATGGCGGATGCTAAGGAGAAGAAAACTCCTATGGATACCAAATGCCATCTACAACTTAACCCAAAGGGTATAGATGTGGATCAAAAGCTCTACCGCTCCATGATTGGTTTGTTGCTTTACCTTTGTGCATCTAGACCCAATATTGTGTTGAGTGTAGGTGTGTGTGCAAGGTGTCAAGCGGCTCCTAAGGAAAGCCACATGTTGGCGGTCAAGAGAATCCTACGATATTTGGTTCATACCCCAAGGTTTGGTTTGTGGTACCCAAGGGATTCATCTTTCACTCTTTGTGGGTACACTGACTCGGATTGGGCCGGTGATCAAGATGATAGGAATCAACTTTCGGGGCTTGCCAATTTCTTGGTAGGTCCTTTGTGAGTTGGTCTTCTAAGAAGAAAAATTGTATATCTCTCTCCCCCTCCGAAGCCGAGTATGTGGCCTCCGCTAGTGCATGCACTCAATTGTTATGGATGAGGCAAACTTTAAAGGAATACAGTGTCAATTGTGACAAAGTGCCTCTTTTGTGTGACAATGAGAGTGCTATCAAGATCGCCTACAACCCGGTGCAACATTCAAGAGCCAAGCACATTGAGATTTGTCATCACTTCATTCGAGATCATGTTGCCCGTGGAGATATTGAGCTAGCCTATGTGCCAACCAAAGACCAACTTGCCGATATATTCACGAAGCCACTTGATGAAGCAAGATTCACTTTTTTGAAGAATGAGCTAAATATCGTGGATTCAAGGAGCTTGACTTGACCATCTTGCATACACACCTATAGGTTCAACATCTATTTGGTTTAGATGTAGGCATGGATTTAGGGGGAGTGTTGTCCTAATTAATTGGGCTCTCCCTCCCCCCAATATGCCTAAAGTAAAAATCATTTGTGTCTCTATTTTCAATTTTTGAATGAGAGACAATTTGCTACACATGGTGGTAGCTACACACCCATGTTTTATACATATTTTAGCTTGTTTACCTAGTAGAATATGGAATCTTGGTATGGAAAACTGGTTTCAGAATTTTGAAAATTTTATTTTCTGCTCGAATATTTTGTGTACAAAACTGGTTGACTTTTTGCGTTGACTTTTTTCGTTTACTTTTGAAAATAATCATAACGGCCACGGAAAAAGTTAAAAAAATTTCAAATCACTTTTTAATAATTCTATCAACTCTAGTAGTGACATCCCCAAGATCACATTGAGTAATCTCTTTTACCTTTGCAGATATGCGTCGGTCAAACTTAGCGTGTGTAGCTACCACCATGCACACCAAGTCTTTTCCCATTTTTGAATTGTGAGCTTCAATGACAAGTATTGGTTATGGACCCAAGATATATCTTCGCGGTGTCATGCCATAGACTCAAACATGGTGGCTTCGGCTACCAACCTCCTCATATGAGGAGTTGTTTCTTATTTGGTTCTTACCGCTCGTTTTTATAAGACCTATATGTGTCACTATGTGCGTGCCATGGAAAGTCACTCACAATTGGCTTTTACCTTTCTATCTTGCAATTGTGAGTGCGCTACCATATTATGACAGTGTGTAGTCTCATCCTAAGCCAACTTATCCCAAAACTATTCTCTCTAATTGCAAACTTGTGGATCATCCCGTCGGCAGTTTTTGGTGAACATGGCGCCCGATACTACTGGCAACGCAGCGGTACTACCGCTGCCTGGGGATTTCGACTCCCAGGCAAGGTTGTACCACTACGGCTACCCTAGTAATCGGGTACCCGGTACTACCGGTGACCTCTAGCGGTACTACCGCTGGGAGTCAATCATACCAGGTAGCGGTACTACCGCTAGCCTGCCGGTACTACCGCTCCTTCCCAGGGGTGGTACCACCATAGGCTACTGGCATTACCAGCGAGGGCGTTTTCCTGAGGGGTTAAGTCAGGCGTGGAGGGTAGTTCCTCATTCTATCCCCTCCACCCCCTATCCCCAAAAGGATCCCTCTCCTCACCGCCGCCGCTGCCAAGAACCGCCGCTGGGGAGCCCTCCTCCGGCCTGGATAGCCCCATATTCCCTCTTGC
The DNA here is from genome assembly GCA_012064385.1 of Puccinellia tenuiflora. Lineage (NCBI taxonomy): Eukaryota > Viridiplantae > Streptophyta > Magnoliopsida > Poales > Poaceae > Puccinellia > Puccinellia tenuiflora. Next base: position 404,367 of record QRDG01000101.1, on the reverse strand, counting down.
TGTAAGCAAGACCATGCCTGCTAGTGTTAGTAAACCACTGATTAAACTTAGCACATACTTCAAGAAAGTTTGTTCAAAAGTCATCAATCCGAGTGAGATACAGAAGCTGGAGGCTCAAATCCTAGAAATATTATGTCAACTTGAAGTGATATTCCCTCCTACATTCTTTGATATCATGGAACACCTTGTTATTCATCTTGCAACTGAGGCTATGATTGCTGGACCTGTCCAGTTTAGGAATATGTGGTCTACAGAGAGATTTATTGGTCACATCAAGAAGTCTGTTCACACAAGAAGCCATCCTGAAGGGTCAATAGCAGAAGGCTATGTTATGGATGAGACTTTGACTTTCTGTTCAAGATACTTACATGACTGCCACACCAAATTCAATGCAGCAGCAAGGCATAATGATAGCACAACTTGCATTACATCCCCTGACAGATATTTGAGAATAATTGGGAGGCCAATGTCTGCATTTTCAGTAACTGAACTGGATCACACTTCATGGACCCAAGCTCAGAGATATGTACTGTTTAGTTATCCTCATATTACTAAGTATGCTGAAGAGCACATCAAAATACTTAGTGCAAACAGGAGAAGTAGTAAAAGAGATGTCGAAAGATGTCACCACAATAATTTCCACACATGGTTTGTTGAACATGTGCATTCCCTACTTGATAAAGGGATTGAAGTGCCAGAAGAAGTGGTTCTCTTAGCTCAGAAACCATACATGATGGTAAAAAAATACAGAAGTTACTGCATCAATGGGTGCATTTTCCATACAAAAGCACATGCTTATGGCAAACCTACACAGTGTGATGGAGTATCTGTATCAGCGAAGACTTCAAGTTATGCCAGTGCAAAAGATAAAAATCCTATTGTAGGAGATGTTCAATAGATGAGGATTGGTATGCTATTGTGTCTCCAGCAACAAGAGATTTCTATGACATGGAGCCTACAACTGACAGTTTATCTACATGATGTTAGTAGTATCATAGGTGATATTTTAGGTTTGAATTTATTTCAAGCTTACTGATACTTACAAAAGAAAGTTACTTACATTATGTTAATTGTCTGCAGGGAATTGCAATTCTTCTGAAAGTCAGGAAAAGAGGCAGCATGAGGTCAACGAGAAGTTGCAAGCACTTGGTCTGCCACCTAAGGAAACTCATAATGAAAATATATTTTCAAGGTTCCTTCAGGAAGCCAGAGAGAAAGGAATTTACAAAGGGCAACCGGAAGTAAGAACCTAAACCATGAAATCTTTCGTGTTCATATTAATCATAGTTGTAACCTAATGATTTGGTGTGTGCTCTTTCAGAATAACACAATATATGAGGAACTGGAGGAGTCAGGGGATGAAGAACTTTCAGAAGACAATTATGATAGTGATGCTACTACAATAGATGAAAATGACGAAGACAATAATACTGGTACTGTTATTGGTGTAGATGGTGAAGGTAAAGTAGTTACACATGAAAGAACCAGTAAATATCAGTACCGTGCATTTTGTTGCTAACATATTGTTCAAACCATGGCAGGTACTAGTAAGAAGACTGGTAGAGGACCAACTGATCTTAAGCGGTTCTGGAAGGAGTATGATCCCAATAACAAAATAAACCTGGTTTATAACAGAGAAGGACAGCCTTGTGGCACCAAAACTTGTAGGCTGACAAATTTTCTTGGTTCGTTGGTAAAGGGGAAAGAAATATCCCTAGCAGCCAGCAACTGGTGCAGAGTACCCAAACAAGATAAGACAAAGTTATGGAGTACTGTCAAGGTAAAACTGTGATTTAATCTCATTAATCTGTTTGAACTACATGTAGTAATCTGTTTTGAGATTTGCTTATGTGTCACTCACTAATATGTTTGAACTTACCATATAGGCATTCTTCAACATCGATGATTCATTGAAGTGGTGGGTGCTCAAGTCAGCTAGCAAGAAGTGGAAGGACTTCAAATCATATTTGAAGAGAAAGCATTACAAAAGCGGATTATCAACAAGAGCAAACATTGCCAATGGTTGTGATAAAAGAATACCAGCTGCTCAGTGGGAGTGGCTAGTTAAATATTGGAAATCTTCAAAAGGAAAGGTATGGTGTTCTGAATTAAATAAATGAAATTGCTAATAGCTTCGCTAAATAAATCTGTGTGGAATGTGTCGTTTATATCACTTATTTTTAAGGCTCGGCAATATCCCATGTAGGCATTAAGTGATAAAAATAAGGCAGCACGAGGTGATCAAAAGAATGGAGTGCATGCAACTGGGTCACGAAGTTTCGCAGTGGTGCAAGAACAAGTGGTAATGTTTTCGTTTTTATCGACTGGGTTAATGATCTATATTTAATTTGTGTTTTAGTTTTTCTTGCTTTGGTTAATGGTCTGCATCAATAATCTTTTAATTTCCAGGAACTTAAACTTGATAGAAGAATTTCGAGGGCTGAGCTATATTATGTGACACATATTAACAAGAAAGGGCTGCCTGTTGATGATTTTTCCAGGAAAAATTTGGTAAGTAGTTGATAAACCAGCAATTATTATGTTGCATGAAGTTATCTTGTACAGTGATGTATTCCAATTATATCATAATTTGATGGTACTATCTTGTATAGATTGAGATCCGTTCGAAATTAATTTCGAATCCAGAATTGCAAGGAGAGGAACCAAAAGAAGGTGATCTGTACTCAACAGTATTCCCAAAAGGCAATAAATCTGCAAGGCATGGAATTGGACTTGTTGTGGGAGGCAATTCGTCTGAGAAACTTGCAATGGCTCTGCATGCACTCAATGAGGCTAGAGTAGAAAACACAAAACTCAAGGGGGTTGTTGACAGCCTAGTGCAAACTCAAACCAGTTTGGTTGCCAGAAGTGATAATCTGGAGTTGAAATACACTCAGATGATGGAACTCATACTAGGCTCTCAGAAAATGAGAGGAGATATAAATGATGAAGCTGTTGAGCAAAGAAAATATCAAGTTGACAGTAGAAGGCACCAAGTTGAAGAAGAGAATATACATGAAGAACCTCAGATGGAGGATCATGAACTTGTCAGGATAACGCAGAGAGTTGAAGAGAGGAAAACAGCAAAAGCTTGGAATAAACCATCTGAAGCTCAGAAGATACTTGAAGCAGCTCAGATGGATGATCATGATCTAGATTGGAAAACGCAACAAATTGAGGAGAGGAAAACATCACAAGCTAGGAAGATACATGAAGATGCTCAGAAGATACTTGAAGCAGCTCCGACGGAGGATCATGATCTAGATTGGAAAAAATTGCAAATTGAGGAGACGAAAACATCACAAGCTAGGAAGATACATGAAGAAGAACAGGTGGAGGATTTTAACCTTGACTGGATGATGCAGAAAACTGAGGAGAAGAAAGCATCACAAGCTAGGAAGATACATGAAGAGGCACAGGTGGATGAACATGAGCTTGACAGGAAAAGGCAGAAAACTGTCGAGAAGAAAGCATCACAAGCTAGGAAGAAACCAGCTAAATCTCAGAAGGAACATGAGCAAGAATCTCAGATGGATAAACATGAGCTTGACAGGAGAAGGCAGAAAACTGTCGAGAAGAAAGCATCACAAGCTAGGAAGAAACCAGCTGAATCTTAGAAGGAACATGAGCAAGAATCTCAGAAGAACACATTAGTTGATGACGTGAATAAACAAGACCAGTCAAAAGCAAAAAAGATCAGGAGCATTAAAAGCATTTCGGGATCACAAAAAATTGAGACACCTAAAGCATTCAATGCCAGAGAACTTGTGGTAATCTTCTAACTAACATAGCTGCCCTACTTGGTTCTTATTGTGTCAAATAAAATTATCATTATTGACATGTTACTACCCTAACTGCAGGTGGAACAGCTGAAGAAGGTTAAGTTAGAGAAAGTTGAAGAAATGAATAAGAAGAAATGTTCCCTATGTAAAGGACAGGAAGTGGGCTTAGTTTCTCCTAACAGTTTTGACATGGTAGCACTTGCAACAGTCCAGAATTCAGAGCCAAATTCAATTGGGTTGGATGGGAAGCCTCTTAGTGAATGTGTGGAGGTAATGATAAACATAGTTCACAAGAGATCAACAAAGTTGCCCAGACCACAAGGAAGGATGATCAGGATGGAAAATGCTCTGGCGAAATGCATACCTTGGCCGAGGACCTGTGTGAGTACTTCCTAAACCTTCTGAACTGATGCATATGTTAAACCTGCTATTGTGAGCTTGGTAAACCTGCTAAACTGATGCATATGTTAAACCTGCTATTCTGACCATGAAACTGATGTATAGTCTATCATTTGGTAAACCTGTTATTCTTAACACTATTGTATAGTCTATAATTTTGAATTTGTATGAAACACCTTTCTTTTCTATGTTCAGATTTGCAAGGTTGACAGTTGTATAATTTCTTTTATCGATCGCAGTTGCTCCCTACCATTGCACAAACTTGTTATGGTTAATCAATGACACCATTCACTGCTATCAGTACATAGGATCACGGGAGCATTTTGGGGAATTAATAGTTCTGTACATTGTTTAGTATGAGGTTTTTTACCTTCTTTTGGCCTAAGGAAAACGGTATTGTATCTTAGGCTCTTAGCTGATAAATTATCAGTTTTAGCACCTCCTATTCTCAACAAGAAACTGCTGTCATTTTCATGCAGGTTACAAAACCAGATGAGAGATCACTTGGCCATGTGGTTGAAGCTCTAGTTAACAAATTGAAAGGGACACAAGAATCCACTTCGAAGAAAAGAACTGCTGATGGCAACCGAAAGAGAAGTTGATATAATTCATTGAGGAGGATGTTCATGTGTACATAGACATGTCATGTTCAGTTGATGGCAACAGAAAGATGATTAGTTTCATTTTCAGCTTGTTTAGTACTTTATTGAATTCATGTTCAGCTTGTTTATTACTGTGAAAATGAATTTGTGTTGAATTCATGTTCAGTTGATATTATTGAATTCATGAATTTGTGTTGAAATTTGGATGAATTACTGTAATTTGGATGAATGAATGGGCGCATGTAGAAGTAACCTTTAGAGGTATTAGTTAGTGCCTCTAATGTTATTATTGGAGGCAATGTTTAAATGTGCCCATATAAGTGATCTTTGAAGGCACTACTCAAAAGTGCCTCAAAAGGTATACTTTTGGAGGCACTCAAAAGTGCCTCAAAAGGTATACTATTTGAGGCACTCCAAAGTGCCTCAAAAGGTATACTTTTAGAGGCACTTTTGATTTGTGCCTTAAAAGACCTTTCCCTACCGGAGTAAATGCAGCACTATTTTTTCTGCCTCCAAAAATCTTTAAAGGCATTTTTTTTGACTTTTTGAGTCACTTTGGAGTGCCTCAAATTCTAGTACGTGATGTAGTGGCAGGACCACGCTCAGCTCTCCCGAAGCTATGGGCGCGCCACATGGGCTAGGTTTGATGCTCAACGCGGCCTCAAAGAAACCCATGAGGAGCACGAGCTCACCACCACACTAGTATTATGTTTTTTTTAAGACCTGTAGGGTTAGGGTTAGAGCTATTGTTCACCAGCGATCAACGTCAAAAATGCGTGAAAGTGTTTTTCTTAAGTTTACATAGTACCAGTTTCAGTACCTGTTCCGGCCTGAGGCTGCAAAATCTTTTTTTGGGGAAGCTAAAACAGCTTTTGCTATACACGAGTATGGCTGATCTGCTAGAGATGCTCTTAAGCGGTGTAAAATTAGTTGTACGAAAATTCCACACAAAAGTCTACAGGAATTAATCACTAAAAATAATGGTGCCACATATTTCAACGTATTTTGAAGGTAAAAAAAAAATGGATGCAGCAACCACCAATAATCATACATTTCCAGCTGGCTTTCCAGATTGTGGTATCAAAAGAAGATATCAGAGATGCTCCATCAGAACTGAGAATCAGATAAGAGTTCTACAACCAAACACCACAGCCTGTTTTTGCAAGTACACCGCCCAATATTGAGTTCAAATTATAATGAAAAGGTAACTCAATTGGTAAGAGTTTTCTAGATCCATACATTAACCGCCAAATAAACGTAGTTAGCTGACCAACGAAACAGTAAATTCATACACTCCGTTATTGTACAAATACTAGCAAAGTGCCCGTGCGTTGCAACGGCTATAAAATAAATCAAACTTTTCATTTTTAAGTAGTCTTTGATTTTGGTTCTATCATCGTTTTAGAAATATGTTGGCCTTTTCCGCGATCTAAATTCCCTTACATGTCCCATTGTACAACAATCCACATAAAAGTAAAATTAAAAGTCACCGTGTACTTTCTAATCTTCTTTGTACTTCATGGGTATCCAAAAGTATGAAATGATCATGCAGAAATTCACTTGTTAAATTTGGCTATCACACATATCCAACCCATTATTTTATATGATCCAAAACCAATTAATCTCATGTGAGAGTATGCAAATAAAAGTGTAACTTGCAGCAACCTCAAGCAATTGAAGCTGAACTTATGCTAAACGAAGGAACGAGTAAAAAAAGAGGAGAAGAGAAACATGAGGCATTATATGCCATGTTTTTTTATTGATTGATTGCTTCACGCAGGTTTAGAAATATTCCCGTGCGTTGCGACTGGGAACCAAACTCTTGAGAAAGTGTTCTATGATGAATATAAGTAAACAGCTGTCAGTTTTTTAATACATTGAGAAATGATGTAAGGAATCACCAAAACTGGTCGATACTCTTGTACTGAAAAATTGCTAGTTCACAGTTGAATCTCACATGGTATCGGTAAAATAAGCATTGTACTCAGTCCACAATCACATATGCAGTACAAATTATGAGATTCCAGTGAATGCTGAAAATGTCGGAATTACTGTTATTTGTACGATACCAAGGAATGTGGAAATATTCTTGTTATTAAATTACGGAAAATGGTTCAATAAATTTGAGTATACAATGGAATCTGATTGTGTGCAAATTTGTATCTATGTTTTCTGTTAACTAAATTATTAGGGGTCGGAGGGACTAATCTGATGCGAATGTTTCCATGATGTGCTATATTAAAGAACATGTCTTGAAATAGGTGTAGACAAAAGAATTCGACTGTTAAATTTCAGTCGCAATTAATTTGTACAGTTTGTAAGAATTTACATAGAATTTCCATGTGAACCGTGTATTCAGTTTTTTAATGGTAAAAGAGAACGCTGATATATGTTTGGAATCAAGCTAGTCATTGTAAGCAGATCTTCTGACCGCAGCAGCATAGTCATGAACTAACAGTAACTCTATGTAAAAAAAAAAGAAAAAAAACTAACAGTAACAATAGGTCTCCATAAGTTCTATCACTGGAAGCTAGCTCATGGTCCACAAATTGCTCTCTCTTCTGATCTTTTTAAACAACAAATTATCTGGATCTATTTTTCTATGTTGTGGACTTGTGGTTAAAGCTGAGAAGTCCGCGGGCTGTCCATCTCCAGGATCAGGTGTTCCTGCAAGAGTTGATGCAGAATTTTGAGTCCCAGAAAGACAGTAGTGGCTTCAGCGTCGAGGCAGTTATCAAAACTCCAGCCAGCATTGAGAACCAAGTCATCGCTGAGTTCCAGCACATCCAGATTCCCTTTCCTTGATGAGAGATCCGTCACAGTTGAGTATGAGAATTATAAGCTTCGAGTAGCACTCCGGCGGACTGAGCCAAGATGGAAACGACGGGAGTTGACGGGTGGTGACAGAGGACCGAGACACCGCAGGTTCCATCGTGCCTTAGTGAGAAGTTGGGCCCAGGAACAAGTGCATCAAGGAAGCATAGGAGAACACGGCTTGGCCATTCAGCTTGCTATGCGTGCGATGTGACGAGGACCAGGCGAGCTCGGCGGCGGATGTCAGAATAGGCGAGCACTGGCCCCCGCCGGCACTACCTAACGCAGCTTTTCTCCCAATCCCATGGAGCTCTCTCGTCTCAGGCGCGGCTGCTGCTGCTGTCCACCTCCGTCTCAGGCGCTTGTCCTGTCTCCATGACCCGGCAACGAAGGAGATGGGGAAAGGGGCACAGGAGACGGCAAGGTGGGGAGTTCTGGCGGGTGGTGGAGCTGAGGGAGGAATGAGAGTCTCCGGGAGAGTACGGCGCCGGCGGCAGCCACCACGCATCGTCTCCGACGCTACCGGACGGCGGGCTGCTGGTTTTCACGGCGATTCCCCATTTCAGGTGATAAGATGAGGTGGGAGAGAGATAGCAAGACAGGTTGGTGGTGGGTGTCTTTGTAAAATTTCCATAGACTGCTTCGTGTCTCTTAGATATAAATCCAACGGTCGTGGTTGAAAGATGGCAGGCACACCATTATGCCCGGGCATTCGGTCTGTTCGGTTTGCTCGGTCCGGTCTCTTCGGTTATCAAACATTTCGGTCATCTAGAAACACCACCCGAATTGTATTCAGTCTCTTCGGTCTTTCTGTATTCCGTCTTCGATCTATTCGGTCCGGTCTTCGGTCATGACCAAATAGACCAAATAAGAAATGGCAGCGCGAGTATATAAATTGGCAGTCCAAAGAAATGGCAGCACAACAGCTTACGGTGGCATCTCAAACAAGAACAAAATGGCAGCACAACTTGCACAAATATATACAAAGTTGACAGCACAAAAAATGAGAACAAAATGGCAAATATTAAGTCTCAATCTCACATAGTCTCACAGTTGGCAAGTCACAAGTTGGTAAATAACAACTCACATCACACCGATCAGAAGCACAAGTGCATATAAATAAAATAAATGAGCTAGACAGTGCACTGCCATTCATGCGTCGGTGATCAAGGACAGTCACCCCGGCTGCAGCTCTCATAGCTTCATCGGCTGCAGCTATCGTTGCTTCTGCTTCTGCATCTGCACCCACAAGCATACGTGCAGTCAGCTCATTCTCATAGTTATTCCTTCAGCTCATCCTCATGTTCAGGTGTCATCTACACAAGAAAACAGCAAGAAAATCTCTTATTCAGCTCATCCACATAAAAATAACTAGCAGTCTAGGCTGTCTAGCAATGGCAGTACATGTAGGCAGCAGCAATTCATAACTAAATTACAGTTCTCAATCTAATAGCAAATTCAAAACTAAATTAGGCAGGGCCGCAGGGGAAGGTTCATGGTTTCTTACGTTGCAAAGGCTGGCAGTAGCAGTCAAGCAGAACAGGAGCAGGGAGGGAGATGCGCCGGCGGTGGGGACGGTCTGCAGGTGGTGGCGCGGCGGCCTGGCGGTGGCCGGGACAGAGATGCGCCGGCGGCCCGAGTCGGAGTCTCGGAGATGCAGGGGATGTGCCGAGTCGGAGATGTGGCGGCGGCCAGGGTCGGAGATGCTCAGATGCGGCCGGGACGGAGATGCCGCGACGTGAGCTTGACCGTGATCATGGTGGCGAGCCGGCGACTGGCGAGGTGATGTGGACGTGACGGGTGAGCTGCCAGCGGCCGGCGTTGGAGTGGAGATGTGGCGGCGGCGCGACGCCCGTCCTGGCGCGTGGAGGTGGAGCTAGGTCACGAAAAGAAAATGGGGGGAAACTGGGAGGAGGCCGCGCTCAGACCTGGGATTCCTCCTCTAATTTGCTCGCAGGAGAGATTTCTTCGGTCGTTCCGGTCACTTCGGTCTACCATTGGCGATGACCGAACAGCTCCTAATTATTTCGGTCAGTTCACTCCCAGGACCGAAGAGATGACCGAAGACCGAACTGACCGGTATTTCGGGTTCGGTCCCGGTTTTTTCGGTTTCGGGCTTCGGTTTCGGTCTTTTATGCCCAGGCATACACACCATCATCACCAACTGTGGTTTTTATAGGAGTAGAGATTCCAGTGTTCCATGGCCACGAAACAACCATTCACGGGCACTCAGTCAAGCAGGCGTTGTGTGATGTTGCTTGAGTCCTGCACAGAACAGCAGTGTAAGCATGAACTTTCATTTTGTCAGCAACGGTCAGGAAGAAGAAACTCACACTAACACACATACACACTAAACTACACGCAGACTTTGCGGCACCGAATGCTACACACACAAATACAGAGCCCTCTTGCTCTTACTTCTTACTTTCTTAGAGCAGGAAACATGCAGAGACACAAACACTCACGGCCAAGCTTAAGCCATACACCGGCTTCTGCTTGTGACACTACCAACTCTGCAATACCACAAGACGCGAGCCACAACTAATTGAGTCTGCTTCTGCCCATGTCCATCTGCAGCACGACTGACCTTCTCCGACCCGACGGCGCATGGATGCATGCAGCTAGCTGAACACGTCAAGGCAGACTACTCACAACCTTGCATGACTAAGCCCTACCGTACTTTCTAATCTGCACAACTTTTTCCTGACTAACTAAATGTTGGAAACAAGGTCACCCATTTCATATGTACGTTGTTGGAACCTATAGTGCCTGGACTAACTAAATGCATGACTTAAACAAGGCAAATTCACCATCAAACTACACCTATAAACTTAGCTCCTACACATTTAAGCAGCAAAAGATTTGAGAACGAATTGTCAACCATTAAATTAAAAGCTGTTTTGGCAAACATGATTTAAATTCAGAAACTGATCGCAGAAAAAAAGCTTATCATAAATCGATGTAATACAAGTTATGCCAAACACAGCCTAAATTGGTGACAGATCCAGGTCTGCTGGTACTAAATCTAATAGAAAAGCAAGATAGAAATAATAGAAAATTTGGGTCTTCTTTACTAAATCTAATCGAGACGAGCAAGATAGAAACCACACATTACAAAACCACACTTTAAAGATTGCATAATTGCAGGTTGCAGCGAAGTCTAATTCTTTGTACTGGCATTGAGTTCACCTGGGATTTGTGGTATAATTTGTGGTATAATGGCAATGGTTTACATTGAACAAGAACATCCAGTAGGGATAATTCCAATCAGAGCAGGGTGATAGATGAAAAATCCAGTAGCACGACATTAGTAGAGCACCAGTTTGATGTCAGATGGAGCTGACAGCACATTGCCACAACCGCCCCGACACATGCCACTAACCTGCAAGCGACACCAGCAATTTGCTGCTCACTGATGCGGCTGCGACTGCATGGGATTAGCAGTCTAGAGTTCACCTTATCGTCCCAGTCAGCCCCTCCTCGCCGAACCCAACTCACGCAGGTCCCCACCGCTGGACATGCAAGAGAAAGATAGAGAGAGAGATGGAAGTAGACGAGATTACGCCACACTAAGGGAGTAACAAATGGAGATTGGCGAGGTGAGCTCTGCGTGTGCTCACTTGATAGAGAGGACTGCATGTGCAGGGCTATCCATACAGTTTTATGTCCTTACAATCAAACAATGGATGGGCTTAAAAGTTAAAACAGGGATCAACCTCATCCAAATTCGCCGCAGCATTACAATCCATTTCTGTCCAAGCCGAGGTAGGCCGTTACACTATCAATGAGTTAAATTTATCTTGCACATATCTACCAATAAATACTTGGAAGCTCTGGATATCACAATGACCCAACCCATAGATAAACACACAAGGTCATCTCTATCTCTCCTGTCTACAGTAGTCTGAGAGCTCCTTCCGCATCTCCGGGCCAAACCGAGGCCGTCCTTGGCGGCGATACCGTCCGGGAAGGGCTGAGGCGAGGTGCCGGCTTCCATTCTGTACAGTTTAGGTCTAGGTTTCCTTGTGTCTTGTCCTGTATGGCGTCTTGGAGTAGAGTGCTAGGTCTCCTCGGCGAGATCTGGCGCGGCTTGGTGGTGCTCTTCCCTGTGGTGGCGTGCTGGTGGCAGGTGCGCTCGACAGCGGTGAAGGGGACCTCGAGGATCTCCGTGAATACGGCTGGGATCTTGAGTCAGCCCGTCCTGGCACCATGGCACAGTGCTGGGCGGCCGGCACGGAGATATGCTCTGTTCTGCTCTCAAGGGAGGGAGTTCGACGAGCTTTGCAGTTAGGGCTCAGTCAATAAGCGTCGCCTTCTCTCGTTCCTCTGTATCGGTGCGCTCCTCCTCTTGGCCGGCCTTGGTGGCGAGGGAGAGAAGGGGGGTGGTTCTGATTTGGTTGGGATCTGTAGAGAGGATGGGGAGTTCGGGAGGCGCACGTTGTTCTGCATCCCTGAAGCTGCAAGTGGAGTTCCTCAGCGCCTGCTGGTTTGGGCAGGGGCTATCTTCGGCGACAAGAGCCACTCCGCGCTCTGGCTTCTGTGCCAGAGCACTTCCTTCCTCCTTCAGTGGAGGATCTCCAATCTCAGTGTGGGAGGTTCCGTTGGTGCTACCCCAAGTGGCAGGTTCCCCGGTGGTGGTGCCGACGCCCAGGCTTTGAGGTCTCAGGTGACCGGCGGTGATGACGAAGGACCCGATGGCATTTTTGATTTTTAATCTAAGGTCCTGTTTGTAAAATCTGAGGACGGATATGTATTTTCTGTTTTCTTTGGGTCCTCGATGTAACTTGTTTTCGCCCTTTCAATGCAGTTCTAGGCCCTTCGAGGCCTTTCCCGTTCAAAAAAAAGGCACAAGGTCATTAATTAAACCTTGGGTTTCTAGAACACCCAGAGCCCATCTATAGGCAATAAGCTAAATGTTCATTCAAACAATTGTCAATCCATTGTTTAGTGAGTGTTAACTTAGGTTACCACAACATGTATACTAACACCATCAAACAACTAACTAGTCACTTTCCAGCTTATAATGCTGGGACCCAAGATGCTTTGCTATACATGGAAAAAGAAAATAAAAATCAATAACCAATAAAGTTGAGATAAATGTACCTCTATAGCTTTTGCTAGTTTTATTGGTTCAGCGCTGCTTCTGAAGTTGTCACGAACCGTCTTGAAACATAATTGACAAGACAGACACATCACACATAAGAACCAGTACTCAGGGAAATTAAGGACACTCAGATTAACTAATGCACACAAGTTTAGGAATAATATGAATTATTCAAGCTAATGAAATCATGACCTAAGATAATACTAATAGAACCAAGGTATCTCAGCAAAGTGTACAACATCGATCTAATACTAAATCTGAGTATGAATAATGATACAAGCCTAACTAAAAAAAATCTCAACCATACAATTGTCACAAATAAACAGTACTCCTAAGCTCATAGAAGTTCTCCTACTTATACAAAATTACTACATTTTAATAAAAAAAGAGAAGCGAATTTCTGCATCAATGTGGATCTCAATTGAAATTGGTGTATGTATCTGAGTCACAGCGAGCTTGTTCACCTCATACCTTTGGTAAGATACATCTAGCATTTCTAGTGTCAGCACTGGTCTCAATCAACTAAAATGTGTACCATTCTCATATGGAAAGTCTTATGGTCGAGATACATCTAACTGACATCATAAAATACTCAGCAACAAAGAAATGAAACGGCAGAACTTGACAGAACAAAATGTGGACACTGTGAAATAGATAGACAGAGAAATCAAGTTACCTGCAATAGCATGTTTACTGCTTTCACAAGGGCCTGCTTCACGTCAGTAGGATGCAGAGCGCCACTTTCATAATCAGCAATAAGATCTTCCATGCTCAAGAAGACTCTGTATAATTAGTAGCTGTCAATTGTCACAAGCCATGGCATACAAGAACACAATATTATCCGCGTGTTGTCACGGTAATGAAAGATGATTTTTATATAAGCAAAGAATAGCGAAAATGAGGTTGAAATGCACTTTGTCAAAATAAAACTCTTGCAAGCTATGCATGCGTATGATATGCGCTGGCAGATGACGTGGACATCCTGCATGACAATTTGCAAACATTAAATTTGCACGCACTTTGCCAAGAAAAATAAATGCATGCACGATTGGTCATGCGCATGCATTTTTCCAAGATTTGTTTTCATGCATGCATGGTGTTGATGATGTGGACACTGCATGTTGAGCTCGCAAACATATAGATATTATATTACAGATTCCTGGCTAGTGAATATTGGAATTACTGACAACCCAGACTGAATGATATAATTGTACATTCTACTGGTGAACACTATGTGTTAACATTTTCTCAGCACAAGATAAAGTGTGACTTCGCAGTGACACTTACATGTTGCCACCATTCTCTTCCTTCCGAAGCACCTCAAACTTTCCAAACCAAGGTAAGATTATATACTTTATGTACTCCAAACACGGATTGCCTACTGTAAATTTTGCAGGGCACAGAGCATTCCCTATTTTTCTACTGACATCCTCCTGCAAATAAAAAAACGGCAACTATTGAAGAAACTCCATTGTAGAAACTGTGAAAGAAGATTCTTCTGTGAACTACAAAAAGGTAACAAATTTCTACATTGTTAAGTTTAACTTGTTGACAACAACGAAAACTAAATGTCAGTGTGAGGAGGACAACATTATACTTTTCAGAAAGGTGTTCAAATTGCTAAATGACATAATTAATATCCCATCTAGGCTCAAGGAACAGAAGACAGCAGTTAACTATATTAGGCCTTTTTATTACACCTGCATATAAACACTAAGTCAAGATATGATAAGCACTTCTACATTTATTGCTGCAGTTCCATTTCATATCCCTCTCTCTTTAAATGATCCATACAAAAAAATGTTAAAGCACTCCTGGATATCTTTGGTTATTTACAACAGCAATTGTACTGTTAGCACTAAGAATTTCTATTATTTTTGTCTAGCAGGAGCAAAGGTGAGTTTCCTGCATGATTATACTAGTATGCTGATGGTACACGAAGGGTCACAAGGATCTTTGAGTCTTTTAATCTCAGCAGTTAAACCCATATCAACCCAATAGATTATATAAAACAGGGTTAGCATCACAAGGTCAATTGTATAAATAACAATCAAAAAGACAGATACCTCATCATCTTCCATGAAGATGGACCATCTTGCATTCTCCCACTCCTCCCATTCTGGGTCTTGAAATAAATCAGGCGCCATATCTGTATTATATTAAGCTAAGCATTGTGTGCGTGAACTAGAGAAAACTACGTGAAACAATCAATAATACAAAACATCAAGATACCGTGGAACAAAGCAATTGGTGTGTTTTTCGATTGTGTGAGGTTGCAGTATTCTCTAGCTAACATGTTCGCCCCATGCTGATCCATGCCCAACAGCCATATGTCTACCTGCATTTCAGAAGGTGTTTATACTCAAGCTTCTAAACTCGTAAGTAATCTCATGGCTTAAACTAAGCATGTAAACCAAAATAGAGGGTACATATATTTTCTCATGTATTGAATCTGGTGATCAGAGAATTGGTCGTGCAGATAAGAACAATAAATAATTCTAGTGAAACTGAGCACATGCATAATCTACTATAGCAAAAATAAAAGAACATCAATTCAACATATAAGCCCAGTAGGCCATGTGAACAAGAATTAAGAACGTGCAAACGAATGAGAAGTAAAGAAGGCTTGGAGATATTATACATATTAACAAAATTCAAACATGTGTGCGACTGGGTATAAATAAATCAACTATGGACTTGATTCTGCAAACAAAGAAAGGAACATAAAGCATAAAGACATCTGCGAGGAGATACTAACAGTTGATAGTTGATGTGTTACCAATTTTTTTGGTATTAAAGTCAACGGTTACAGGGACCAGACAGGAAATTCTCTTTGTTAACAGAAGGGCAGAGGTTCTCCCCTTTTCTCTCTCCCAAGATTTTCCTTTGTAGCTTGTAAAGAAGAGTATATAAAGAATATTGGACGGTACTACACGGCTGCCGCCACACGGTAACACTAGCATGTGCCGCCACACTACTACGTCTACATGCTGCCATGACATCAGAACTTCAAAGCCCTGGTATCCTATTCTATAGGTAGTTTTTCATTCACTTTATCAGACTTTAAATATCACTTATCATACTAACTACACTAGATCTATAGTGCCGCAGCCTAACAAGGGCCTAAAATTAAAGTGGAAATAAAAATTGTAATTTAAAATGAAGGGCATAAATTTAAACATGTTTGAAACATTGTTAATGGTTAGATCACATTTACCGAATAGAAATATCACAGACTAAAAATAAAGAGCAAACTATCATATCTTTGAAACAATATGATCAATGCTGCAAAAAAGCACATGGCATCACTAAAGTTGCACTTCCTATGTTGCCTGAAAATAAGTAAAAAACGTAATATCTATTAGTTCCGTAGCAACGCGCGGGCATTTAGCTTGTAACAACAAATGAATGTTTCTCAATGATAGGACAATATGAATAAGTTCTTGACATTCTTACAACATTGGGACAAATTAGTATATCAAACTACTCAAATCCAGCTCTAGGGCATTCACCAGATCCTCAATCTGATTTTGAAAATTCTAACATCCGTTCTTTGGTCTTTGGTCTAACATTTGCTAGTAAGAGTATGTATGACATTTTTGGAAATTCCAATACTCAAGGTATATATTAGACTGTTATTTCCAATCTGGATAGGTGTATTATGTACAAAATGATCAAAGTACCAGAAAGTCGATCACATGTTCTATGCTCATTGACACACACAAACACAGGCAGCAATTAACATTCAAGGATGGATATTATATTAAGGAAACCAACCTCTGGAAATAACATAACAGCACCCTGCAAGCAAGGAAATAATATCTCAGCAGGAGTAGGTTCCGTCGTCATATATGGATCCATAGTCCCACAGCCCCTGCTTGGTAAAGAAATAAAGTGACTTGTTCAAGAACAAGCAATGACCTAACAATTCAATGCTCAAAATCAAAGGTTATAACTGAAATTAGCCTTAGGAGTTATGTGATACCTTCTATCTTTTGATACATGAAAACTAAAACACTTTATTATTTCACTAAGATCGTTTTTCCTTGCAATATCCATGACAATTGGCCAGTACTGATCTGCATGGCGACCTATTGCATCTGACAACTGCACGAGCTCTACCCCATCAAGGTCCATGCCAGATGCTTTCCACATCTCAATATTGTACCGGCCAATAGTCTGCATTTTACTTATACTGCCTCCAAACTTAGGGTCCATTTGAGCAAACCAATCTGCCATCAATATTATAACTTTGCAGCCAGCTTTAACCATCTTATTGACATTTATTGTCATTGAGATTGCCTGCACAATGAGAATAGAACCGTGCAAAACTCATAGTGAACATCGTATAAAAGCTTGGAAAGGCTCCCATGAACCATTGGCATCATTACTGATACATTGAATATCACAACAACATAACCTCATAAACTAAGTTGCTGCAAATATTATAAAGTAGCAGCAGAGAAATGGACCGAGTAATGCACAGCTGGTAGGTAGAACTGTGAGCAAGGTAACCCAAGCAAGAGGGATCAAACAGGAGAATAGTAAAGGAATTTAATTTTGAGAAAACAATTTTCATAAAGAACTAAACGGATGATCAACACAAAAACCATTTCCCAAGAAGATAGATATATATATATATATATATATATATATATATCGACAAAAGTATTGGTATGTGCGTGAACTGTGGAAATACCTATAGTGGCCACACACGAGCCCTCGTGATCCGAGCTGGGAGGCAGACAAAACTTTCCTCTTTTCTTTTGTCTTGTTTTGAGCGGCATTTGGTATTTCCTCTTTGGTACGCTTGGTCCCCGATTTCTGCGTATGTGGCAGACCCTAGGCCTGGTCCCCTAGGGAAGAAAAGTGTTGCCAGCCCACTAGGCCTTTCATTTTCTCCCCCACCCCACCCAGAAATCACAGGCCGAGATGCCATTTTGGTCCGACCTAGGTATGAAAGGTGTTGTCGACCCTACCGCTTTTGCTTCTCTCTCACACAAGCCCTCCAAAAAGGAACCATAAGGAAAATTCGGCACCAATCTCCAAGCAACCAACGTCCAACGATGCCGATAGCACTCACCCCAGTTCACGAACTGTCGACCCTACCTCTTTTGCTTCTCTCTCACACAAGCCCTCCAAAAAGGAACCATAAGGAAAATTCGGCACCAATCTCCAAGCAACCAACGTCCAACGGTGCCGATAGCACTCACCCCAGTTCATGAACATAACCAAGACGCTCCCTAGCTACACAGCTACACCCGGGTGTAATATGAATATGTTATATGAGTATTGTGCATCCGCAATACTCTAGATTTTAATTTGTTCCAACAATTATATACCCCACCCACACGGCCACACCCACCCACCACATGCACCCAAAAAAAACCACAACAATACAAATTCTTGGTTTGATTACACTGATAATACTTCAATAGTTTTCAGCAGATATACTATCAGGTCATGTGATTTTTCAGTGATATCACACAAAATTCAATCATCCAAAAATAAAAAAAATTAGACAATCATACATAATTAGATCACGAACCAATAGAAATAAGCAATATTGGTCGCGAGAAAAAGCTTGGTCAAGAAGTAGAAACTAGAAATCAAGTCTGGTTAGAAGATGCAGAAGGGGGCACCCTTATTTACATGATTAATACAGGACTGTAAACACTTGCCATTATCTAAACTCTCGATATCTAAAAATAAAGATACTAGAAACATTACATCAGCGATAGATTATTTTGTTTAGGACATTCCTAGAAAGATACTGAACTCTAGCAAGTGCTCGGTTATTCTAGATTGTTCCAACAAATATACTGCATTTTTTAGCACCTCTAGTTGCATCTCTAGTTAAAACAAAGAACAAGAAATATATAGCAATATGCAAATTCTTACTGTACCTGGGTTAGTTGCATCCAGGGGGAGGGGTCACACCAAACATAGCAGATGGGAACGGTTTTCTTCTTCAAGAGTAGAGTGAGCTCATAGTCACTGACACACTCCCCAATACTACTCAGTGTTTCAAACCTTTGATCAAAGCTCCCCTGAACAGTGCCATTAGGTTCAAAGATACAGGCGGAAGGTGTTCCCCTGTATTAACAAAAATCCACAACAGAGAACATATAAGATCACGAACTGTCCCAACTTCTATGTTAGGGGATTACATGATATTCCAAGACTAAGATGACCCATCGTATGACTCTAAAAGTAACATAATGAATTGCAGAAAATGAAAAAAATGCACGACACAAATCCACAGCAAAAGAAAACATAAAACATTACATGTTGTCACATTTTCTCCTTTTTAGAGGATTACACGATAGTTTAAGTACAAAGATTACCAATTTACTCACCGGCTGTAATTTTGTAGAGGATGTTGCTCTTGGGGCAAAGTTTCAGGTCGGTCTGGCACAAGATGGAGCTGGTGAACCTGCTGTTGAAGGTGGGAGCAGCGGCGAAACGCGGCTGAGGCCTGAGCAGATAGATCTAGCGGGATTTTACCCTGGTGCTGCGTAAGCGAACCAAACGCGCGGCGAAGCGCGGTGGAGGCGTGTACAGGCAGATCTAGAAAGTGTTTGCTCTGGTGCTTCGCAAGGGAACCAAACGCCCGGGATAAAATCCCAGAAGCCATTCAGGCGTCGCTAATGTTCTCTTTCAAGAAATCGAGGGTGGGCTAAGTCCCAACTGAAAATCCGATCGGCACGATCAACAGCCGCCGCCGCCGCCGCCGCCACGGAGCAAGGAAAAGGGTTAGAGCAACTCCAGCCGTTGGCCTCCGCAGGCAGATTTGCCGGCGTTTTTTTTGGGGGGGGGGGGGGGGGGGGGGGGGGCGGCGGAAAAAATCGGACTGGGGGTGGGCCGATTCCCAGCTGCGGCCCCAGCCGGCAAAAACACGAGATAAACTACGAAACTTACGCGAATTTGACGAAATTTGTTCAAACTTGACGTTTTTTCGTCGAACACGAAGGATATCATACAAGATAACTAAAAAAACAAAAAACAAAAAATAAAACACGGCAGCGCGGCATCTACATGCCGAAGTGGCGGTAGAACTGCGTGTAGTCCCCGCCGTCGTCGTCCTCGTCGTCGTCCTCGTCGCCACCGGTCGGAGTAGGAGCACTGCACCCAGCGTCATCGCCGCCGCCGTGCTGGCTCGGGCCGGCACCGTCCTCGTCGCTGTCGACCAGCACGACGTACTCCGGCCCGGCGCGACGACGGCGGCGGCGCTCGTAGCGCGTGAGGAGCTCCTTCTCCTCGGCCTCAATGCGCCGTTGGCGCTCCTCCTCCTCCCGCTCGTGCTCGCGGGCCGACCATTCCAGCGCGAAGTCCACCGGCACCGGAGGGACATCGTTCAGACTGGCCGCCATGGCGGCCCGCACAGCCTCCTCCTCGTCGTAGGCCTCCTCCTTCACGACGGGCTTGTTCTTGAAGGCCTTCTTGAGGGCGCGGCCGCCGGTGCCGGGCTCCTTCTTCGGCGTCAGCATGCGGGAGGAGCTCCCGCCGGTGCCGGTGCCGGTGCCGGGCTCCCTTATGACATTGCCGCGGGAGCCGCTGCTTCGCGGCGGCTCGTCTGCCGGCTCCTCCTTGACGCGGGCGAACGGCGTCGAGGAGCGTGCGGCGTCGGAAGAGGAGGACGACGAGAAGGACATCCTCCTTGGCGTCCATCCTTGGCGCGCCGACAGGCCCTGAAGGCGCGGCTCATTGCCGTCCTCGATGTACTCGAGGACATACGCCAGCGACCGGCCGGGCATGCCCCACCACCGCTTCCGGCCGTCGCTGTTGTTGCGCTTGGGCGCGTGCGCCGCCGGGCCGGGGTAGTCGCTGAGCTGGCGCTGGCGGCGGTCGGCGAAGAACGTGTTCTAGCGCACGTTGTTCTCGGGGTCCCAGATGGGATCCGCCTGCTCCTCCTCCGTTAGCCGCTCGCGGGCAGCGTAGATCTCCGCCAGCCGCTCATCGCCGGTGGGGACGGGGGGACCGGGTGTCCCATCTGGCTGAGCCGCCAGTCTCCGGGGAGCCTCATGCCGGGCGGGCATGGGTAGCCCGCCTCGTATAGCAGGCGTGCCTCCCTGTCCTGGAGCCAGGTCCGGCTGAAGCCGTTGGCCGCCGCGCCGCTTGCTGGATCCATTTCGGTGGTGTGCGAGGTTTGGGAGGGGAAGAAGGGGTCGATGCGTGCGTGCTCGGCGAGATGGGTGTGCTCGCTGTGACGAAGGGTGGGGTAGTAAATAAATACCGGCGGGAGAGGACGGGGCAGTAACTACGGCGCGTGGCCGGTTTGACGCGACGGCGGCAGGCGCAGTAATGCGACGCGGGAGACGAGGCGATGAGGACGACGAAGTGTTGTGCCGCTGACAACGCGGGCCCACGAGAAGCTTCGCGCGGTTTCCCTCGGTTTCGCGTGGTTTCCCTCGGTTTCGCGCCATTTCCCCTTTCGCCGGCGCCCCCAGACCGAACCCGGCGCGCTGGGTTCGGCCTGGGACGCCGGATAAAATTTGGCCCAAATCCGGTGAAAAACGAGACCTTGGGGGGTCCTGGGGGCGCGACTACGGGGATAATGGACCGCCGGCGTCGAAAAGTTGTCCTGGGAGGGCTTCGTGGGGGGGACGGCTGGAGTTGCTCTTAGGGTTGCGAAGAAATAATACTTCTAGGTCTGACAATGCACTCGGCTCGCGCTTTTTTTATACTCCGGGAAGTCGATGGGTCAGAACTCGAAACGTAAAGGCGCCGCTCCGCCAGAGCTGGCCAAACGGGCGGCTCGGCACTGTGCCAGGCACGGCCCGACTAAGCCACGGCATGTTAGTTACGATTAGCTATCGTGTCGTGTTGGGCCGGTCCACATGTCCCGGCTTTAGATTAGACACTGCCCATCAGCACGGTTAAGATCTGACGGGCCAGATTTAGGCACGGTCCACTGGTACTAATTTGGCCCACCGACATTAATACAGCCTGAAATAGATAAAAATAGCTAAAAAAAACTTTAAAAAGAACGACCCAATCGTGTCGGGCCGGCCCGCGTGCCGCGAAACGAAGTCGGGCACGAGCCCGGCCAGGCCCGTGCCGTGCCGCGGCACGATTACCGTGGGTCGTGTCGTGCCAAAAAAGTCGTGCTTCGGGCCGGCCCATTTGGCCAGCTATACTCCTCCTCGTTGGGTATCGCTCCGTCTGGCCTTCAGATTTTGCAGGCATCGCATCGTGTTCATGTGGGTTGTTTCATGGACTTTGAACATTTCTTTTCCTTTTTCCCGACGATGGTTCCAGCACCGTCCCTCCTATGCATCGCTTGAAACAATTTTGACGCTCGCCTCGCGCGCGCGTAGGTCGTTCGTGCACTGGATCACCCGCAGCCCGCGTTTTCCGGTCCAATTCATTTTTTTTCGTTTTTATGTACATTACGTTCCCGTTTCTTTTTCTCTTCTAATATTTTTCTTTTCTAGAAATATTCTAACAAATAGATTTGTAACATTAAAATCGCCCATACAAATAGATATAAATATGAACCTATTTCAATCTGAAAAAAATTCAAGTACGAATTTTTTCGAAATATGCACATTTCAAAATCTAAATATTTTCTAAAAAGTAACATTTTCAAATTTCAACAATTAGGGTGAACCAAAAATAATAGAGAATTAAAAATGATATTGAACCAAAAAGAAACTAAAATTAGGGTGAATGGAAAATAATAGTGAAACGAAAATGTCTGTGAATTGAAAATAAAAGTGAACCAAAAATGTCGGTGAACCAGAAATAATAGAGAACCGAAAATGTCGATGAACCAAAAATAATATTGAACCGAAAATGTCGATGAAGTGAAAATAGTAGTGAAACTAAAATGCTGGTAAACTTAAAATAATAGTGAATCGAAAATACTATTGAACCAGAAAGAAACTAAAATTAGGGTCAACCAAAAATAATAGTGAACCAAAAATGTTGATGAACCAAAAATAATAGTGAACCGAAAATAATATTGAACTAAAATAAATTAAAATTAGGCTGAGGTGAACCAAAAATAATAGCAAACCCAAAATGTCGGTGAACCTAATGATTATTTAATATGAAGTCTAGTGATGCAGGTTTATAGCTAAACTAGATCATTGATGGCGCGCGTTGCCGCGCCCGTCTATTTGGCGTGAGAATGTTAGTAAGTGAACGAAAGAAGAAACATACGAATTATTTAGCAACTTTATAGGGAATTAGAGATAACTGATATGAAACTTAGCACATTTCCTTTGGACTGGTTGTGGACTTTCCTCGTTCTGAATCTGGGTGTACCATTCGGGCTGAATGGCAGCACCACGACACCTGCTTACTGTTGAATACTTGACCCAAATGTTGACCAATTGTGAAAAATTACGCGGGTCACTATTTCATTAAATAAATATACAAAAACATATTATTTCCAACATATTCGTCTACATCAATACAAAAAATGTGCATAGCACCAAGATTAATTTCTAACGAAGTCTGAAATTATGAAAATATTTATGAGCAATTGTGTAATCACAAATAGCAAAGATTAAAGAATTTGTGTTATTGTGAAAAACAGAGACTGCAACTTAAATAATATCTACACAACTCTTGAATCCTGAACATTACATTATACAAAACAAAAAAGCAAATATCATGAATCATTGATAGAAAATATACATAGCAGTTGCCTGTGCCACTATGAAAAATCAACATTACATTTTACAAAACAGAGGCTCGCGGCGTAAAAAAAATCAACAATGAAAAATAAGGCTATGAAAAATCAACATAGCAGTAGCACAACCTGTGCAACTATAAATATCGGATTTGTGACCTTGTAAGGTTGCCATGGATAGTTAATGACAATGTTGCTTCACAAAAAGTCAGGAACATAATCCGGTTTATAATATGAATAGTGAACAACAAAAAACGTGAGGCAGCAAAAGATATCGACTTCAAGTTATAACCTGAACGCCATGAAGGTGAAACATATAACATTGAGATTTTGACCTGTCTAAACATGGTGGTATTTACATGTATTATTTATAAGATTACTGTGGAGGAAGTTTCTAAAATCATGATCCACTTTGGAATTTGGATCATCACCTTGCACATAGCAAGGAAGTTTCCATCCCAACAACATGCTAGTGCTATCGCTTCCTCATATATGTTTATAATTGAACTTTGCACTCCTCATTGGAGCCTCCTCGAACCTACATGACCAAACATAAAAGCAGCGTAATGTTTAGTTAAAGACACTTGACTGCAAATTCATGCAAATAAGGAATTCCCTTCAGCATTGGAACATCGGTTTGGATCATCGTTGTGCCCTTTGTCCTAAATCGTCACTAAGTATCACCTAGCTTGGAATCCTGTAGCACCTGCACATTTGGATTCCAGTAGAACAGAACTAAAATAGGCACAATTAGTTAGATGGTTACCAATCAAAGACGAGCCATCCGCTGAACAAACTATCACACAATATTACCGACAGAGTAGTAAGGAGAAGAGGAGATGTGGTTTTGGTCCACTATGAACTACCCTTGGCTGAAGCACGGTCACAAACTTGTGGATGCAGGTTCTGGTGGCCTCGCCGCCTTGCAAGCAAGTGTGCATTTTGCTCTCGTGAGCTTAGGACTTTGCAAACCAAGAGAGCAGAACCAGTCTCCAATCCTTTTATTGACAGTACCTGCATTGAACAAGAAATCTACATCAATTGGAAGTCCAAACTCAGCATGAATAGATGAAAAAGGGAGAATTCTGAAGAAAACCGAAAAAATAGGAATACAGTAAGAATAAAATGGAATTCTAAATCTTGTTGAGAAAGAATGGGGAGGGACCGTCTTACGAAGAGAGCATATGTAAGCTGTGGGATTGTAACCGACCTGCACTATAGGCCGTCGGCGAGTAGAGCTGCTCGATTGAAATTAATGGGTGAACTCCAACTGACCGCCATCGAAGATGTTTGATGCCACAACCAGAGACGCTTGAGCGCCTCCAATGAACCTACGCTTGAGCGCCTCCAATGAACCTACACCTGATATGGCTGCCATTAGGGGTTTGTAGGAACTGAAAATTAAAACGACCTTAGTTCAGCGCACCATAGCGACCGACGCATCAGCTCGTCACCATCAATGGCAAGGGGTGGTGCTCTACATGCTGCACAAGCTGCCGAAGACCGCATCGCAGATCTATGCCCGAGTATATGGACTAGATCGATCAGAATAACGGGTCGCATGAGGTCAGGCGCCCTGACCACACCCAGCCACACCGCATGGGTGGTGCGGCTCACCGGATTGGAGGCGTGGATCGCATGGAGTCGGACCGTCGGAGTCCTGGCCGAATCACATCGGTGGTTCCGCTCGCTCTCCTGTGCATGTTCATTGCATTGATTACAACGCTACCAACCAGACGTGATGGCTTCGTTTTTTTCCCATCGATTTGACTCGGAGCGGAACCGGCTTTGCTTTCAGGTCGCTCTACTAATGGCATTATCGCGTTAGGTTAGGCCCAATACACAAGAGTGGGCTGATTTGATGCCCAGAGGAGCATCCCGTAGGGATATCTGGGCCAGTGCAGGATTCTAATGAAAATCGGACGGTTGGGACCGTGTCTACCACGAGATCTGATGGCCACAAGTGTCTAGTTCGTGAGAGATTGTGAGAGAGCTCCTCCTTGGCTCAGTTATAATATCCCTAATTATCCATATCAGCATCGACTCGCAAAAAGAAAGTTTTGATGTGTCAGGAAACTCCCAGGCCGGAGTCTCCGGTCCTAGGATTTTCCTGCCTAATGACACAAAGGTGGAGAGCCACTAGTGCCAGTCCGGAGGGAGACCGGAGTCTCCGCCCCAAGGATACCAGAGTCTCCGGTCTGCGAGTTTTTCATCGACAGCGCGCCAAGAGTGGAAAGCCACTGGACTCAGTCCGGAGGAAGACCGGAAGGAGTCCGGACTCTCCGGTCTGACCTAGGTAAGCAAATCGTCTCGGAAGGACCCCGGACTTTCCGGTCCAGACCGGAGTCTCCTGTGTACTTACACCAAAGTCTCAGGTGTAAGCAGTACACAACGGCTAGAATTGAGGAGGGGTATAAATGCCCCTCCACCTACCTCAAGACAAGTAGCTTGACCAGCATTGAAGAACCCTAAACTCTTGCAGGCTCAAAACTCATCAATCTCCCAATCCCTCCACCCAAACTAGTTGATCTTAAAAGGATTGAAGGAGAAGGTCAAGATCTACATCTTCACTAAGCGGTTTTCCATTTCCCCCTCATTTGCTTGAGGGATTCGTGGCTAGGGTTTCCACTAGGAAAACCTAGTTTGTTGTTCTCACTTCTTATATTGTTTGAACAGATTTGGGAGCCCCCAATTTGGGTGTGGGTGTGTGCCCCAAGATTGTTGTAAAGGCTCCGGATTCTGCCTCGAAGAATTCCGATGGTGCAAGGTGAGCCGAGCCTTTGTGGCGAGGTTCATCGGAGAATAGGGTGAGGCCTTTGTGGCGTGCTCACACCCCTCCAAACGAGACGTATTCCCCTCATAGGGAGGAACTCGGGAATACATCCTTGTCTCCACGTGCTTCTCTATCGGTTATTTCTATCCTCACTTACCTTAACGGGTATCTTGTTTAGACCTCGTGCTTGCTTGTCATATAGGTAAATTCACCGTAGTTGCATATCTAGAGAATTTACCTTTTGTGTCAAGCCTAAATCGAAAAGAATTAAAATTTGGTATAGCACCTATTCACCCCCGCCCCCTCTAGGTGCCCATATGATCCTTTCAATTGGTATCAGAGGCTTGGCTAATTGTTTAGGCTTCACCGCCTAAGAGAGTATGGGTCCAGAGGAAGGAGGTCCGAGTGCTATTACTTGTGGAGTTTCCATTGATGTTTTCAAGAAACTGGAATCATCCGTGGAAACTCAAAATGAAGGAGTTGCGTGAAATGATGGTGCAACTCTTAGCTAGTAAAGCTCCCGCATCCCCTCCTCCAGAGGATAATGCTTCCGCTGCTAAAATTGTTGATGGGAAGGAGGGGTACGGTGCGGTTCCGCATTTGTACTCCGCCGACCCACCTATCCCTCATCCTCATATAAACAATATGGTTGATCCACCTAGGCTTAATCCATCTAATTTTACTGATTGACAATTCTCTATTAGATCATGATACGTCTCTGACGTATCTATAATTTTTTATGTTCCATGCTTAATTATATATCATTGCCACGTGCTTTTACAATGTTTTTATAACATTTTGGCATAATTCATGGAACTAACCTATTGACAAGGATTTAAAATATATAAAAATATTTGAATTCGGCCAAACCCATAAAAAGATATAATAAATCTAAGATACAGGGGCTTTTCTGCAAAACTGCCGCTTAAAACTAATTAGGGAAATTCGCAGAAATTCCCTGGCCACATGGTTGTCTCTGATTGGCTGGATCTGCTGACTATATGCTGACGGGTTGCTGACTGTACATGCCACGTGGGCGTACCGGTTCGTTTAAGTAGAATAAAACATGACCGTCAGATCCAGATCTGACGGTCCAGATCTATTTGACCAAACGGTGGTGTTGCTAGGGTTACGGTGGCCGGTGGCCGACGGCGGCGACGGCACGGCGTGCTGCGTTCCGGCGAATTGAGAGGGGCCGGGGAGGGGGCAAGTCATACCACTGGTGCAGGAGGACGAGGCGGTCACGGTGGCGAAGTTGGAGACGGCGGGGTGCTCCGGTGCTCCTCCTATTCCTCGCCGGAGTTGGAGGCGGCGGCGGTTAGCCTCGGGCTTTGATGGCGTGTTGACGGGAAGAGTGGCGTCGGTTGTACCTTCCAAGTGAACTTCTAAGTATTGCTATAGCTCCCGGCAACGGCGCCAGAAAAGAGATTGCTAATCGGTGAATGATGCGTTGGGTGGTGCCCTAAGCGAAGACGTGGATGTAGCAAGTAGCAGTTTTCCCTCGTTAATGAACCGACATATATCGAACCAGTAGGACTTTGAAATCAACAACAAAGTGAATGTTGAAAATCTCTGGTGCTTAATCTTCAACAGACGTGGACCTGCACACACACTTAACCAAAATACTTTGCCCCTAACGATGGAAAGGTTGTCAATCTTTCCGGTCTCGCAGAAAACAAAGCGGTTAATTGTATAGTGAAATAGATAAAAATATGAAAATGTACCAGTGGAGTAATGATGATGAAAAATGATGAATAAATGTTGTAATCAATGTAAAAAGATGGACCGGAGGCCATGGGTTCGCTAGTGGAGTTTATCAAGTAAATAAAATACTCATATGATGGATAAACAAATTATAGCTGGACAATCTTCTGTTCTATTATATATAATTAAAACAGAAGACAAACGACTGCTAGGATTCATCCGTTCAGATTTAGATAATATCAAAGGTGGGGATTAAACAAGGGTTAGCCCGCAGGCTACTAGACCAGGTCGATCCGTATCCAATTTGTATGACACACATGGACTCTTTACAGTTTTATATGGACTCTTTGCAGTTTGTATCAGCCATGGATGCAGGACCGCAGTCTGTTGCTTCCGCGGCAGCCCCCTCCTCCGTGACAATCACTAACCACGGGCAGAGTGCTCAAGTTAATGGTAAATACTATCTATCTGAGGCCGGTGGGAAAGAAAGTTTCGGACTGCTTCTACACCGTCAAAATCATCTCCATCATACGGCCACGATTTGCTTTTTTTTCCTCGTTGACCAGGGGACATAATAATTCCCCAAATCGCTCCCCATGAACCCCTCCCGGCCTCCCCAGACGCCACAGAATCGAGACGATGACGCCATTGACGCACCTTATCCTCTTGCGCAGGGCAAGCCAGCAGCAACAAGCCCGCTGCTGCGTGGCTCCCGCAAGCTCGACCTCTACCGACGCCAGCGCGGCGTCCGCGAAGCCCTCGTCCGCGTGCGGCCGGCATGGCGCGGCGCGCACCCTCTTCGCCGGCGGTGGATCGGCGCAGGACGTGGTCTCCTTATCATCCATGTTCACCAGGCACAAGCAGCTTGGCCTGTTCCGCGAGGTCACGACATTGTTCCTGGCGTGCCGTCGTCGTCAGCGATGTGGCCGCCGCCGCGGTGTTTGCGGCCTGCGCTCGCGCCTGGGACCTCGCGCTGGCTAGGGAGCTGCATTAGGTTTCTTTGGCTGCTTCCATTTTCTCGTTCATACATCTCGATTTTGGCCGAATTAGGTAAGACGATGAACTTGGTCCCAAGCTGGTACAGTTTTAAGAAAAAATTTCAGGCATTAAATCCATGATTTCATTAGTCTGCAATAGCTTAGTTTTCAGTTCGTCTTGTAGTGGAAATACATGTTACGGCCCATGCATGATTTAGGTCCCAATCTGTAGATTGTGTATTACAGTATATCCCAAAGCCATTTTCTGTGCTGCCCGATACTTAGTCATTTTATTATGTGCGTCCGGTATGACAGTCAAAGTGACATCCCATGAAAATTCCATGCTTCCCAAGAGTTTTATTCAGTTTGCAACTGTATGGGATACTTTTCAAATAAGTATGCTTCTAGGTTCATTTTCCTATGCTGACCATGAAGAAATTATATGCTTCTGCTTCCCTGGTAGGTTTATTTTGTTTTCTCAATGTTCATTGATTGCTTCTACATACATGTTACATGCTTCCTAAAATCTTTTTGTTCATCGAATGCTGAGGAAGTAGCACATATATAATCGAACATGTGTACTTTTCAAATTTGTGTTCTTCGACCCAATTGGATTTATGTAGTGCGTATACCTTTCAAATCTTATACCGATGGTAGCATGCACTCCTAACTGCATAACACGGTGAGTTCTCAATTGACCGAGCTAGGTTATGAGTCATCGCCTCAACTGACCTACTTCATCGTTAACGATCTCCTCGTCTTACAGGGTGCATCTATGTTGAAGTGTCGCTCCATCCACGACTAACAATGCATCCATGCTATGGCTTCGCTCCAACCATGTGCCTCCTTGTTGATGCTGCTCCAATCCCCTCGACCATGGTAAGGAAGCACGACCTTCAGAATGAAGCATGTCCATCATCCGAAGGAAGCACAACCACAACTGAAGGAAGCGTGTCCATCATATGAAGGAAAGACAACTAGACAACCAGGCAACTTTGTTCCAGCTGTTCAGCAGGAAGAGCATGGCGGTGGTTGTGCATCTCTCCCACAAAACCTCTCCCATCCTTCGGTCCCGACATCGAGCTCTTCCGCCCGGCGGCGCAATAGTTCTCATCTTAAGGAAATTTCACTCACTGCAGCAACCTAATGGTCGTGTTCTCCAGGTTGCACATAAGCACCTATGAAGCACGAAGGAAGCGAGCACCACGAACAATCGACGCAAAACATGATTAGCAAAGGAAGCACATATGCATGCATGTGAACAGATTGTTTGTTACAGGGGAGCAGCTTTTATTTTCTTTGGAAGCTATTGCCTTTCTCATTACAAGCATATGTTAATTTTTTATTCTTGTTGGAAACAATTATTTATGTTGTTTCCTTATTGGAAGCATTTATCTAGTCAACAGAAGTTTTTTAGTTTGTGGGAAGCATTTCTTTATTAATATATACAACGTTGAAGCATTCCTCTAAGGGATGGAAACAAATCTCAATATCGTTGGAAGCATTTATATAGTCTATGGATTTTCTGGCAATTCAAATCAATTAGACATCTTTTTAATTACATTGAAGCAAATTTCATTCACGGTGGAAGCAAGTTCGTTGGTCGACGGGAACTAATTTTGTTTCTATAAAAACACAATTTCACATTACATCGCGAAGCAATTTAATTTCTTCCATCGCGAAGCAATTTAATTTCATCAGAAGCAAATTGTATAGCATTGCAACTAAATTTTCTTCTAAGGAAGCAAACTATAGTACTTAGTATCCTCAAAATCCGGACTAATTGGGTTCCTAAAAGTTGATAATAAAAAGTTCTTAACGGGAGCAATTTTGGGAATGTTTATAATTAGATGGGTGTGGAATCTGGAATATTTGGAAACTCCCAAAGGGATGCATGGTAGTACGTTCTAATTGACTCCAGAAATTGTGGGATTAGGCGTGATCCTCGCAAGTAGTTATTAGGAACCAAATTAAGGAAACTAATTAACTCTAGGCTGGCGCATGTTCTCTTTCCAATCGGACGCTGCACATAGCCTCCATCCTACGGCAGCAGAGGGGTCCGATGGAACACACTATATCGGCATCCGATGCCCAGCCGAAAGAAATAACAATCCAAACGCACAGTTATTAATTCTCTGCTCCGCCGCCGCTGCCGGTTTCGAGCAGGCTACGCCCCCACAAAAAAGCAATCTCAACAGGTTCAGCTGATGGATGCTGTCAGCCTGTCACGCAGCAAGTTTCGACCATAGATCAATTAAGCGCATCTAGCAGGTTCAAAGGAATCAAGTCACCACCAAGCGGTGACCCTCTGGTGTCTAGCGGTGGTCGACGAGGCGGGGGTGGCGACCACCGTATGGACTTTTGTCCTCCGGCTTCTTCCCTGCTACGGCGGCGACTGCTCCCTCGTCTCCGTGAAGCCTGTGAGGTAGGCTCCAGGAGCTCTTCGTCGTGCGTCGTCTCCGCTGGTGATGGTGGTGTGGTGGCGACGGCGTTCCCCAGTTCTTCGGCCGTGCGGTCCTTCACCAACCCTTCCGGCGTCGACGGCTTGCTCGACGGAGCGAGGACCGAAGATGGCGGTGGTCCAGGAGGGTGCAGATGGCGCGTTGGAGAGGGATCTGTGGGCCTCCTTCGCGGGAGGCTTGATCCGGAGCAGACGGAGCTCGGCGCACGGCGCCGGCCGATATGGCTCCACCGGCTTCATCCATCTCGCTGGAGATGGTGCTTCTTGCGGCTCACAACGCTTTCAAGCAAGGGGCTCTGCTTGCTCCAAGGTTCTGCGATGGCGATGGTTCTTCGGCATCTTCATCTCGAGTGGTTGTGGGAGGATTCCTGGTCCTCTGTTTTCTTCGTTGTTCTGCTCTTGTATTTGCTATGTATCTTTCGTATATTATGAATACAAGTTTGCTTTCTCAAAAAAAAAGTCACCACCAAGCTGAAATCATCAAGTGACCTCAGCCGCAGTCTGCCACACACGGCCACCGATAAGAAAACCTCTGGACTTCAGATGGAATCGGCCGACCGTCCGTTGCAGTCTGCAACCCTTCGCAAGAGAACTCATGTTATACTTCTCACCCAAAAGAGAAAACAATCGTCACGCAGGACTGCTCTCCCGCTTCATTGTCGCCGCCGCTCTTCCAAGCCGGCCGCGTCCACATACACATACAGCCATCACAGGTCCGGCACTAAGAGCAACCCCAGCCGTTGGTGCCCCCAGGGCGATTTGCCGGCGCGCTTGGGGGGGCGTCGGCGGAGATTTTTTACTTGGGGTCAAGACGTTTCTCAGCCGCACCCCCACCCAAGACTCTGGATGGAGGAGCCGTTGCACCTCGCGCGCTTTGGAGGAAGGGGATCCGCGGCCTCGGCCGCCACCGACCTCGCTCGCGCTCTGGTCTCTGGAGAACGGAGACGCCGCGGCCGCTGCCGACCTCGCGCATGCTATGGGGGAGGAGACGCCGCGTCTACCGCCGACCTCGCACGGGCTCTGGAGAGAGGAGCAGCAAGAGGCCTATGCCGCAGCGGCGTCGACCCAGCAGGAGGCCTCCGTGCCCGGCGGAGGCGGACTTGGACGCGATGGGCGGGGAGGTCGACGGAGAAGCTCCTGGCCGCCGCATCGATGGAGCGCCGGCCTCCGCGCCGCGCCCGACGGAGAGGAGCGGCAGGAGTTGGCGGCGCGCGGGGGGAACGGGATGGCGGCGCGCGGGGGCGGGCCCGACGGAGTTGCGGGCGCGAGCTGGAGAGGCTGCGGCGCGAGCTCGAGGGACGGCGGCGCGAGGCGAGCTCGCCTCCGTCGCTGCACCTACCTGGGCGAGCTGGCTGCATCGAGAGGGCCGCCGCGACGGAGAGCATGGCCGTCGGTGTCTCCCGGCTCGAGCGCGACCACCTCCTCCTCGACGCCCGGCCGCCCGAGGGCAGCCACCTCCTCCTCGTCGACGCCCGGACGCCCATCCCGACCACGGCGGCTGGCACGCTGCGGAGGAGCCAGAGGTCGACGGCGAGGAAGGCCACGGCGGTGGGATTTGGGGAAAGAAAAAGGAAAAGAGAGGAGAGAGGAGAGAGAAGATGAGAGACAGAGGAGAGAGAGCGCGTTATGTGGCTGACAGTGGGGCGATTTGCATGCAAAACAACTCGCCGGCGCCCCAAGCCCGAACCCAGCGCGCTGGGTTCCGCTTGGGACGCCGGGGGAATCTTTTGCCCATATCCGGCGAAAAACAACGTTTTGGGGGCGCGACTGGGACGATTTTCGTCCGCCGACGGCCAAAAAGTGCTCTGGGGCTCCTGGGGTGCTAGCTGGAGATGCTCTAAGCTTGCACTGTAGTACTTTATTTTTGTGAAGGCTTTGGGTGGTTCAGGAATGAGCAAGGATCGCACATCGCGATTTCTTACCAGTCCATTGGTCCGTATGTAGTTTTCCTATTGCTTCTTTTCGTAAGCAGCTAGCCACTAATTATTGATCTGTTCGGTGTGCAGTTCACGCTATACAGCTGATCCAATTTTTAATCTGCTTGGGAAAATACATGTACCGAGGATCTGCAGCATGGAGGATTAAACAAAGTTATACTTCAGTGTTTTCTGATTTTCGGTTCTGTATGAATTCTTGGCCTGCTAATGCATGAGTCCAATCTCAAATTTCCAGGGTCAATGAAAACAGGTAAGCAACGTTTGTGCTATGTATGCATAGCAATAGTATTATGGCAGTTGTGGGAACCGATGAAGCCTATTCTGCAAAAGAAAAGAGTAATGAAGCCAAGGTATACAACGGTGCTTCTTTGCTTAGTTTCTGCTGTCATATGCATAATCATTCAGTTTTCTGTACTTTATAACCTACTATAGCAAAATTAGGTATGGTTAACATCCTCTAATATTTGTTGATCTTTCATTAATATCAACCATTGGTAAGAACAGTTCTATGAGCAAGGTTAATATAACCCCTATATATTACTCATGTGCTCAATTATGTTACATAATAACTAAAAAAACAAAAGGAGTCCTCTGTTGAATTTTTGTTCTATGCATTTTGCTTTGAGAAGTTGTTTCACAAATAAATTCACCGATTTTCTTTTAGACCTTATGTTCAGTTTTGGCATATCATCTTAGTGGCACTAAAAAAAATGAGTGAATTGCCTGCCATATCATCTTAGTGGCACTAAAAAAATGAGTAAAAAAAATGAGTGAATTGCACTAAAAAATGAGTTTTGCTTTGAGAAGTTTTTCCTAGATTGTGTCTTCTTTTCTTTTCGCCTCAGAATCTGTTATACTCTACTGTTCATCTGAAATATAGGTAGACTAATGAAATATAGGAGATTCATATCAACTTGCATGAAAATTCGTTGAGGTAGGCTTGAATAAATGAGTTACAAAGTAAAGACAAAAGGTGATCTGAGGCATCTAATACGTGGACACACTTCAGCCAATGGTGTTGGTAATAGGACCTAGAGATAATAATATTATGATGATATTTTGGAGTGCATTCATAAGTTATAATATTATCCTTGATCATCATCTATTATATGTATCGTCGAATTCGAGATTTGGTTGTTCACATAGAAGAAGAACAACACACCAGAAAAAAACAGTCGGCCATCTAGACTAAGACATTTTATAAATGATATTCATATCCATAGTTTTTTAGAATATATATAAATATTATGCATTTTTTAAATTAATGCTCCGGTGCTTCTCTATATCTTTTTTCGGAAGCTTTGTTTCTTTTCTAAATCGAACTGTTGTGCTGATGGGCTGCCACATCATCATCAAAACCTGTTTCAATAACAAAATTGGTTGTAAAATATATGACATCACTGGATTTACTATAGTCTTCGGCACAATCGATGACCAAAATAAACATTTTTGTTGGTTTAATATCATTTTTACAAATATGTCAATATAAAAACATTAAAGTTAGTTATTTGTTTTATATATTAAGGGCACAATAATATTGGTCAATTACCCAGACAAAAATAGTACTAAAATATAAATTAGTTTAATTTATTGGCTAATTCATAGATGGATGGTTTTATAGGTTGGGTGATTCATATATATATATATATATATATATATATATATATATATATATATATATATATATATAGAGCAGGACTATTCTGCAACCCCCCTTAAGAGGTTCTAGAATAGCTATTCTAGAACCCCCTCTTAATCACCTTCTTATCTCGATCCCTCCCAAAAACAAACCGACCCACTTAGTGGCCTCCCACAGAAAATCCCGTACCCCTGCCTTCTTCCCCACCGCTCCCACCCTCACGCGTCTCCTCCCCCGCTTGCCGCCCCCAATCTCCCCCCCGCTCCGGCCGGATCCTCCGCGCCTCCGCTAGATCCCACATCGCCGCCCCGCCGAGATCCCGCGGTCGCCTCTCTCGCGCTTCCTATCGGCCCCGAGATCCCTCACGGCGTGCGCGTGCTCGCGGTCGGCGCCGGCGTCCGTGGACGCGGAGCCCTGCCTCGACGACGCGCTCGGCCACTCCTTCTGCTACGCCTCTGCCTCCGCCGCCACCGCCTACTCCTCCTCCTCCTCCTCCTTCCGCCACGGCATCCCTCCACCGAGCGCGCCGCCGCCGGCCTCCCTCCACCGAGCGCGCCGCCGGGCTCCTTCCATTGAGCGCGGAGCCTCCGGCCTCCCTCCACCGAGCGCGGCGCCGCCCGCCTCCCTCAGCCGAGCGCGGCGCCACCGGCCTCCCTCCACCGAGCGTGCTGCCTCCAGCCTCCTGAGCGTGCCGCCGCCATCCTCTTCCACCGAGCATGCCGCCTCCGGCCTCCCTCCACCGAGCACGCTGCCGCCCTCCCCTCTGGCAACTGCATCAGGCGATTCCACCAAGCGCTGCCATGACATCATGGCCGCAATCAGCATTGGTGTGGACTGTGAACTGTGCTCCCCCGATGTAGTCCACCGATGGCAGCCGCTGGAGTCCACCGCGACGGGGATGGCAGTTCATGGCGACCCCGAGCTCCGATACAGGACGACAATTTGGTCCATGGTGACGGGTTCAGATCATGGATTTTGTTTGCACTTTCTCCTAGTGGCACTGTCGGCAGCGGAGGATGGGAATGAGTCGAAGATGTCGCATCTTCGTCAGCCGAGTACGGGCTGGACATCGAGTGAAATGCATGTCGGTCCGAAGCTTCATCGACTGGACTACTGCCTTGCACCCTCTACTGTATACTCCACCGGTTTGTTTGCAATTCAGTTCAGATGCGGTTCAGTTCACAGTTTGCACGCCAGTTCAGTTCATTCATAATATTTTGTTTCCTTTTCGTGGTACACTGGTGCAGATCGTGTATGCTTCGTCTGTTTGTTTTATTATGAATCAGAATTGTATTTTGTGGAAAATGGAAGTTCGGTGTATGAATAAACATAAGTTCACCGTCTTTGTGTGAAAAGTTTATTTTGTACTACATGACGGGAGTTCAATTCTTGCTGAGAACTTCCACAAAAAAGTTCACTTTTTAATTCTATGGAAATTCTATTCATATGCACGTGGAGTCCACTGAGCAACTATACTTTTTCTGGGAAGTTCAGCAAAAACTTTGTACAGTTCACTCTGAGAGGTTTTGTTTTTGTTTTGATCCGGGGTTCATTTTTTCATCGACTTTTTCTTTGAACAAACATTAATATTTAATTTCAGGCAGTTCATTCTTACGTCCAAAAAAAGTTCATTTTGGAGTTCGTAGACAAAATTCTGAATTAAAAAAAGTTCTATACGAAAAAGTAGGTGCCTTTTTATTAACAAAAAAACAGATTTATCTACGGTCAAAAAGTCCACATTTTACTAAAGCGAAGTTCAACTTTTTCAATCGTGAAGTCGAGAGTTCAAATCGTACAAAAATTCTTTTTTTTCTTTGTCGTTTGTTCTTTAAACTGTAGAAGTTCTCTTTAAACATATGGAAGTCCAATTATGAATAAAAATAGGGAACATTCCGTAAAGTTCATTTTCATTTGTCGGCTAGTTCAGTTTTCCATATCATGAAGTTCATTAAACGTTAGTTAGTTGACAAAAAACTAGTTCTAAAAAATGGAAAAATGAAGTTCACTCGGAGAATGTGAGAAGTTCGTTGTATAAAATATAAAAATCCACTATGAAAACAACCACAAAAACATAAATTATGAACAAAGAAAATTCACTTGCGTGACGAGCGAAGTTCAGAAATGGTTCGAGTACGAAAATCAAACAGGTGAAAAAAATCAAAGAAGTTAAAAACATTCTGGTGCTCCGTGAAGAAGTTCACATAGTGTTATGAAGGAGTTCAGTGTTGTGAAGTGGGAAGTTCAGAAAAAACGAGAATTCTAAAACAACAGAATTATGTATATTTAAAACTGCTCTTAAACCGTAAGGAATTTCGGAAAAGTGCGTGAGATAACAAAGTTGCGGCTTTTTCATAGCTTTCCAACGGCATATCATTTGCATCAATCCGATAAACGGTTTGAAAATTGTGACCAAAATACGGTACGGACGCGGAAATAGTGTTAGTATATTTGAAATTGTTTAAAAACCATAACTAATTTCGAAAACCCGTGAAAATGAAAAAGTTTCGTAATTTCCATAGCTATCCAACGGTATATCACATGCGTCATTCCGATAAGCGGATCAAAAATCGCACTAGAAAAGTTTCCCGTGAAGGTGGAGAATCAGTCTGTTCCGTCAGGAAGTTCACATTAGCATTAAATGAAGTTCAGTGTTGTGAAGTGGGAAGTTCAGGAAAAAACGAGAATTCGAAAATAACAGAATTAAGTATATTTAAAACTACTCTTAAACCGTAAGGAATTTCGAAAAAGTGCGTGAGATAACAAAGTTGCGGCTTTTTCATAGCTTTCCAACGGCGTATCATTTGCATCAATCCGATAAACGGTTTGAAAATGGCGACCAAAATACGGTACGGACGCGAAAATAGTGTTAGTATATTTGAAATTGTTTAAAAACCATAACTAATTTCGAAAACCCGTGAAAATGAAAAAGTTTCGTAATTTCCATAGCTATCCAACGGTATATCACATGCGTCATTCCGATAAGCGGATCAAAAATCGCACTAGAAAATTTCCCGTGAAGGTGGAGAATCAGTCTGTTCCGTCAGGAAGTTCACATTAACATTAATTGAAGTTCATCAATATTACGAGGGAAGTTCAGAAGTGGTTCCAGAATAGCTATTCTAGAACTAGTTCCAGAATAGCAGACCTATATATATATATATATATATATATATATATATATATATAGGGTAGGACTATTCTGCACAACCCTTTAAGTGTTTGTAGAATAGCTATTCAGCACAACTTTCCATCCTAAACACCTTCTAAACCCGACCACGTAATCCGACGTACCAAACCTTCCGCTAACTGCCCGCTAACCCAACGGACCACCTTCCCCGAGCGTTGACCATCCTCCTTCCTCCCGATCCACCACCGGCAAGCCACCCACCACCATGCTGCCCGACCTCGACCTCATCCCTAACCCGCTCGCTTCACTGGCGAGACAGCCGCCTCCACGCGCCTCCGGCGAGGACGCCACCCCCGCGCCTCCTGGCGAGACCACCGCGCCCATTCGCATCCTCGGCGAGCACGTCGCCCCGCACGCATCCCGGTGAGGATGCGGCCCCGCGCGCATCCACGGCGAGGACGCCGCCCCGCGCATTCCCGGCGAGGACGCGGCCCAGCGCCCAAGCTCCCATCGGTCCCCCGGCGCCACCGTCCAGATCCATGGCTTCACCATCCAGACCTCCGCCGCTCCCTGGTTTCCCGCCGCGCCGCCCTCCGACCTCCCACCACGCCGCCCCCCGGCCTCCCAACGCGCCGTCCTCCGGCCTCCCACCGCGCAACTCTTCGTCATCCCACCGCTCCCGCCGACAGCTCCAGCGCACTGCCGACAGATCCAGTGCGCCGCCCCAAGGATCCCACTCTGACGACGGCTCCCGCGCGCTGGTCACGGCCCCTTCGTCCTCAGCGCCGGTCCCGCCCCCTTTGATCTACACCAGATGGTGGTCTACTGCCGGGACGCCCGGATTTCGCAGCTCGTCCCCGTCCATCTATTCGCGTGTTTCTGCAGATGTGCGTGCTCGTTCGGGAGGTCGAGGTGCAGACGACCTCGTTGCGCCTTGCTCCAGCACGTGTGAGATGAGATCCAGCAAGCACCGCCCCGTCGATATGCGTCCGAGAAAACGAAGAAGAGAGGACACTTACGAAAAAATACGAAGTTAACTTACACATCGCGAGAAGTTCGAACAAATAGTCCACCAAAAATAAATTCGCCTGCGAAAAAAATAGGAAGTTCACTCGTGTATCGTGAGGAGTTCAGAAAAAATGGTCCGACGAGAGGTTCACTTGTGAAATAGTTAGGAAGTTCACATATGCATCGCGAGAGGTTCAAAAAAATAGTCCGTCAAATAAAGTTCACTATCGAAAAAAAAGGAAGTTCACGTATATATCGAAAAAATAGGAAAAAAATCCCGAAAACAACAGTTAGTATATTTAAAACTGCTCTCAAACCATGAAGTATTTCGAAAAATGGTCAACATGAAAAAGATGCGCAATTTCCATACCTTTTCAACGGTATATCATTTGCATCGTTTGGAAAAAGGGTTTGAAAATAACGAGAAAAAACAGTGCGCGATATGAAACAAAAAATTCGCGTTACGAAGTTCACTAACAGATAACTAGAGGTTCATTACCGTATAATTAGGAAGTTCATTATACTCTGTTTTTCGGGGCGGAAATATTATGCATATAAATCGTTCATACGAGCTCCGGTTGGCCAAATCGACCGTCCGCGCCTGTAGTTAAGACCGATTTGAGTCTAATTTGACTCTCTCATCCACCAATATTCTACCCGAACTCCACAACCGTATCAATTTCAAAAACGTTATCGTGTTGTTTGCTTATCCGTTTTTTACATTTTTAAAATTATTCATAAACGGTAAAGAATTGAGAAAAATTATCTTCACAAAAAAGTTGTGTCTCATCAATATCTTTCCAACGCCGTATCATTTGTTACGTTTCGACAAGCGGTTTGAGAGTAATTGCCAAAAAACAGTCCGCTGCACTTAAAAGAGAATTGCTTATTTAAAAACTGCTATTAAACCGTAATGAATTTCGAAAATGACCTAGAAATAGAGAAGTTGCGCATTTTCCATAGCTTTCCAACGGTGTATCACTTGTATCAATCCGACAAACGGTTTGGAAATGGCGTCCAAAATACAGTACGGAAACGGAAAAATCCGCAAAAACTATGTTTAGTATAATTAAAATTATTCTAAAACCGTACATAATTTGGAAATCTGGCAGAAGAAAAGTTGCGCAATTTTCTTACCTATCCAACGGCATATTATTTGCATCAATCCGGCCAGGTGTTTGAAAATGGCGCCCAAAAAACTATACGGAAACGGACAAAATCGTGAAAACTGTGTTTAGTATATTTGAAATTGTTCAAAAACCGTACAAAATTTGAAAACCGTCCAGAAGAGTAAAAGTTTCGCATTTACAATATGAATCCAACGGCATATCGCATGCCGCATTCCGATAAACGGTTTGAAAATGACGATCGAAATACTGTCCGTAAAAATAGAGATTTGCATGTTCCGCTAAGAGGTTCACTGGTTATTGTTTAGGAAGTCAGAAAGTTGTACAGAATAGTTATTCTGTACGGGAGTGCAGAATAGCTAAAATATATATATATATATATATATATATATATATATATATATATATATATATATATATAGGACATATTCATACTACACCCGGGTGTAGCTACACCCAAATATGTTTCTCATGATTTAGAAGGTATCTATCATACCGGAGAGTACGTACATGTAGTATGTAGTATATATAATTATTTAGGAGATATATATACTACTTTATAGGTAGTATGTACAATTTTTTCACATAATCCTTTTTTACGTACAAATATGACGGTATTTTTAATATAGTGCAAACTACATACCAACATGCAAATTTTGCATATAAGTTGGTATGAAGTATCTTAGATATAGTATATGAACATAATCAAACTGATAAAGTATCACGAATACTTCCGTATGGCTGTATTTAGACATGGGTGTAGCTACACCCGGGAGTAGGAAGCATTTTCCCTATATATATATATATATATATATATATATATATATATATATATATATATAGGGAAAATGCTTGCTACTCCTAGGAGTACGTACTCCTCTCGCAATATATCCTCCACCCACCCCTAACGGGTTGACTCAACTAAATCGATTAGATTTAGTTTTTTTTTGGTTCTAGAGATAATGCTGTGCAATTTGAATTCCCGATGAACAGAATCCTATTTTTAAGCATGCAACCGTGACATCCCAATATAAACCCGCGGAAAAAATTAAATCAGCCCTCTCGCATCGAAAGCCGCCGCCGTTTCGATCTGATCATCTTGCTCGTTCACCACGGCGCCCATGCGGCCGTCCGTTCCATCTCATGTAGTGCGGCCGTCAACAGATCGGCGGGAGGGGGCAGCGTGCACGTCATCCCACAACGGTCTCGCCACCTAGGTCCAGCGTCTGATCGTTTCTTCCACATCGCTGCTAGCTAGTCGATAGGAATCACAATTATGCCGATTGTAAGCTGGAGACCGGATCGGTTGCATCAAGTTTTCTTCTTACTTCCTATGGATCCATCATTCATGTACTGTATTTGCTACTTCGCTTGTCAGGTCTCAGTATTGAAGTTGGGCAACCAAGCGGATCGCCGGACGGAAACGACATGCATGCGGCCGGCACCGGCTTGACAGACGACGGAGACGAGATGTGTGACAGCGTGAGGCGGCGCGCGGCTCGACGTGGCAACCAGGAGTCCAGGAAGATGAGAAGCATGTGGCCGACGACGGCTCCACGGCGAGTCGGCGACGATAGATATGAGATGCATGCCGCCGTCGGCGGCTCGACGTGGCGACGGAGATGAGACGTGGACAGTATCTGGGCGATCCCTAGTCGAGCTAGCCGTTGTCGATCTAGTAGCACGGCACGTCCAGGCCGCCGAGATGGTGATTAATGTGTAAATTAATGTAGTCCAAATGTCCAATACGTTTGTACCTTTTCTTCAAGATCATGTACTAGTACTTCATTTTTTACGTACATAATTATACCTCTTAATTATTTTGGCTGCCGTACTCCTTTTGGGTCTGGCTAATTTATTCTTCATCTAAAATGAAGTATGGATGTCATAGAGAATCAGTATATACTTGTTCGTGTATTAAACATACTTCCCTTGAAGATTAAAAAAAAAGTATATACTTGTTGAGACGATAATCAGTATGAACTTCTTTTAGTTCTAGCATACTTTACTAGTTCTCTTTGAAGAAAAAAATTGAGTATATACTTCTTCATATGACGTCCCTTGTAGTAATAAACGTGAGTATACACACACGATAATCAGTTTTTATTTCATTAGTGCTAATCATACTACCTATCAAAAAAAGTAAATACTTCTTGAATGGTAATCAGTATATAACTTTTAAAAATGTAGTATATACCCCCTCAAAAAAGTATATACCTTTTTAAAAAAGTAGTATATACCTTTTTAAAAAAGTAGTATATACCTTCCCAAAAAAGTATATACGTTTTGAAAATTTTAGTATATACTGCTTGAGGACCGGTATATACCCATGTCAACTTATAGTACTAACTCATTTCTGGGACACTTCTATGTTCTCAGATATATTCAAGTGTATACATTGTTTGGAAAAATGGTGCTATATAATCTATGAAAAAAGTATACGTCCGTTACATATACTAGTCAGACTTTATTAATTTAAAGCTGGACACTCGGTGTCTTTTATCTAAAAGAGACCAACACGTTAGAAAATCAAGTCACATCACACGCACACGGACTACCTCTAATTAAGTTGAAGATGCAAATATGCATAGTACTTGCATATACTGAATGTGTGTAGATAAGGTATGTAGTATACGGTCGAAAAATATTGTTTGTTCAAAAGTTGATTACCACGGTGTGATCCCTTAATTGTAGGATCACAACGATGTGCATGCATGCATGCGACCTGGGAGAAAGTTGTTGGAGGCGTAAGTTTAGTTTTTTCCTATTAATTAGTCAACTATTGGGTCCATTAAGATGTGGGAGTATGTACTCCTGGGAGTATATAATAGCAGTCATATATATATATATATATATATATATACTAGCAAATACGCCCGTGCGTTGCTACGGTTAATTTTTATTAAATATTTTTAATTTATGGGCACATTTCAAGTGTTACGAAATTTATACCCAAAAACGGTGTGTTTTCTCGTTTGGTGCCTGCAATCATTTGAAGCTCACGTACTCTAAAATGTTGTCGAGTGCTCATGTGTACCATAGCTCAAAGTGCATGTTGCGCTGTACCTAGAAAGAGTTGGCCTTGGGCACAGGAAGCAACTCATCGTTGAACTATGCTGCATCTCTAGGTGACCGGCCTTGTTGGGCATGCGGATGCGGGTGTCGATCTCCTTAGGGCATTTTTCAGTGGTTTAGTCAGCCTTTGTCTGTAACATAGATCCACCTCACCTGTAGACTCAACTGTAGACAGCTCGTACAGCAGATGTTTTAGGCCTATAATCAAGCACGATCTCACAAAACGGTTAGAAGATTAGATCCGTTCCCGCATGAAAAACGTTGATCTACAGACGCACCAATTGTACAACAGCAAAAATAGTGTCGGTAGGCCACGATTTTTACGGGATTAGACCATCTGTAATTCTATAGACGGGCTGGACCGTTTTTTGTTTTCTCTCTCTCCCCA
Organism: Puccinellia tenuiflora; assembly: GCA_012064385.1. NCBI lineage: Eukaryota > Viridiplantae > Streptophyta > Magnoliopsida > Poales > Poaceae > Puccinellia > Puccinellia tenuiflora. The sequence goes on along the minus strand of QRDG01000101.1, from coordinate 360,808 downwards.
CGTAGTCTAATTTCCTACGTGGGCAATATTCCAGACGGCTGACTAGACACTAATGTACATGCCCTTATTGAAGAAGCCGAAGCACCGGATCCAGGCTGTTGGGGCGGTTTGCGACGCTGATGACCATGACCTTCATGTGGCGTTAGCGCCCATCCATAAGAGTTTCTGTGAAATATGTGTCACACCCCCTAAATTTGATAAGCTTCCTAGTAAGTGCCTATGCCATATGACAATTTAGTAGCAAAAATTGAGTTAGAAATGAATGAAAAAAATTACGAAAAGTCAAATCATAATAAAACATGGTGTCAATGTATGATTCATTACATGCCAAAATAAAATAACATTGTGTAATATGGATTCAATCTTGTTTCTAGTTTTTGATTCCGAAAACAACATATCACATGAATATAGCATAGCATAACGAGAAACGATATCACCTGATTGTCATAATCAGATAACTGCCACAAGATGCGGACTCCAGAATGCAAGAATATGAGCAGGCACACTCCAACTGCATATTACATCTTATGATCTTTTTTTGCGTCTTCATAGAAAGTAAAGGAAGACAGTGGTCCTTGTTTGTCCCTTCATTCAGCTTGTGATTTCGGATCCGAAATTAACCTGATTGTTGCCAAGTTGTATCATTTTATCCACTTCAAAAGGAGCGTGAAGGCTGAGGATAAGCAACAGCGATGTGTTACTTAATTCGCAAAGCCTATCCATCATCAGAACAACAAAAAATCAAGAACATCAATAAAGAAAAATTAAACATGATCCATGAAGCTGTATGGCTGCAAGAATTACAGTAGTATGCGTCCGTTCTTGTCATCAAATTAAGCAAGCAGATCAGGACGGCCGATGCTGCCAAATCATTGAGCGCGTAGATGGTGGTGGCAGGGCCGTACTTGCTCCTGGTCCTCGGTAGAAAGCGGGTCGTCCGGCAGAGGCGGATCACGGCCGCGGCCACAAAACATATCCGAACAGAGCAAAGAAGAGGCAAAATATTCAAGACGCAGATCCCAGCATGATTCAGTAACGAACAACATGGGAGAATCAACAGTTCAGATTCAAGAATCGAGGCTCTTGGACCCTTTCTTCTTGAAAAAGACTAAAAGAGCCAGGGCTTGATGTCCGGTGCGGCCGGAGCCGGACACGTCTTCGACGGGGAGTCCTTCATGGCTGGCTTGCCGTTCTCCCCGAAGCAGGACGGGAAGTCCCTTATGGCTGGCTCGCGCTTTTCGGCGAACACCTCGCGTGTGGTCCCCCGTCCAGAGCACGGCGAGGTGCCCGACCGGACAAGAGGAGCGGCAGCGCACGACACTCTCTCCTGCCTGCAGTTACACGGATTAGGATGGGGAGAAAAGGGAATACCGCAGGGTAGCTATGCTCCGCCGTGACCACCGTGTAATCCGCGCACAACTCCCTCATGCGTGCTCTGTTCCTCCACGAGGGAGACGGCGTCTGCCCGCTCGGATCCAGGCCCGTCGCGCCGATTGAGGACTGCTTCGACGAAGCTGGCGCCGACATGGGTGACAACAAAAACAACAACTCCGGCAGTGAGCGGCAAGGCAACAACAACAGCTAGGTAGCCATCAGTATTTGAGGCGGGCGGCGAGCAGAAGGGATTTAGCAGAAGGTGGGAAGCTCGGGGCAGGTGGGATGAGACCGGCGGCGGGGAAGGTAGCGCTCGCGGTAGGATTTGGTTGGTACGGAGGAACCCCAATGGACGACGGAGGCACACACGGGGGTCGGAACAGAGGCAGGGGTGAAACGTTTTTCCAGTAAAGCGGTGGCAGTGCCTGTAATTATGATTAAAAATAGGGGCGATGTGAAAGTTGGACGAAAAATTTGGGAGAAGCAACTCTTCCTTTATTATTAGGTAAAGATAAAGATATGGAGTTCAAGTGTTCAAAACATATTTATAACTTCTAACAAAAATTAGTACAATATTTCAAATTGGATTTTTGTTTGATGGATATGCATCGAGGGTCACATTGTAGTTGTGGACATGAGGATGGTCATGAAATTAACGGAAATGTAGGAGAGGTTTGGGCTTCAAAGAATCTGCCACATATCTGATGAGTGGTGAGATATAGGAGGAGGAATGGAGGCAATACACATCCCTAGAGGCGGTTTCTACATAGGTAGCGTAATTTGATTACAAAAAATTTAAGGGCAACCGGGAATTAAGATCTCGCAAAGAATCTCAATAGCAAGACTAACCATAGTACAAGATCAAAGTTTGTGGCAACGATTGGGTGATAACACCTCAAGGAGGCTTTATTGCTGCCAATGCCCTAATATGCAAATAGGTGAATACAGTAGGAGGAGCTTGCATGGAGTGTTTATATTTTATTCCTAGAACAAAAATCAAAAATACTATTGGTGTAAAGATAGAAAATAACTATATATGCGGCGAGGATTGATAAATTAAAAGAAATGTGATGATTGATGGTGAAGTGTATGGTTTCACATGGAATGACATAGGACTGATATAGTTTGAGCATAAGGGCGTTTCTAAGTTAGTAGTGAAAGGCTTAAAATAATTAGTATATAAATTTAAGTACAGTAAAGCTAGCCACGCAAATGTGCGGGCCACCCAGCTAGTTGGAATGAAATGAAAGCCTGCATAGTCTTGTAGATCATTGTGTGGATACTTGATACTTCTCAATTGTTTTGAGATATTAAGATGAATGCTTAAACTTGCTAGTTATTTGAGTGGAAATTGATTAGTAAAGAAATACAGTTAAAAGCTTGAAACTGTGTGGTGTTTCGTAGTTGTTAATTCATAAAGCTAATCTTTCCATCAAAAGAACTGTTTGTTCAACAAGGGAGACAGTGTGGAGTATTTATGGTTATGATTGACTGATGTCTTATGTTACTCTGTTACCGGTTAATATTGGATGTTTGCTTCAAATACCATTTTTGCTAAGCCAAAAAAACTCTGTACTGAGTGTGATGTCCACTCGTGCATCCAAATCCCAAAGCCAAACTATCTTCCCAGCTGAGTCCACCATATCTACCAATGCATGGTATTTCCTGCCATTCCAAGTAAATTTGTCATGTGCTACCTTTAAAACCTTCAAAATATTCTCATTTTGGTGCCTCAGTTTTCAAGCTCATGAGGAAGTAAGGAGGGGGTTCGTTATAGCTTATGTCGGGCAAGGTTTTTATTTTATCTTACTTTTTTCCCCTCTATTTCACCCGGTGTTGATGGTTTAGGTCCTCACTTGCTATCAACTATAGACAATTGTTTTGTTTCAGTGCATTCACGTCATATGCTTTACATTACTATCTTGATCAAATTGTGTTGGTTGCATGTCTCATCAAAAATTATTTTGTTATCACTTATCTACTCGAGGACGAGTAGGAGTTAAGCTTGGGGATGCTGATACGTGTCAAACGTATCTATAATTTTTTATTGATCTATGCTAGTTTTGTGATGTTGTCACATGTTTCTACTATCTTATTACATCATTTTTATGCATTTTGTTGGACTAACCTATTGACAAGATGCCTAGTGCCAGTTTCCTGTTTTTGCTGTCTTTTCATTTCAGAAACTTACCACAGTACATATTCTCGGAATGCGCTGAAAATTTACGAGGATTTTTTATTCGCCAAGATGGAGTTTCAGTCTAGAGGGCAGCCCTGGGGGCCACCCACAGGGCAGGGACGACCCCCAGCCACGGCCTGCCCTAGGGCGGCGGGTGGGACCCGCCCCTGCTCCTGGTGGGTCCCCTTGATCCCCTCCGATGCCTATAAAATCAGATTAATCCCAAAAACGTCGAGGCGGACATTATTTTCCAGAGAAGTCACCCCGATGCGCCGCCACCATAAACCCTAGTTCGGGGGTGATTCTGAAGCTGATCTCGGCATCCTGCCGAAGGGGAGATCGATCCCGGAGGGCTTTTCATCGCCATGCCTTCCTCCGGGATGATTTGTGAGTAGTCCCACCTTGGACTACGAGTTCATGGCAGTAGCTAGATGGTAGTCTCTCTCCCTTGTGCTTCATGTATTATGATCTCGTGAGCTGCCTAACATGATCAAGATCGATTATTGTAATGATATGTGATGTGTTTGCTGGGATCTGATGGATTATGAAGTTATGATCGGATTGTGCATGATTCTTATATGTTGATTTATGTTCTTGCATGCTCTCCGATGTGCGTACTTACTTTGGCCAAGTGATTGTGTGTATCTCCAAGAGGGAGTATTTATGCTAGATAGTGGGTTCATGCCCCCTTTTGTTCCTGGGCACGAGTGACAGAAACGTCTAAGGGCGAGGGTGTGCTGTTGCTACTAAGGGTAAAACAGCGGTGTTAATGTCTCTTTTGATATTAGTATTGCTTACTTCATGCACTTTACTTAATGCAAATGTCTGTTGCTTGCAACTTACTACCGTTGGGTGACAGGCTGGATAGCGATCCCACGGTGGAGTTTTTAGACAAAGATGCCTAGCTGTAATTTGTTTACCCATCATATGAGTGTTTTATTTACTTGAGAGACTCCTCTAGTGAACCCATGGCCCCCGGTCCATCTTTTTTACATTGATTGCAACTTTTATTCATCACTTTTCATCATCATTACTCCTCTGGTCCACTTTCATATTTTCATCTATTTCACTATACAATTAACTGCTTTGTTTTCTGCGAGACCGGAAAGATTGACAACCTTTCCGCCGTTGGGGGCAAAGTAATTGGTTGAGTGTGTGCAGGTCCACGTCTGTTGAAGATTAAGCGCCAGAGATCTTCAACATTCACTTTGTTGTTGATTTCAAAGTCCTACTGGTTCGATAAACCTCGGTTCATTTACGAGGGAAAACTGCTACTTACTACATCCACGTCTTCGCTTGGGGCACAACCCAATGCTACCATCACCGATCATCAAGCAGTTTTCTGGCGCTGTTGCCGGGGAACGCACTAAAGACACATAAGAAGATTAGTCCCCGCCAACTTTGCCAGCACTTAGCAAGCAGTTTTCTGGCGCCGTTGTCGGGGACTTTCGAGCTACAGCAAGGGGAGTCTCATACTCTCAAACACTTTACTTTGTTTTTGTCTTGCTTGCTTTATTTCTCATTTAGTTTATTTTTCTTGTTGCAAAATTTAAAAACCCAAAAAAATTAGTGTAGCCTTTATTTCTGTCTTGTTATTTTGCTTTGTCGTTATGTCTAGCTCTTTGCCTTCTGTTGAAACTCCCGAGTCCGAAGTCCTCACCTTCAAACAAAGAGGTGGGGAAAGTTTGAAAGATGCTTGGTATAGAATTAAAGATGCTCATCGTAGATCCACTAAAAAGCAAGTAGCTACTGTCCTTCTAAGAAATTTTTATATTGGTATCACATGTTGGTATAAGTTTGTTTTGGACACTATAACAGGTGGAAACTTCTTAGGTGCTAGTGCTTCAGAAGCTTTCAATCCTCCTATTGATGATACTAAGAAAATTACCTTAGAAGACATTATGAAAAAGTTGGAAGCAATAGAAAGTAATATGCCAAGCATAAGTAAGATAAATGATATGGATAAGAAGATTGATAACAACTTTAATAGGGTTAATGGATACATAAGGAATGCTACTAAAAAGGTTAAAACACTCCATTACCCTAAAGATCATCCCGAAGGGATAGGTAAACTAGAAGAGACTTTTGATAACTTGGGAGCTACCTTTTCTTCACTTAAACCTAAAAAGGAAGTAAATCCCATAGTTAAGGGACCGAAATTTATCTTTGTGCCAAATAATACTACTAAAGTTGATGCATCTTTTGTAGGCAATGAAGAAGTAAAAATGGTTAAAGAGGATCAAGTATTCAAGGGCTTTCTGGGAGCTGCCCCGTATGGTAAGGTTAAAAAAATTAATTCACAATGTATTGCTGTTAATGAGTCCATTAAAAGTCCTCTTTCAAGTTGCACAATCCATGAACTTGATAAGAAGTACGATGCCCTTGATTTTGAAAACACTTGATATTTGGCATTGCGCCTACCTAAAAGGCGTTAAAGAAAAGCGTTTGTTGGGAGACAACCCATCTTTTACTTTCAGTTTGTTTTTGCTTTTCTTGAGTCATGGAGTTTTTTCCTATGTAGCAACTTTATTGTAACTTTTTGTTTTGGTTTTTTGTGTCAAGTTTAGCCTCTAATGCATTGAAAGTGCGAGGTATTGTTTTGCTGTCCAGAAACAGATTCTATGCGCCTGTTGCAGAAAATCTCGAACAATCCCTGAATTTTATCTTTTTCTTATATTTTTAGAAAGCAAGCCTGATACTTTTAGCTATCTTTGGTTTGTTTTGAGTTTTCTGATCTGAGCTACAGAAGTTCCTTGAAAATTTCGATCTTTACAGACTATTCAGTTTTTGACAGATTCTGCTTTTATTTTGTATTCGTCTCTTTTACTATCGTCAAATGTGATACTCTAGAGGTGGAGTGTCATATTGACGCTTAGTAAACATTAGATAATGCCCAATAAAGTTGTTTGCAATTTGTCTTGAGTTGAACACATGTGCATTTTAATTTATGAGCACTAACCCTCTAACCAGTTTATGAGAAGTTTTGTGTGAAGTGAGTTATTAAGTTCCAAAGGAGAGTGTCGTGGGGTGATACGTCTCAAACGTATCTATAATTTTTGAGTGATCCATGCTAGTTTTGTGATATTGTCACATGTTTTTAGTGTCATTTATATCATTTTTATGCATTTTGTCGGACTAACCTATTGACAAGATGCCAAGTGCCAGTTTCCTGTTTTTGCTGTTTTTGTATTTCAGAAAAGTCACAACAGGAAATATCGTCGGATTGCCCTCAAAATTTATGGAGATTTTTTATGCGACGGAATACACACGTGGACCAAAGGGCGACCTGGGGGCCACCCAGGGGCCAAGGGCGGGTAGCGGCCGCGGCCCCCCTTGACCCGCGGGTGGGGCCCGCCCCTGCCCTCTGGGCATCGTCTCGGCCCCCTCCGACGCCTATAAAATCCCCTTTGACCTAAAACCGAGGGGGCGGCCATTATTTTCCAGAAACTCGACCCCGACGCGCTGTCACCAAAAACCCTAGTTCGGGGTTCAATCTGAAGCTGATCCCGGCACTCTGCCGGAGGGGAGATCGATCCCGGAGGGCTCTTCATCGCCATGCCTTCCTCCGGGATGATTTGTGAGTAGTCTCACCTTGGACTACAGGTCCATGGCAGTAGCTAGTTGGTAGTCTCTCTCTCTTGTGCTTCATGTCTTATGATCTTGTGAGCTGCCTAACATGATCAAGATCGATTATTGTAATGCTATGTGCTGTGTTTGCTGGGATCCGATGGATTATGAAGTTATGTTCAGATTGTGCATGATTCTTATATGAGTAATTTATGTTCTTGCATGCTCTCCGATGTGCGTAGTTACTTTGGCCAAGTGATTGTGTGTATCTCCAGAGAGGGTATTTATGCTAGATAGTGGGTTCATGCCCCCTTTTGTTCCTGGGCACGAGTGACAGAAACGTCTAAGGGCGAGGGTGTGCTGTTGCTACTAAGGGTAAAACAGCAGTGTTAATGTCTCTTTTGATATTACTATTGCTTACTTCATGCACTTTACTTAATGCAATTGTCTGTTGCTTGCAACTTAATACCGTTGGGTGACAGGCTGGATAGCGATCCCACGGTGGACTTTTTAGACAAAGACGCAGTTGGACTCAACGGTCTTTGTTCCTTGTCGTGATGCCTCCATAAATATTATCATGTCCTTTTTGTCATAGCTAAATTGGGTTTGTGTCATGATCTTGTCAATTGCCTAGCTGTAATTCGTTCACCCATCACATGCATATTTTATTTACTTGAGAGACTCCACTAGTGAACCCATGGCCCCCGATCCATCTTTTTACATTGTTTTCAACCTCATTTACTTGCTTTTATTCATCATTATTCCTATGGTCACTTTTCATATTTTATCTATTTCATCATACAATTAACCGCTTTGTTTTCTGCGAGACCGGAAAGATTGACAACCTTTCCGCCGTTGGGGGCAAAGTATTTTGGTTGAGTGTGTGCAGGTCCACGTTTGTTGAAGGTTAAGCGCCAGAGATCTTCAACATTCACCTCGTTGTTGATTTCAAAGTCCTACTGGTTTGATAAACCTCGGTTCATTAAACGAGGGAAAACTACTACTAGCTACAATTCCGCCTTCACTTGGGGCACCTCCCAACTTATCAATATCCACCATCAAGCAGTTTTTTGGCGCCGTTGCCGGGGACTTTGGAGCTACAGCAAGGGGAGTCTCATACTCTCAATCTCTTTACTCTGTTTTTGTCTTAATTGCTTTATATCTTGTTTAGTTTATTTTCCTGTTTCAAAATTTTAAAACCCAAAAAATTAGCGTAGTCTTTATTCCTGTCTTGTTATTTTGCTTTATCATTATGTCTAGCTTTACCACTCTTGATATGCCTCTCTTGACTGAATTTTTCACCTTTAAACAAAGGGGTGGAGAGAGTTTCAAAAATGCTTGGGATAGAATTTCAGAATTACATAAAAATATCCAACCTATGCTTGCTATGTGTGTTTTATTGAGATGCTTTTACTATGGATTATCCGATGCCTATAAGCATGCTTTGGATGTCATTACTGGAGGAAACTTTCTTGAAATTGATGAATTAGAATCCCTGAGAATTATAAAAGGCTTAGTTGTTTTTCCCACCAATGAGAAAACTAATGGAATACATGGTAGGTTAGATAAAATAGAAAATATTTTATGTAATCTAAATTTAAATGGAATAGAGGTGAGCTCTAAAGATTATCAAATCCTTGAAATAAATGGAGATTGGGAACCATATATCCCTATTGAAATAAATGATCAAAGGTTCCTTGCTTATTGTGATATTGGTTCTATGATGTCAACTATGCCTAAAATGGTTTTCGATGCTATGAATTTTGGAGACTTATTTGATTACCCTTTTTGTCACTCTCATTCTGATGGTAGCTCTTCAAAAATTTATAAAAGAGTTAATTAAGTCCTTGTTACTTTTAAACATAAGACTGCTTTGGTTGATTTCTTGGTTCTTGAGTCAAAGGCTCAAGCTAATATTGTTCTTGGAAGATCTTTCCTTCGTTCCGTGGGAGCTTTTATTGATGTTAAAAAGGGTTGTATACGTTTTGTTTTCCCATTAGAGGCAGGTTCTCCTTTCCCCTCAAAGAGAAAGAAGTGCTTATTGAAGGAAAAATTGCAATGGATTTCGAAAAAACTTGATATTTGGCATTGCGCCTAGCTAAAAGGCGTTAAAGAAAAGCGCTTGTTGGGAGGCAACCCATCTTTTACTTTCAGTTTGCTTTTTGTTTTTCTTGAGTCATGAAGTTATTACCTCTGTAGCAACTTCATTGTATCTTTTCTTTTGGTTTTTTGTGCCAAGTTTAGCCTCTAATGCATTGAAAGTGCGAGGTATTGTGTTGCTGTCCAAAAACAGATTCTGTGCGCCTGTTGCACGAAAATCCTAAAATCGCCAGAATTTTATCTTTTTCTGATAATTTTTGACAGAAAGCCTGATGCTTTTATCTATCTTTCATTAGTTTTAAGTTTTTTGATTTGAGCTGCAGAAGTGCCTCAAAAAATTCGATCTTTACAGACTGTTCAGATTTTGACAGATTCTGCTTTTATTTTGCATTTGTCTCTTTACCATCGTCATATGTGATACTCTAGGGGTGGAGTGCCACATTGAGGCTTAGTAAACAGTAGCTAATGTTAAATGAAGTTGGTTTGCAATTTGTCATGAGTTGAACACATGTGCATTTTAATTTATGAGCACTAACCCTCTAATCAAATTATGAGAAGTTTTGTGTGAAGTGAGTTTTTAAGTTCCAAGGAGAGGAATATGAAGAAATCGAGGATGGATCAGAGCTCAAGCTTGGGGATGCCCCCATGGCACCCCCTCTGAATATCAAGAACTATCAAGAGTCAAAGCTTGGGGATGCCCAAGGCATCCCCTCATCTTCATCGACTATCATAAGGTCGTCTTCGTTGAACTTCGTTTTTATCACTTTACATATTATGTGCTATGCTTGGAGCGTCTTTTTACTTTCAGTTTTGTTTGTTTGTTTGCTGGTCATATCTTTGTTGGATCCTAGCTTTATTTGTGTGGGAGAGAGACACGCTCCGCTTTTTCGTTTGAATACTCCTTTGCTTCGCTTATATCTTTTTGAGTATTCTTAGCTACTGTCTGTTTTCTAGTAAGCTCTCGCTTTTAGCTTTTATCTTGTTTAGAGCTGCTAGTTGTTAAGTTAAACTCTCTTGTTCTTCACTTATAGTTGTTGGAGAGTTGTTGTTGAAAAATTGCTTGAATTGTCAATGCGACAAAATGCTATTTGTGTGATGATAGAATAAAATGAAAAGCCTGCATAGTTTTGTAGATCATGGTGTGGATACTTGATGCTTATCAATTGTTTTGAGATGTTAAGTTGAATGCTTAAACTTACTAGTTATTTGAGTGGAATTGATTAGTAAAGAAATATGGTTAAAAGCTTGAAATTGTGTGGTTTTTCATAGTTGTTAATTCATAGTGCTAATCTTTGCATCAAAAGAATTGTTTGGTCAACAAGGGAGACGGTGTAGAGTTTTTATGGTTATGACCGGTAGATGTCTTATGTTGTTCTGTTACCGGTTATTGATAGATGTTTGCTTCAAATACCTTTTTTTGCTAAGCCTAAAAATTCGTACTGAGTGTATGGTTCACTCGTGCATCCAATCCCCAAAGCCAAACTTTCTTGCCAGCTGAGTCCACCATATCTAACTATGCATGGTATTTCCTACCATTCCAAGTAAATTTGTCATGTGCTACCTTTAAAAATTCAAAATACTTATTCTTTGTGCCTCTGTTTTTAAGCTCATGAGGGAGCAGTAGAGAGCTAGATATAACTTGTGACAAGCGAGGTCATTTCCCCCCTTTCACCCGGTGTTGATGGATTACGTCTTCACTTGAATCAACCCGAGAGCAGCTTAAGCAAAATATAAATATAACTCACCAATTCTCCTCCACGCAATGCAAATATGAGAAATCAGCCCAAACATTGGACAGTGGTGAAACCAAGGAGAAAGAGGAGCGTACTCGCTCTTCTAAGAACCAGCTGCTCTCACAAGTCTAAAAACCTTGCTTGTCATGAGGGACTAGATAGTTTCTCTGTTGTGAAGTCGTTGACGAAAGCATGCATGCCTCAAAATCATTTTACTTCTGTTTTAAAAACCAAAAAGCTCTAGCACATGACTAATCCCTGCTTCCCTCTGCGAAGGGCCTTTCTTTTACTTTTAATGTTGAGTCAGTTTTCCCTTTTTCCTTCTATCTCCACAAAAGCAAACATCTAGCATTGACCCTGGGTAACGTTGAGCATATTACATTATCAAGATTAAACATGAATCTTTATATTGACTTTATCTATAAGATAAGCCGTTGGAAGTTGAAGCTCTTTGCTAATGCTTACATCTTCCTTTGTGTTGATTCTCAAACACTTTTGTCATGGAATTATTATCCTTGTGAATTAGTCAAATATGTTGATCACATTGTTTTCATGTCTTTGACATACTATTTATGAAAGGTTTTGCTTGGATGATTCAACTTGTTTATTCATTGCTTTCTTGCTATCAATTATAGATAATTGTTTTGTATCTCTTTATTCACATCTTTTATTTGCATTACTATCTTGATCAAGAATGTGTTGGTTGCATGTCTCATCAAAAATTATTTGTTATCACTTACCTACTCGAGGACGAGTAGGAGTTAAGCTTGGGGATGCTGATACGTCTCAAACGTATCTATAATTTTTGAGTGATCCATGCTAGTTTTGTGATATTGTCACATGTTTTTACTGTCATTTATATCATTTTTATGCATTTTGTCGGACTAACCTATGGACAAGATGCCAAGTGCCAGTTTCCTGTTTTTGCTGTTTTTGTATTTTAGAAAAGTCACAACAGGAAATATCGTCGGATTGCCCTCAAAATTTAGGGAGATTTTTTATGTGACGGAATACACACGTGGACCAAAGGGCGACCTGGGGGGCCACCCAGGGGCCAGGGGCGGGTAGCGGCTGCGGCCCCCCTTGACCCGCGGGTGGGGCCCACCCCTGCCCTCTGGGCATCGTCTCGGCCCCCTCCGACGCCTATAAAATCCCTTTTGAGCTAAAACCAAGAGGGCGGCAATTATTTTCCAGAAACTCGACCCCGACGCGCCGTCATTGAAAACCCTAGTTCGGGGTCCAATCTGAAGCTGATATCGGCACTCTGCCGGAGGGGAGATCGATCCCGGAGAGCTCTTTATCGCCATGCCTTCCTCCGAGATGATTTGTGAGTAGTCTCACCTTCGACTACGGGTCCATGGCAGTAGCTAGTTGGTAGTCTCTCTCTCTTGTTCTTCATGTCTTATGATCTTGTGAGCTGCCTAACATGATCAAGATCGATTATTGTAATGCTATGTGATGTGTTTGCTGGGATCCGATGGATTATGAAGTTATGTTCAGATTGTGCATGATTCTTATATGAGTAATTTATGTTCTTGCATGCTCTCCGATGTGCGTAGTTACTTTGGCCAAGTGATTGTGTGTATCTCCAAGAGAGGGTATTTATGCTAGATACTGGGTTCATGCCCCCTTTTGTTCCTGGGCACGAGTGACAGAAACGTCTAAGGGCGAGGGTGTGCTGTTGCTACTAAGGGTAAAACAGCGGTGTTAATGTCTCTTTTGATATTAGTATTGCTTACTTCATGCACTTTATTTAATGCAATTGTCTGTTGCTTGCAACTTAATACCGTTGGGTGACAGGCTGGATAGCGATCCCACGGTGGACTTTTTAGACAAAGACGCAGTTGGACTCAACGGTTTTTGTTCCTTGTCGTGATGCCTCCATAAATATTATCATGTCATTTTTGTCATAGCTAAATTGGGTTTGTGTCATGATCTTGTCAATTGCCTAGCTGTAATTCGTTCACCCATCACATGCATATTTTATTTACTTGAGAGACTCCACTAGTGAACCCATGGCCCCCGGTCCATCTTTTTACATTGTTTTCAACCTCATTTACTTGCTTTTATTTATCATTATTCCTCTGGTCACTTTTCATATTTTATCTATTTCATCATACAATTAACCGCTTTGTTTTCTGCGAGACCGGAAAGATTGACAACCTTTCCGCCGTTGGGGGGGGAAGTATTTTGGTTGAGTGTGTGCAGGTCCACGTCTGTTGAAGGTTAAGCGCCAGAGATCTTCAACATTCACCTCATTGTTGATTTCAAAGTCCTACTGGTTCGATAAACCTCGGTTCGTTAAACGAGGGAAAACTGCTACTAGCTACAATTCCGCCTTCACTTGGGGCACCACCCAACTTATCAATATCCACCATCATGGGGTTGTCACGGCAAGTGCTTCCTCAGGGAAGCTAAGTTGTGGGGACGTTGTGACAGAAGTACACGGGAGCTGGTAAATCTCGACGAGGGACAAGGAGTTTACCCAGGTTCGGCCCCTCTCGAAGGAGGTAAGACCTACGTCTTTCTTCTTCTTTCTTGCTGGGAGTTGATATCGATTACAAGGTTCCGATCTCGCTAACTCGAGACTCGGCGAGTATGGGACTTGAGGGCTAGAGAGACTTCTAGCTTCTGTCTGTCTCACTCGTATTGGATCTGTCTAACTTGTTCTGGCCTCCTTATGACAACCTGGGAGCTCCACTTATATACATAAGGACTCACAGGGTTACAGTTTGTCTCCAGGTCGGAGTCCTATTCAAGAACCTACTAATCTTCGTGTCTTCTAAATTGGGACTCCGTCTTCTAGTTGGACTACTTCGTACGAGTCTTCTGGAAGCAGGCTGGCCCTAGTCTGGGGAGTCCTTCAGGGATCTCCTAGTCTAGGTTCTTTCTGAACCTCCCAATCTGACTCCTTCAGGGACCTCCCAGTCTAGGCTCTTTAAGGAGCTGGCCCAGTGTGAGGTCCTTCAAGGAGTCGGCCCAGTGCGAGGTCCTTCAAGGAGTCGTCCCAGTGCGAGGTCCTTCAAGGAGTCGGCCCAGTCTAACTCCATTTAAGGAGTCGGCCCAGTCTTACTCCTTTTAAGGAGTCGACCCAGTCTAACTCCTTTTAAGGAGTTCGCACTGCCTAACTCCTTTCAAGGAGTTGCCACAGTCTAACTCCTTTCAAGGAGTCGGCCCAGTCTAACTCCTTTTAAGGAGTCTGCACAAGCTAACTCCTTTCAAGGAGTTGCCACAGTCTATAGATCCTTCTGGAACCTGCTGGTTCCTCTCCATCTTGTTGGCCTACCCGGTTGGGTATTCCCCCGTCAGATAGGATAATGAAGAAATTGAAGATGGATCAGAGCTCAAGCTTGGGGATGCCCCCATGGCACCCCCTCTAAATATCAAGAACCATCAAGCATCTAAGCTTGGGGATGTCCAAGGCATCCCCCCTCTTCATCGACTATCATAAGGTCATCTTTGTTGAACTACGTTTTTATCACTTTACATATTATGTGCTATGCTTGGAGCATCTTTTTGCTTTCAGTTTTGTTTTGTTTGTTTTCTGGTCATATCCTTGTTGGATCCTAGCTTTATTTGTGTGGGAGAGAGGCACGCTCCGGGTTTTTCATTTGCATACTCCTTTGCTTCGCTTATATCTTGTTGAGTATTCTTAGCTACTGTTTGTTTGCTAGTAAGCTCTCGCTTTTAGCTTTTATCTTGTTTAGAGCTTCTAGTTGGATGTTTGCTTAAAATACCATTTTTGCTAAGCCAAAAAACTCTGTACTGAGTGTAATGTCCACTCGTGCATCCAAATCCTAAAGCCGAACTATCTTGCCAGCTGAGTCCACCATATCTACCTATGCATGGTATTTCCTGCCATTCCAAGTGAATTGTCATGTGCTACCTTTAAAACCTTCGAATATTCTCGTTTTGGTGCCTCTATTTTCAAGCTCATGAGGAAGTAAGGAGGGGGTTCGTTATAGCTTATGTCGAGCAAGGTTTTTCTTTTATTTTTCTGTTCCCCTCTATTTTACCCGGTGTTGATAGTTTACGTCCTCACTTGAATCAACCCGAGAGCGGCTTAAGAAAAATATAAATATAACTCACCATTCTCCTCCGCACAATGAAAATCTGAGAACTCAGCTCAAACATTGGTTAGTGTTGAAACAAAGGAGAAAGAGGAATGTACTCGTTCCTCTAAAACCAGCCGCTCTCACAACTCTAAAGAACTTGCTTGACATAGGGGACTAATGACCTTTTGAGCTGTGGATCATTGACAGAATCATGCATCTCTCAAAATTGTTTTTATCTCTGTTTTTCAAAATCAAAAAGCTCTAGCACATGACTAATCCCTGCTTCCCACTGCGAAGGGCTTTCTTTTACTTTTAAATGTTGAGTCAGTTTTCCTTTTCCTTCTATCTCCACCAAAGCAAACATACAACATTGACCCTGGGTTTCATTGATCATATTGCATCGTTAGATTAAACATGAATCTTTATATTGACTGTATCTATAAGATAAGCCGTTGGAAGTTGAAGCTTTTTTATAATACTTACATCTTTCTTTGTGTTGATTCTCAAACACTTTTGTCGTGGAACCATTACCTTTGAGAATTAGTCAAATATGTGGGTCACATTGCTTTCATTTCTTTAACATACTATTTATGAAAGGTTTTGCTTGAATGATTCAACTTGGTTATTCATTGCTTTCTTGCTATCAACTATAGATAATTTTTTGTATCACTTTATTCACGTCCTATGCTTTACATTACTATCTTGATCAAGATTGTGTTGGTTGCATGTCTCATCGAAAATTATTTTTTATCACTTACCTACTCGAGGACGAGTAGGAGTTAAGCTTCGGGATGCTGATACGTGTCAAACGTATCTATCATTTTTGATTAATCCATGCTAGTTTTGTGATGTTGTCACATGTTTCTACTCTCTTATTACATCATTTTTATGCATTTTGTCGGAATAACCTATTGACAAGATGCCTAGTGCCAGTTTCCTGTTTTGTCGTCTTTTCGTTTCAGAAACTTACCATAGGAAATATTCTCGGAATGCGCCGAAAATTTACGAGGATTTTCATTCGCCAAGGCGGAGTTTCAGTCCAGAGGGCAGCCCTGGGGGCCACCCACAGGGCAGGGACGACCCCAGCCGCGGCCCTGCCCTAGGGCGGCGGGTGGGACCCACCCCTGCTCCTGGTGGGTCCCCTCGGTCCCTCCGACGCCTATAATTCAGATTAATCCCGAAAACGTCGAGGCGGCCATTATTTTCCAGAGAAGTCACCCCGAGGTGCCGCCACCATAAACCCTAGTTCGGGGGTGATTCTGAAGCTGATCCCGCACCCTGCTGGAGGGGAGATCGATCCCGGAGGGCTCTTCATCGACATGCCTTCCTTCGGATGATTTGTGAGTAGTCCCACCTTGGACTACGGGTCCATGGCAGTAGCTAGATGTTAGTCTCTCTCCCATGTGCTTCATGTATTATGATCTCGTGAGCTGCCTAACATGATCAAGATCGATTATTGTAATGCTATGTGATGTGTTTGCTGGGATTTAATGGATTATGAAGTTATGATCAGATTGTGCATGATTCTTATATGTTGATTTATGTTCTTGCATGCTCTCCGATGTGCGTAGTTACTTTGGCCAAGTGATTGTGTGTATCTCCAAGAGAGAGTATTTATGCTAGATAGTGGGTTCATGGCCCCTTTTGTTCCTGGGCACGAGTGACAGAAACGTCTAAGGGCGAGGGTGTGTTTTTGCTACTAAGGGTAAAACAGCGGTGTTAATGTCTCTTTTGATATTAGTATTGCTTACTTCGTGTGCTTTACTTAATGCAAATGTATGTTGCTTGCAACTTAATACCGTTGGGTGACAGGCTGGATAGCGATCCCACGGTGGACTTTTTAGACAAGATTCAGTTGACTCAACAGTCTTTGTTCATTGTCGTGATGCCTACATAAATATTATCATGTTCTCTATGTCATAGCTAGATTAAGTTTGTGTTATAATCTTGTCAATTGCCTAGCTGTAATTTGTTTACCCATCATATGAGTGTTAATTTACTTGAGAGACTCAACTAGTGAACCCATGGCCCCCTGTCCATCTTTTTACATTGATTGCAACCTTTATTCATCACTTTTCATCATCATTACTCCTCTGGTCCACTTCCATATTTTCATCTATTTCACTATACAATTAACCGCTTTGTTTTCTGCGAGACCGGAAAGATTGACAACCTTTTCCGCCGTTGGGGGCAAAGTAATTGGTTGAGTGTGTGCAGGTCCACGGCTATTGATGATTAAGCGCCAGAGATTTTCAACATTCACTTTGTTATTGATTTCAAAGTCGTATTGGTTCGATAAACCTCAGTTCGTTTACGAGGGAAAACTGCTACTTACTACATCCATGCCTTCACTTGGGGCACAACCCAACGCTACCATCACCGATCATCAAGCAGTTTTCTGGCGCTGTTGCCGGGGAACGCACTAAAGACACAAAAGAAGATTTGTCCCCGCCAACTTTGCCAGGACTTAGTAGGTGACAGGCTGGATAGCGATCCCATGGTGGACTTTTTAGACAAAGATGCAGTTGGACTCAATAGTCTTTGTTCATTGTCGTGATGCCTACATAAATATTATCATGTTGTCTATGTCATAGCTAGATTAAGTTTGTGTTATAATGTTGTCAATTACCTAGCTGTAATTTGTTTACCCATCATATGAGTGTTTTATTTAGTTGAGAGACTCCACTAGTGAACCCATGGCCCCCGGTCCATCTGTTTACATTGATTGCAACCTTTATTCATCACTTTTCATCATCATTACTTCTCTGGTCCACTTTCATATTTCATCTATTTCACTATACAATTAACCGCTTTGTTTTCTGCAAGACCGGAAAGATTGACAACCTTTCCGTGGGGGCAAAGTAATTGGTTGAATGTGTGCAGGTCCACGTCTGTTGAAGATTAAGCGCTAGAGATCTTCAACATTCACTTTGTTGTTGATTTCAAAGTCCTACTGGTTCGATAAACCTCAGTTTGTTAATGAGAGAAAATTGCTACTTACTATATCCACGCCTTCGCTTGGGGCACAACCAACGCTACCATCACCGATCATCAAGCAGTTTTCTGGTGCCGTTGCCGGGGACTTTGGAGCTACAGCAAGGGGAGCCTCATACTCTCAATCACTTTACTTGTTTTGTCTTGCTTGCTTTATTTCTCGTTTAGTTTATTTTTCTTGTTGCAAAATTTTAAAACCCAAAAAAATTAGTGTAGTCTTTATTCCTGTCTTGTTATTTTATCTTATCATTATGTCTACAACTGAAAATACAAAGTTGTGTGAATTTACTAGCACTAATAACAATGATTTTTTAACATCCCAAAACTTGGAATGTTTTAAAAAATCACAAAAACTTAAAACTTTTATTATTGAATAAATTAAAGTCTCCAAAAATCAAGAAAACCGAGTTTAGAAAGTCTTCAAAGGCATATTATTTTAAATATTTCTTTTCTTCAAAATTTCAAAATTTAAATATTTGGAAATTAAATATTTATTTTGATACTTATAAAGTCCATAATTAAATGGGTATTTGTAATTAAAGGATTTATCAAACTGTATGAAAATAAAATGTTTTGTCTCAAATTATTTACTAAGTGTATCATTTTGAATGACATTACTCATACTAATTTTATGGATTTTATTTGGGTCCAAAAAGAAATCATAAAACCATATTTTGTAAAATGACATAAAGGTGTCAAATAAGTCTTTATGCATTATCTGAATTTTCCAAATTTTGAAATAAATTGGAAAAGGTCCCAAAATATTTAAAATAGCTATTTTGATTTTTTTAAATGTATTGGACTTTATTTGGAGGCCTAAATCAAAATCTATAAAAGAAAACAGAAAATAGAAAAAAAATGACGTCATGCTAACGTCATCGTCTTCTTCAACGCGTGGACGTGATTCACGCCCGTAACAGCTCACGCGTTGCCTATTCTTCCCGATTTGATTTCCGGAGTTTTAATGCCCCAATTGACGCACCGTTTCCTCCTACAAGTAGCCCTCGACCTCCTCTCTCGTCTGCCCCCAAAAGCCCCCTCTAAGAGCCCCCGGGCTACCCTAATTTTGGTCGCCATTACCGCATGTATGCCGCCATGTCGAGCTCGAATCCGGCGAGCTCCGACATCCCCTCACCCTCAGTCTGGCCCTTCTCCGGTGACTAACCGCCGGTAGGTATAAGTCAACGTACCTAGGACCGTTAGATCTAGAGTTAACAGCCACGATTAGATCTAGTTAAGTGAACCGGTACGGTTCAATTTGAACCGCCAGATCTGGATCTGACGATCCAGATCAGATCCAGTCAGCATCCCGTCAGCTAGCCCAGCCAATCACATGCAGCCACGTGGCCAGGAAATTTCTATGAATATCCTGAATTAGTTTAAACGACAGTTTTGCAGAAAAGCCCATAGATCTTGTTTCTATCATAACTTTTTATCTGTTTGGCCAATTTTGACAAATGTTATATTTTTGGAAACCTCTGGATCTGTAGAATTTTATGAACCTGTTTGTTTCAGTTTTGCCCTAGTTTAAATTATTCAATTTTCAAATGTGTAATTTGAGTAATTTTGGCATAACTATAGTTTAAAAATAGATCTTTGAGTACATCCAATTGCTTTAGTTTTATTTAGTTGTTCTTTGTCCAGTAGTACGTTTTAAAAAAAATTATAAATTGGTTTGAGCCATTGTTTTAATTAAAATTGTGTTTATGCCTTTTGGGAGTGTTAAAATGTTGTTGTTATTGTTTTAATTGTTTTCTTTTGGGAAAATGTTTTAAAATTTAGTCCTCTGTCCAGTAGACCCAAAACCCATTTTAGTTGAACCATTTTATCATGAAAATGTTGAAATTGGTTTAAAGTCTTTTAGAGACTTGGTAAACCTTGACTTGCAAACCATTGTTCATGACCAACCTAGACCTCATTATGATAATTCTTTTTGCATATTGAATTATGTGATGGATTGTACCACCAACCTTGTTGTTCTATTGTTGTCCATGTTTTGTTTATTTTATTGATTGTTGTATTGTTGTCTTTGTTGTTTGTTTATATTGTTTAGATTGAACAGAGAGTATCATTCTACGTTGAAAAGAGATTGTGAGCAATGACAACTTTCAAAGGCAAGTGATGCTCACACATGAAATTCCTAAGTATTTTGATATGCATTGTAGTTTATTTTTTTTAAGTAGAATTGCATGCAGGTTTATTACTATGTTATGCTAGACCTGTTTAGTATTACTCCAAATATTCCTAAGTGTCTAGTACCTATATAATAACTTAGTGTATATTAGCGTTGCTACGCTGAATTTTTTTTATAAAAGTAAAGGGATGAAAATTCCACTAAGTTAATGAACCACCTAGGTGGAATTGAATCTTGCTCTACCGGTTGTTTATAGTTGAGTGACTACTCGGGGCCATTTCCATGGTTA
Organism: Puccinellia tenuiflora; assembly: GCA_012064385.1. Taxonomy (NCBI): domain Eukaryota; kingdom Viridiplantae; phylum Streptophyta; class Magnoliopsida; order Poales; family Poaceae; genus Puccinellia; species Puccinellia tenuiflora. The sequence continues at coordinate 340,383 of QRDG01000101.1, read as the reverse complement.
CCTGAGTATGTGCACTTGTGGACGGCCACCTAGGATCAAAGAGATGTGAAGTTGCTCCAAGTTTAGAAGGCTTCCAGTGCAGCCAGTTGGTATTATGGCTCTGCCTTGACTAAGTAAGTTCTAGGAACCTAATTCCGGCAGTTCTCAGCGGATGAATGTCTTGTATGGGTCTGCCTGATGAATAGGGGACTGGTTCCCAAAGGTCTCGTCTTCATATTCACCTTTCCTTTTAACTTCAATAAGGTCAAGGACAGAATGGGTTGATGAAGTCTTGTGGTGAAAGTGCACAACCTCTCGAGAGTGTCAAACTATGATCATAGCCATGTCCCCGGTTACAGAAAATTCTGAGCAGCTGAATAAGGATGTCAACTGAAGATCTCAACATTCCAATTTCTCTAAGTTAAAACTTGATGGGTAAACAAGAGTAGTTGAGATGGTGGTTTTCATGCCATGAAAGTCTCGTAGAGTTGAAAAGAAGTTTTACAAAGAGTTAGGAATAAGTTGGCTTTCTGCAAAATAGCCTTCAACTCCACCAGCCAAATACACATATAGCTATTAGGAGTTTGCCTTTATGAGTCCACAAGTATCACTTGCCAGATCCATTCTAATGGTTCTGACCAATTTTTGGCTGTAACCTACGTGTTGCAGGTTTTTCCAACGACGAGTAAGGAACGATTATGGGTTTCGAGTCTGCAACCAACATGTTTGCCTGTGGCACATGAAGATGATGATTGTAAAACTCTAACATTTGGCTATGCAACTTGTAATGTTTAATTTTCTGGATCATACATTGTAATAGAAATTTTGATGCAGTGTATGATACTTCATCTTAAAATGTGGTGCTAGCTATTCGATCCAGGGACTAGCACAATAACACAGGGATCTTGGCCTATTTTAAAGGGCAGGATCGCTACAGATTTCATATGCTCTCCAATTGCTCCACCCGCTACTAAAGCAGAATCTTACGAAATTAAGCCTGCCTTGCTAAATCTTGTTATGAAAGAGCAATTTTCTGGTGCTAGTACTGATGATGACGCCTCTCATTTAAATAACTTTTTTGAGTTATGTGATATGCAAAAGTATAAAGAGGTAGAAAGTGACATCATAAAACGGAAGCTTTTCCCTTTCTCTTTGAGAGGGAGAGCAAAAGAATGGTTATTGTCTTTGCCTAGAAATAGCATTGATTCTTGGACTAAATGCAAAGATGCTTTTATTGGAAAATATTATCCACCTGCTAAAATCATACAATTGAGGAGTAACATTATGAACTTTAGACAATTTGATAATGAACATGTTGCTCAAGCTTGAGAGAGAATGAAATCTATGGTTAAAAATTGTCCCACACATGGATTAACTACGTGGATGGTTATCCAAACTTTTTATGCAGGTTTGAATTTTTCTTCAAGGAACCTCTTAGACTCGGCCGCAGGAGGCACCTTTATGTCCACCACATTAGGTGCAGCAACTAAACTCTTCGATGAGATGATGACAAATTATTCACAATGGCATACCGAAAGAGCTCCAAGTTTTAAGAAGGTAAATTCTGTCGAGGAAATTTCCACTTTGAGTGAGAAGGTTGACATGATTATGTCAATGCTTGCTACCAATCAGTCCTCTATTGATCCTAATAATGTCCCACTTGCTTCATTAATTGCCCAAGAAAAGGATCAAGTTGATGTTAATTTTCTCAATAGAAATAACTTCAACAATAATGCTTATCGAAATAATTTTGGTAGTAACAACTATAAGCCTTATCCTCCCAATAATGGCAACTCATATGGTAATTCCTATGGTAATTCTTATAATTGCAATAAGAATGTGTCCTCTGATTTTGAAAATGTTTTAAAGGAATTTATCACTTCACAAAGAGCTTTCAACAAAACCGTTGAAGAAAAACTTGAAAAACTTGATAGTCTTGTCTCTAAAGTGGAAAATCTTGCTCATGATGTTGAAATTTTAAAAATTAGAACCACTCCTCTTCAAGACAAGCCTACTGAATCTTTGAATGCTCTTTCTATCAAATTAATAATAATGAGAGGATGTTAGCTCGCTTGCATGCTAGGTGGGCTAGAGAAGAAGAAGAAGCTAGAATTGCTGAAATGAATAGGAAAAGTGTTAAAGTTTATACTATCCAAACTACTAATGAGGATCCTCCTAGCCTATTTAAAGATGATGAAATTTATTTTGATAATTGCAATCTTACTAAAGTCATAAAGTTCCTACAAAAAATTGCTAAGTCACCGGATGCTAGTAAAATAAATATTGCCTTCACGAAACATATTACCGATGCTCTTATCAAGGCTAGGGAAGAAAAGCTTAAGCTAGAAACTTCTATTCCTAGAAAATTACAATATGGATGGGAACCCACTATTAATATGAGAATAAATGAATTTGATTGTAATGCTTTGTGTGATCTTGGTGCTAGTATTTCTGTTATGCCTAAAAGTTTCTATGAAATGCTTAATTTAAATCCTTTGGAAGAATGTTATTTAAATGTTCATCTTGCTGATTCTTCTAAAAAGAAAACTTTGGGTAGAGTTGATGTTCTTATTGTTGTTAATGATAACTATGTTCCCGTTGATTTTATTGTTATGGACATTGAGTGTGCTTCTTGTCCTATTATTTTGGGAAGACCGTTTTTGAGAACCGTTGGTGCTATTATTGATATGAAAGAGGGAAATATAAGATTTCAGTTCCCCCTTAAAAGAGGGATGGAACACTTCCCTAGAAATAGAAAGAAGCTTCCTTTTGAATAAATCATAAGGTCAAGCTATGCTCTTGATGTTGCAAAGGCCTCCGAAAAAACTTGATATTTGGCATTGCGCCTAGCTAAAAGGCGTTAAAGAAAAGCGCTTATTGGGAGACAACCCATCTTTTACTTTCAGTTTGTTTTTGCTTTTCTTGAGTCATGGAGTTTTGGCCTCTGTAGAAACTTCATTGTATCTTTTTGTTTTGTTTTTTTGTGCCAAGTTTAGCCTCTAATGCATTGAAAGTGCGAGGTATTGTTTTGCTGTCCGGAAACAGATTCTATGCGCCTGTTGTAGAAAATCTCGAACAATCCCTGAATTTTATATTTTTCTGATATTTTTGTACAGCATGCCTGATACTTTTATCTATCTTTCGTTAGTTTTGAGTTTTCTTATTTGAGCTACAGAAGTGCTTTGAAAAATTCGATCTTTACAGACTGTTCAGTTTTTGACAGATTCTGCTTTTATTTTGTATTCGTCTCTTTTACTATTGTCAAATGTGATACTCTAGTGGTGGAGTGTCATATTGAGGCTTAATAAACAGTAGCTAATGCCCAATAAAGTTGTTTGCAATTTGTCTTGAGTTGAACACATGTGCATTTTAATTTATGAGCACTAACCCTCTAATCAGTTTATGAGAAGTTTTGTGTGAAGTGAGTTTTTAAGTTCCAAAGGAGAGGATAATGAAGAAATTGAACATGGATCAGAGCTCAATCTTGGGGATGCCCCCACGGCACCCCCTTTGAATATCAAGAACCATCAAGCGTCTAAGCTTGGGGATGCCCAAGGCATCCCCTCCTCTTCATCGACTATCATAAGGTCGTCTTCGTTGAACTACGTTTTTATCACTTTACATATTATGTGCTATGCTTGGAGCGTCTTTTTGCTTTCAGTTTTGTTTTGTTTGTTTGCTGGTCATATTCTTGTTGGATCCTAGCTTTATTTGTGTGGGAGAGAGGCACGCTCCGCTTTTTATCTTGTTTAGAGCTGCTAGTTGTTGATGTTAAACTCTCTTGTTCTTCACTTATACTTGTTAGAGAGTTGTTATTGATAAATTGCTTGAATTGTCAAAGTGACAAAATGATATCCATGTGATATTGGAATGAAATGAAAGCCTGCATAGTCTTGTAGATCATTGTGTGGATACTTGATGCTTCTCAATTGTTTTGAGATATTAAGATGAATGCGTAAACTTGCTATTTATTTGAGTAGAAATTGACTAGTTAAGAAAAACAGTTAAAAGCTTGAAACTGTGTGGTGTTTCGTAGTTGTTAATTCATAAAGCTAATCTTTCCATCAAAAGAACTGTTTGGTCAACAAGGGAGACAGTGTGGAGTGTTTATGGTTATGATTGACTGATGTCTTATGTCACTCTGTTACCGATTAATGTTGGTTGTTTGCTTCAAATACCATTTTTGCTAAGCCAAAAAACTCTGTACTGAGTGTGATGTCCACTCGTGCATCAAAATCCCAAAGCCAAACTATCTTGCTAGCTGAGTCCACCATATCTACCTATGCATGGTATTTCCTACCATACCAAGTAAATTTGTCATGTGCTACTGTCGGGGATATGGGACACGGGTACCCGCAAGGAGGATTAACGTGGCCCATCCGGGGTGGCCCAGCAGGCCGACTCCACAGTCAGATTAGGACAAGGACTCACCTTGCCAACTTGTAATAGATTAGCAGTGTCCTACAAGGACTCGACTTGTATTAGGTTAGCAGTGTCCTAAAAGGACTCGACATGTAAGCCGGCCTCCTCCACCTTTATAAGGAGGGGCAAGGCGCACCAAGAGGGGAGGCAGACAGATCTAGACAAGAGGAGCTGCCTCATCGGCGACTTCCACCATGAGAGGAATAAGACCTAGCCACAAACATCACGTAGGGATATTACCGGATGATGTTTCCCGGGTCCCGAAGCTGTATAAATCTTGTCTACCGTGTCGTTCATCTACTAACCCACATCGACGATGCCCGCGCGTACGTAGTCCCGTATCTTCACCGTTGATCTAAACCATCGACATTGGCGCCCACCGTGGGGCTAAGTGCGCGTGGATTCACAATTCGATGGGTCCAATCTTCATCAACGACGACGGCGAGTTCATCACTGCATCGGTCAAGCGACTCGGACGCATCAAGATCTTCATCAACGCAAACATGGGGGCTCGACATCATCACTACCCTCGCGTTGCATCTAAACCGGCAAACATCATCATGCAGTCCATCAAAACTGCCGGATCAAAGTTGCTTAATCCAGATCGTGTTGCGCTGTGCAGTGCCGTCTCCGAGTACAATGTGAATTGGGCATCGTTCGGCCAACTCGCCTTGCAAGATAGCATTGTCCGCGGCCGGATCGTCATGTCCATGAATTTACTAAAAAAGACGAGTCCCGAGGTGCGATGCCAGCTCACGTCTAGCTATTGATCAAAGGAGCAAACCGAGTCCGATCAAGTCTTGGAGTACATCAAGTGAAGACCGAAGGAAATACAAAAGGGAAAAGGAAAGCTGGAAAGTTCGATCGCGTACGTCGGGTCATCGGCTTAAGCAATGAAAAGAAAATAAAAGAAAGGCATCATGGTATTACGTGGACTCGTATACGGAACGGAATTGTACACGGATCAAGGAAGTATTCAAAAAAAACTATGCATGGATGGTGAACTACTGCACGTGCATGCAAAGCAAGAAAAGTCAGGTGGAGGTCAAGAAAGAAAAAAGAAGATCAATTCAAGGATGATGTGGCACACATGCATGGACTTCTCGTGGGGAATAAAGAAAAAGTCAGTTAAGTTGTTTGCTTGATCGTTTAGTACGTGCACGCACGCGGGGCGAGTCGGCGAGCCGGCAACCGGGTCTAGTGGACTCGGGCGACTTCGACGACGACAGTCCGTCGCATCGGCTACAGAAAATAACCAGCTAAGTCGCCTTTTATTTAAATTTCATATTTTATTCATTCAGTTAAATTATATAAAGTCAGCTCCTTTAAGTTAATTCCGGGTTAATTCCGGGAGCTACATATCCGGTTTATGAAGAAATTGCAGAGATAATCCCGAAGATTACAAAGTAAGTTTTAAATAATGCAAGGGGGCTAATATAAGTTGAGTACCGTTATTATCTCAGAAAATTCTAGGTGGCATATCAAATCGATTCTTGGAGGCTTAATATAGCCAAATCTCAAAGTTGGGGTTTTTAAAACCCGCCATGGATTTCTAAAAAGTCGAGCTCTCAAATAGCTCGCACCAAATTTATTTAAAGTCGGGCTATCCTTTGCTCGCAACGGATTTCTCAAAAGTCGAGCTATTGCTTGCACCGGATTTCTCAAAGTCGAGCTATCTATTGCTCGCAACAGATTTTTCAAAGTCGAGCTATCTATTGCTCGCAACGGATTTGTCAAAGTCGAGGTATCTAATTCTCGCAATATTGTAAGAAACAGCCCAAAGAGCTGAAAGTCTCACCAAGTTAGAATCAGCCCAGAGAGCTGAAAGTCCTACCAAGTTAGAACGAGCCCAGAGAGCTCTGCAATACCAATGAGCCCAGAGAGCTCTGTAACACCAACGAGCCCAGAGAGCTCCGCAATACCAACGAGCCCAGAGAGCTCCGCAATACCAACGAGCCCAGAGAGCTCTGATTATTGTGATCAAAGGGATAAAGCCGGCTTCTCTACAGTAAGAGTTTTGCCGAGACACCCAGTAAGTGCGCCTTTATTAACTTTGATCATTAGGTCCTTGGTGGCTTGTCTTTCAGGAAAAATTCAAGCTTTAGACTCATGGACCTGGCTCAGATGCCAACTTATCCTTAGTTTTATCTGGTAAGTCAGATGCAACCTGTACAACAAACTGGCTGCTAATTAGCAAAGACCAGGCAGGGCCTACTTATTCATCAGTATAAAACTAAGAAGGGTTATAAAAACCAAATCAGCTCAAGCATCAATCAAGTTCAAAAAGTTTTAAGCTCTGAGTTGCTGCAGGCAAACAACCCAGCACTTGGGGGCTACATGTTATCAGGTTTTCAGTTTAAGTCAAAGGGAATACAGAGTTGGAAGCTCCAAGTTGTCGCAGGCCAACAACCCGGCGCTTGGGGGCTACTCATGGATCAGGTTTTTCTACAAGTTAAATAACAATCAAGTTTAAAAAAAGTTTTTATCTCCAAATTGTCGCAGGTTAACAACCCGGCACTCGGGGGCTACATCATCTGAAAGTCATGAGTTATACATCAAGGAGTCCCGAGTCGTCGCAGGCAAACAACCCGGCACTCGGGGGCTACATCATGTGAAGTTATGAGTCATCAATACAAGCTCCAAGCCGTCACAAGTTAACAACTCGGCGCTTAGGGGCTATACATATACCAGTGTAAACAAGCTCGAGCAAAGTCATACAACTCGTCAAAAGGACTCGGAGAAAATTTCCGACTCACTTCAAAACAAGTCGGCCAGAGAAGCCGGCATTAACAAGTCGACAGAAGAAGTCGGCAGGAGAAGCCGGCATTGACAAGTCGGCAAGCGAAGCCGGCATCGACAACCCGGCAAAGTCTACATCGACAACTCGGCAAATGCTGAAGCCGGGTGCCGCGACATCATCGACATCTACAACTCGGCAAAGCGCTACATCAACAAGCCAGCAAAGAACCTGGCACGGACTTTGTGTCCCATTTCTTCAACAAATCAAGACCTTCCGCATGACTCTACAAGTCATCCGAAAGCTCGGGGGCTACTGTCGGGGATATGGGACACGGGTACCCGCAAGGAGGATTAACGTGGCCCATCCGGGGTGGCCCAGCAGGCCGACTCCACAGTCAGATTAGGACAAGGACTCACCTTGCCAACTTGTAATAGATTAGCAGTGTCCTACAAGGACTCGACTTGTATTAGGTTAGCAGTGTCCTAAAAGGACTCGACATGTAAGCCGGCCTCCTCCACCTTTATAAGGAGGGGCAAGGCGCACCAAGAGGGGAGGCAGACAGATCTAGACAAGAGGAGCCGCCTCATCGGCGACTTCCACCATGAGAGGAATAAGACCTAGCCACAAACAGCACGTAGGGATATTACCGGATGATGTTTCCCGGGTCCCGAAGCTGTATAAATCTTGTCTACCATGTCGTTCATCTACTAACCCACATCGACGATGCCCGCGCGTACGTAGTCTTGTATCTTCACCGTTGATCTAAACCATCGACATTGGCGCGTACGTAGTAGTACGGTGGGCGCCAATGTCGATGGTTTAGATCAACGGTGAAGATACAGGACTACGTACGCGCGGGCATCGTCGATGTGGGTTAGTAGATGAACGACACGGTAGACAAGATTTATACAGCTTCGGGACCCGGGAAACATCATCCGGTAATATCCCTACGTGTTATTTGTGGCTAGGTCTTATTTCTCTCATGGTGGAAGTCGCCGATGAGGCAGCTCCTCTTGTCTAGATCTGTCTGCCTCCCCTCTTGGTGCGTCTTGCCCCTCCTTATAAAGGTGGAGGAGGCCGGCTTACATGTCGAGTCCTTTTAGGACATTGCTAACCTAATACAAGTCGAGTCCTTGTAGGACACTGCTAATCTATTACAAGTTGGCAAGGTGAGTCCATGTCCTAATCTGACTGTGGAGTCGGCCTGCTGGGCCACCCCGGATGGGCCACGTTAATCGTCCTTGCGGGTACCCGTGTCCCATATCCCCGACAGCTACCTTTAAAACCTTCAAAATATTCTCGTTTTGGTGCCTCTGTTTCAAGCTCATGAGGAAGTAAGGAGGGGGTTCGTTATAGCTTATGTCGAGCAAGGTTTTTCTTTTATTTTTCTTTTTTTCCCGCTCTATTTCACCCGGTGTTGATGGTTTACGTCCTCACTTGAATCAACCCGAGAGCGGCTTAAGCAAAATATAAATATAACTCACCATTCTCCTCCGCACAATGAAAATCTGAGAAATCAGCTCAAACGTTGGTTATTGGTGAAACAAAGGAGAAAGAGGAATGTACTCGTTCCTCTAAAATCAGCTGCTCTCACAACTCTAAAGACCTTGCTTGACATAGGGGACTAATGGGCTTCTGAGCTATGGAATCGTTGACGGAATTATGAATGTCTCAAAATTGCTTTTATCTCTGTTTTTCAAAATCAAAAAGCTCTAGCACATGACTAATCCCTGCTTCCCTCTGCGAAGGGCCTTTCTTTTACTTTTAAATGTTGAGTCAGTTTTCCTTTTCCTTCCATCTCCACCAAAGCAAACATACAGCATTGACCCTGGCTATCATTGATCATATTGCATTGTCAAATTAAACATGAATCTTTATATTGAATTTATCTATAAGATAAGCCGTTGTAAGTTGAAGCTTTTTGCTAATACTTACATCTTCCTTTGTGTTGATTCTCAAACACTTTTGTCGTGGCACCATTACCTTTGAGAATTAGTCAAATATGTGGGTCACATTGCTTTCATGTATTTAACGTACTATTTATGAAAGGTTTTGCTTGAATGATTCAACTTGGTTATTCATTGTTTTCTTGCTATCAACTATAGACAATTGTTTTGTATCACTTCATTCACGTCCTATGCTTTACATTACTATCTTGATCAAGATTGTGTTGGTTGCATGTCTCATCAAAAATTATTTTGTTATCACTTACCTACTCGAGGACGAGTAGGAGTTAAGCTTGGGGATGCTGATACGTGTCAAACGTATCTATAATTTTTTTGATTGATCCATGCTAATTTTGTGATGTTGTCACATGTTTCTACTATCTTATTACATCATTTTTATGCATTTTGTCGGACTAACCTATTGACAAGATGCCTAGTGCCAGTTTCCTGTTTTTGCTGTCTTTTCGTTTCAGAAACTTACCACAGGAAATATTCTCGGAATGCGCTGAAAATTTATGAAGATTTTTTATTCGCCAAGACGGAGTTTCAGTCCAGAGGGCACACTTGGAGGCCACCCACAGGGCAGGAATGACCCCCAGCCGCGGCCTGCCCTAGGGCGGTGGGTGGGACCCGCCCCTGCTCCTGGTGGGTCCCCTCGGCCCCCTCCGACGCCTATAAAATCATATTAATCCCAAAAACATCGAGACGGCGATTATTTTCCAGAGAAGTCACCCCAAGGCGCCGCCACCATAAACCCTAGTTCGGGGTGATTCTGAAGCTGATCTTGGCACCCTGCCGGAGGGGAGATCGATCCCGGAGGGCTCTTCATCGCCATGCCTTCCTCCAGGATGATTTGTGAGTAGTCCCACCTTGGACTACGGGTCCATGGCAGTAGCTAGATGGTAGTCTCTCTCCCTTGTGCTTCCTGTATTATGATCTCGTGAGCTGCCTAACATGATCAAGATCGATTATTGTAATTCTATGTGATGTGTTTGCTGGGATCTGATGGATTTTTTGAAGTTATGATCAGATTGTGCATGATTCTTATATGTTGATTTATGTTCTTGCATGCTCTCCGATGTGCGTATTTACTTTGGCCAAGTGATTCTGTGTATCTCCAAGAGGGAGTATTTATGCTAGATAGTGGGTTCATGCCCCCTTTTGTTCCTTGGCACGAGTGACAGAAACGTCTAAGGGCGAGGGTGTGCTATTGCTATCAACGGTGTTAATGTCTCTTTTGATATTAGTATTGCTTACTGTATGCGCTTTACTTAATGGAAATGTCTGTTGGTTGCAACTTAATACCGTTGGGTGACAGGCTGGATAGCGATCCCACGGTGGACTGTTTAGACAAAGATGTAGTTGGACTCAACGGTCTTTGCTCATTGTCGTGATGCCTACATAAATATTATCATGTTCTCTATGTCATAGCTAGATTAAGTTTGTGTTATAATCTTGTCAATTGCCTAGCTGTAATTTGTTTACCCATCATATGAGTGTTTTATTTACTTGAGAGACTCCACTAGTTAACCCATGGCCCCCGGTCCATCTTTTTACATTGATTGCAACCTTTATTCGTCACTTTTCATCATCATTACTCCTATGGTCCACTTTCATATTTTCATCTATTTCACTATACAATTAACCGCTTTGTTTTCTGTGAGACCGGAAAGATTGACAACCTTTCCGCCGTTGGGGGCAAAATAATTGGTTGAGTGTGTGCAGGTCCACGTCTGTTGAAGATTAAGGGCCAGAGATCTTCAACATTCACTTTGTTGTTGATTTCAAAGTCCTACTGGTTCGATAAACCTCGGTTCGTTAACGAGGGAAAACTGCTACTTACTACATCCACGCCGTCGCTTGGGGCACAACCCAACGCTACCATCACCGGTCATCAAGACCTTCTTTGTCTTTCCTTTCTTCTTGGCTAGCTTGGGAGCCATGGCAGGACGAGGAGGAAAAGGTGTGCGTGCGGGCTAGCGGCCACATGCGTACGAGGAAGAACAGAGGATGAAGACAAAACGTGGAAACAGAGGGGACAAATAAGATCTGGTCCACCACTTAAGTACTAGAAAAGGGATAAGATAAGCCCTAGAGGGAAATAACGGCGCCGCCTTTTCGCGATAAAATCGCGAGAATATCGGAATGGTCGCAATAAATATAACAAACAGAGATGCGGCGAAATCGAGGCGTTACGAAGACCACGGTCAACAGATGACACGTGCGGAAATGAAATAATAAAAGTAATTCAGAAAGGCCGACTCATTTCAAAGACGAGTCTTCAGTTTGTGAAGCAGGAAGTCTACCCTCCTAGCCAACTCGTAAAGGGCTATAGCCATGAGGCCAACCAGAGAGTGGGGGTCCAGTGTGACAGGCTTGACCAATGGAGAGGGCCGACTTGTTTTTATCAAGTTTGTTATATCTATGCAGGAATTCATCTTGGAGCTAGCAGCAGGCGACTTCCGAGTTGCCGACTTTAGTGAAGAAGTCGGAGAAAAGGGAGTCGGACAAAAACGCCAAGACTGCGCCCAAGAAAAATTCGGGGGCTACTGATGGGGAGATACTTTCAGGGTAGGCCTATGGAGCCGGAAAGTGGACCCGCCCAGACCAAGGAGGCCCAAGCCGGGTTACACTTCAAGCAACATGGGCTGGACAAGGAACAAGCCGGCCAGCCCGTTACGAGTTAGCAGAAAGGAAAGGACATGACAGAGACTGGAGTCCCAATACAACCCGGAGTACCAACTTGGAAGGTGAAGACCTAGAGTAGGACTCCGTGTTCATATGTAACTCGGCATAAGCTGTAAGTGCAGGGATCCGACCACCTTTATAGGGAGGGCCCTAGACCTTAGATCGATAAGCTCTCAAGTCACACAATCCCGTAGTCACCGACTCTCAAGTTGGAGGATTCAGAACCTTGTAATCGACATCAAGTCCAAAGCAATAAAGAACAAGCAGGAAGTAGGTCTTTACCTCCATCGAGAGGGGCCGAACCTGGGTAAACTCCTTGTCCCCTCGTCGAGATTAACGAACTCCTGTGTCCTAAGTCGCCAATGGCCCCTCAACTAAGCTTGCCGAAGGAAGTACTTACCGTGACAACCCCACGACAGTACTCGACAAGGCTTTCAACGTTATTTCCTTTCGGGGTTTGTACAATCGCAGACGCTATATCTCGCTCTCTGCGAGTCGGAGTTACGACTCGCCTGCGTACGATTTCTTAGCGGGCCAACCCATTAGTTTTTCTTTACGTAGAAAAAATACTAGTAAAACATGCTGGCCTCTGTGAGGGAAAGGATTCGAACGGAAGACCTCCAACGAATTGGACGGAATGAACTACCATTGGGCTATATCACGTTAGTGTTCAACTTCCTTTTTTTATCATGCTATTCTTTCATTATTTGTTTTCGTTTCTTTTTCTTTTCCCTTTTTCTTTTCTGTTTTTTGTTTTCTGTTTTATTCTTTCTTTTGTCTATTTTATTATTTATTTTAAGTTTTCTTTTCCTTTATTTGAAAAATATTCGTTTTTTATATTTTCTAAATCTGAACCATTTTCGTTTCTTTTTTCCTCCAAAATGGTTCTTTTTCGAAAATGTTTGATTTAAAAAACAGTTCCGATTTTTTTTTTCAAAATGGTTCCTTTTTTTAAATGTTTCGATATAAAAAAAAATTCACTTTTTTAAAAATGGTTCCACTTTTTTGAAAATGGTTGCGTTTTAAAAATTGTTTCGCTTTTTTGAAAATGGTTCATTATTACTTTCGGTTCGGCGATATTTTTTGGTTCACTATTGTATTCGGTTCATCCAAATTTTTGGTTCACCCAAATTTTGATTCACTATTATTTATGGTTCACCCGAATTTTGGTTATTTTTTCATTTCAACGATATTTTTGGTTCACTGTCATTTTCGGTTCACTATTATTTTTGGTTCACCCGCATTTTTGGTTTATTATTACTTTCGGTTCGCCGATATTTTCTGGTTCACTATTATTTCGGTTCACCAGTATTTTCTGGTTCAATATTGTTTTTGGTTCACCCAAATTTTTGGTTCACTATTATTTTTGGTTTACCCAAATTTTGGTTTATTATTACTTTCGGTTCGCCGATATTTTTTGGAACACTATTATTTACGGTTGACCCACATTTATGGTACATTATTATTTTCGTTTCGTCACTCTTGTTTCCGGTTCACCGGTATTTTTGGTTCGCTGTTCTCCGGTTCACCCGAATTTTTGATTCACCCGAATTTTGGCTCACCCGAATTTTGTTTCACTATTATTTCAGGTTCAACCGATTATTTTTTCTGTTCAACCATATTTATGGTTCGTTATTATTTTCGGTTCGCCGATATTTTTGGTTCACTCTTATTTCCGGTTCACCGGTATTTTTTGTTCAATATTATTTTTCGGTTCATCCGAATTTTTCGTTCCTTTTCGATTCACCATCATTTTTGGTTCACTACTATTTTTTCTTCACTATTATTTTCGGTTCAGACGAATTTTATTTTTTAAATGGTTCATATTTGAAAATATTCATTTTTAAATATTTTCATATTTTTGAAAATGTTTAATCGTTCAGATTTTTACTTTTTCAAATTTTAAAATATCCAGATTTCTAAAAATCTAATGATTTTAAAACAAAAAAGTTAAAACACGAAAAAGAAACAGAACGAAAAAAACAACAAAATATATTATTGTGGTTTACCCCTAATTAGGTTTGTTTGTTTATCTTAATTTCTATACAAAAATAAAATATGATGAATTTTATGCATACGTAGCTGAAATCTGATCACGCTGCAGGAAGTTCAAAAGGCGTTTTTCTTATGTGTACTAACAGTTCTTGTCTCTTGATAGGATAGTTTTGGTAGTTAAAATGAGGGAGCTCCTATTCAGCGCTCGACGCGTTCGTTGGGGAGCCTACGCGTACCACCTAGTGTATACGCATGTTATTGGGCTTGGCCCACGTTACTGGTTTTACTGCTTCCTTCCTCCGTTGTGGAGCGGTGCTGGAAAACCATCAATCGCTGGCTACCATCAAAAAACAAATCGATCGCTGGCTCGCTGCTTCACTCCAAGGCGTATGGGTTGCCATAGAACAGTACACTTTTTTGTTTTTGTTTTGGGTGTATGAGTATTCATTAATTCATATGTGCTGATTTTAATGTGGATGTCCGGTGTATATTTTTGGAGGCCATGAAACGATAAATATATTAGTGTGACCAAATATTTTAGTAAACCAAAAAAAATCAATGAAACAAAAGAGATTAGTAAAAAATTTAACCTTAAATAATCGAATTGAAATAAAGTACTAGCATGGACAAAAAAAAATAGAGATCCGAAAAAGATAATTAACCAAAGATGTTAGTAAACCACAATTTTCTTAAATAATATCATGAGCTGGAAAGGCAAAAAACCAGTGATAGTGAACCGCAAAAGACGATGAACTAACTATATTAGTGAACTCAAGGATAGATTGGGCTATGATCCGGAAAAATAATGGACCGAATGTATTTAAGACGATGAACGGGAAAAGAATGAGCTGAAATAAAAATGAACCAAAAATGGGAACAAAGGGGATGAACCAATAAAGTATGAACCGAAAAGAGTAGGGTAATCATACCGAAAAAGAATAAACCAAAATATATCCAAAGGTGATGAACCAAAAAGAATAGGGCAATGAACCAGAGAAACGGAACCAAAATTATATCTAAGGGATGAACAAAATATATCTAAGGCGATGAACTGAAGCAGCGAATGAGATATATCTAAGGTGATGAACTGAAAAGAGTGAACCAAATATATCTAAGGCGATGAACCGAAAAGAATGAACGAAAGATATCTAAGGTGATGAACCAAAAATCTAAGGTGGTGTAACTGAAAATCTAATTTGATGAACCGAAAATCTAAGGTGATGAATTGAACAGAGTGAACATATCTAAGACGATGAACAGAAAAAGAGTTAAACAAATCTAGGTGATGAATCAAAAGGAGTAAACGAAAAAAATCTAAGGCCGTGAATCGAAAAAGGAATTAGGGATGAACCGAAGTAGTGAACCTAAATATCTAAGGATGAACAAAATATCAAAAGCACGCTGAACCGAAATGAGTGAACCAAATATGTCTAACACGTAACAAATATATCTAAGACGATGAACATAAATAGTGAACCAAATAATATCTAAGACGATGAATAAAAATCTAAGGTGATGAACCAAAATGAGAGAACCAAAAAAATATCTAATGCGATGAACCGAAAATCTAGGTGATGAACCAAAAGGAGTGAACTATTTTTTTCTTGAAAATGGTCGTGGATTTGAAAAAAAGTTCACGAAGTTAAAAAAAAATTCTGGAGTTCGAAAAAATGTACACATATTTCAAAAAGGTATTTTCCGAAATTTAAAAAATCAATATCGTACAACAAAAAATTATGCTACGAGATTTAAAAAAAGAGAAAAAATATGAGGGAGTATGAAAAAGAGAAATAAAATGAAAATAAAGTAAAAAGAAAAATAAAAAGGAAAATAAAATAAAACATGAAAAACAAACAAAAAAAAGGAATAGGAACAGAAACACAAATGGACAAATACGATGGAAAGAACCCGTAAAGAAAATACAAAGAATAAGAAAAACCAGGCGGAAGCTACTAGACCTTCCAACAACCACGAAAAACTGTGAAGTACCCGGGCCCGCCCTCTTATACCGATTTCCTTGCTGGAAGGGATACCGTTGCCCGCTATTTGACACAACGGACGTCAAATAGGGAGCTCCTATTTGACGCTTTTGCATCAACTAGCCAGTTTACGCGTACCCGCACAGGAATTTAGGCTCGGCCCGTTTACTGCTTCATCATGCGCAGATCGTTCCCTCCTAACTTTTCCTTTGCACGTCTATCATTTCGCTTCTGTATTGCCTATTTCTTTTCAATCCATCGATCGCATCGTTTAGGCATTTTAATCAATTTTTTTTTGTATCATTTGCTGCTTGACACACAAGAATATGTTAGTGAACTTAAAAGTCAAACCGAGAAAGATGATGAACCAAATAATTAGTGGACCAGAAAAAAGGCGATGAACCAAATATATTAATGAACCTAAAAAGATAAAACAAAAAAGATTAGTAAATTTAAACCTTAACTAAATAAATTGAAATAAAGTAATGTTGTGAACAAAAAGGTTAGTGAACCGAAAAAGACAACTAACCAAAGAGAATACTGAACGGCAATTTTATTAAAAATAATGTCATTAACCAAAAAAGATGACAAACTAAAGATATTAGTGAGCCAAAAAATAAAAAACCAAATATATCTAAGGCGATAAACCTAAAAATAAAGGATCCAAAAAGAAACTAAGACAATGAACCAAAAAAAGCCCGATAAATATCTAAGGCGATGAAGCGAAAAAAGAATGAACGAAATATATCTAGGGGGAAATAAAAAAGAATAAGGCGATGAACCGAAAAAAAATAAACTGAAAGATAAATAGGGCGATGAACCAGAATAAATTTGCTGATGAACAGAAAGAAAATGAACTGAAAGATAAATAGGGTAATGAACCAGAAAGAAAATGAACCGGAAGTTAGATACGGCGATGAACCGAAAAAGAATGAACCAAATATATCTAAGAAGATGAACCGAAAATCTAGGCGATGAATCGAAATCTAGGTGATGAACCGAAAAGAGTGAACCAAAAAAAGGAATGAAATTGAATATATCTAAAGCGATGAACCGAAAAAACGTGAACCAGATATATCTAAGGCGATGAACCAAAAATCTAGGTAATGAACCAAAAATCTAGGTGATGAACCGAAAAGAGTGAACCAAAAAAGTAGTGAACGAAATATATTTAAGGCGGTGAACCCAAAATCTAGGTGATGAACCGAAAAGAGTGAACGAAGAAAGGAGTAACAGAATATATCTAAGGCGATGAACCAAAAAGCGTGAACGTGATATATCTAAGGCGATGAACCGAAAATCAAGGTGATGAACCGAAAAGAGTGAACCAAAAAAAGGGTGAACAGAATATATCTAAGGCGATGAACCAAAAAGCGTGAACCAAATATATCTAAAAGGTGATGAACCAAAAATCTAAGGTGATGAACCGACAAGAGTGAACCAAAAAGAATCGGGTGAGGAACCAAAAAAGACTAAACCAAAAGGAGTGAACAAAAAATATCTACGATGATGAACCAAAAAAGAGTGAACCAAAATATATCTAAAAGGCGATGAACCAAAAAGGGCGAAGTAAATCTAATGCGATGAACCAAAATATGGGTGATTAACCGAAAGGAGCGAACCAAAATATTTAAAAGTGATGAAACAAAAGGAGTGAACCAAATATATCTAAGGCGATGAACCAAAAAAAAGTGAAAAAAAATAAACTNACGGCGATGAACCGGAATAAGTGAACAAAAAAGAAGGGCGATGGACAAAATATATCTAAGGCATGAAGCGAGAAAAGTGAAAAAATGGAACTAATGTGATGAACCAAAAAATGAACAAATAATGGACTAAGGCGATGAACCGAAAGAAAAAGAACCAAATATCTAAGGCGATGAACCAAAAAAGGGAACAAAAATGGAATAATGGTGAACTGGAATAAGTAAACAAAAACGAATAGGGCGACGAATAAAAAAGAATGAACCAAATATATCTAAGACGACGAACCAAAAAAAGTGAACAAAAATGGAACTAAGTCGATGAACCGGAAAAATGAAAACAAAAATGGAACTAAAGCGATGAACCAAAAAATAAGAACCAAATATATCTAAAAGGTGATGAACCAAAAAAAGTGAAAAAAACTTAATTAAGGCGATGAACCGAAATAAGTGAAAAAATAGGGCGATGAATCGAAAAAGAATGAACCAAATACATCTAAGGCGATGAACATAAAAAGTGAACAAAAAATGGAACTAAGGCGATGAACCACAAAAAAAAAGAACCAAATATATCTAAGGCGATGAACCAAAAAAAGTGAACACAAAATGGAACTAAGGTGATGAACCGGAATAAGTGAACAAAAAAGAATAGGGCGATGAAATGAAAAAATAAAGAAAAATAAAACTAGTAGAGTGCGATGAACCAAAAAAGGAAACTACGCGGTGAATTGAAAAGAAATAATTGTTTAGGAGGATTAAAATAACCGTTTAATATCAAAATAATATTTTGGATCAAAATAAATGTTCACGTGGTTACAAATAATTGTCACGGCAATGAAATGACATTTCATACAGTTCACAATAATTATTTACAATGACCAAAATAATTGTTCACCAACTGAAAATAATTATCAACGAAGGATCAAAATAATTGTTCATATGGATCAAGATAATTGTTCACAGGACACTAGATAAAAATTATGAATGCATTACGAAAACATATTGTATGAGAAAAAATAAAAATGAAAGTTAAGAGGGAAATAAAAAAGGAAAAAAATCTTAAACTGGAAAAAGAAACAGAAAAAAGAAAAATAGTGGAACTGAGGGGGAAGGCGAGGAAGGTCAAGAGATTTCCTCTCGATCGTGAAAGTTTCATTTTTTTAGATCCTCTCGATCGCGAATGGAAAAAAATAAGCAGAGCACCAAACATGGGCTGGCCCAGTTACGCACGCAGGGGGACAAATATGTGAGCGTAAACCTGCTATTTGACGCAACGGGCGTCAAATAGGGTTCACCTTAAAATGAGGGAACAAGAAAGTTTTACAAAATCGTACACATCGACTAGAAAATCTGGGAAGAACGAAGAAACAGAAACCTCAGGGTAATCACTAAAAAAAGGGTTCCCTTTGCAAAGGGAACTTTTCCTCCGCTCTCCTCGCGCCAAGTGGCGCCTTCTCCTCGTTTGGTCCCCCGTGGGTGTTTGCATGTGTGACAAGTGGCAACACTAGAGAGTTTTGGTGAGATTTTCCCATCCCACCGGTTGGAGTACGGATGGGTGGAAACGCATTTATTTTTAGATTCGTTTTTTTAAATGAAATATCTCTAGAACCGTATTTTAGAATTACGAACCGTTTTCATATTTGAGATCTCGCGTCGAGATCTTCAAAACTAGATCTCATGTTGATAGGTTTCGAGAAACTTTTTTTTGTACTACCGTGTTCTATATAGTTTGTACACTCGGTAGCATTGTAGTTGTACATCATGTGTAATTTTGTATTTCTGTTATCTTTCGCGCGGATGTATAACGATGTGTGCGCGGATGTACGACAATGTGCGCGCGGATGTACAGGTGAGTTGGGCGCGGATGTACAGCAGGTTCGCGTGGGTATACACCGATGTACGCACGGATGTACAACGATGTGTGCGCGGATATACGATGATGTGTGTGCGGATGTACAGCAGGTTCGCGTGGGTGTACATCGATGTGCGCGAGGATGTACAACGATGTGTGCGCGGATGTACGACGATGTGCGCACGGATGTATAGGTGAGTTGGGCGCGGATGTACAGCAGGTTCGCGTGGGTGTACACCGATGTGCGCGCGGATGTACATTCGAATCGCACTATTCTGTACTTTTTATTGTATATACTCTGTACTTCCATGTGGCGCGTTAGCGTAGGCGTTAGGGTACGGAGGCTTCATCGCTAGCGTCGACGAGCGATGAATATCGCGTCGACGAGCGATGAAGCCTCCGTATCCTAACGCCCCGAGGCTGAGTCCCCCCCATACGCCGCGGTAGCGGCGACGGTGGACGAAGCCGAGCCGCTAGATTAAGAAAAACTTTTAACTTGTATATATTACTTACGATTGAGGGTGGGATGGCAAGCACCCAAATTTATATACCGGTATGCAAGAGAGTTTTAGATTTAATTTGCTCTGCAGCTAGCTGAAACGGTCTCGATCGATCGGCGTACAACGACGTACGCGCGCGCCCGCGCGTGAGACATGTGCTCGCACCCGTTCTGGCAGTCAGCAAAATTCAACTTGGTCACGTTTAGAATCCCACCACGTGGCGCGCTGACGACCCACCAAAAGTGCCCTTTCCAAAGGGAAGCCTTTTCATAGGTGCACCCAAACCTCAGGAAACCATCGTGAAATTTCAAACGAGCTTCTTCTCATAATGGGCTTGCCACTGGAAGTGAATCGTACGGGCGAGTCGTACGATTCAACTCGCTTCAAGCGATAGATAGGAGGTCCCTTGGACAATAACAGTATCGTTCAGGCCATCAGGACCAATTCCATTGGAGAAGAATCCTCTCACCACGTGAATCACCTCGTGCTTGACCACAGCCCAGTTTAGCTGAAAAAAACGACTCGACATTCCATCAGGCCCAGGAGTGTTATAATGATTTTTAGTTGCATGAAGAGAAGAACCAATGACATCTAGATTAAACAGACGAAGGTGGCACGTCTTAATCATCATCAGATTAAATGTAAAAAATGTTGGTTATTTAAGTAAATGCTCATTAGTAAAGAATTGCCTAATTTGTGTGATTTGGGGACGATATAATCATTAGTAAAGGCTCGTTAGTTATTCAAATAATTCATCATGATCTAATCAATGAAAAGAAAAATATGGATTTGTCGGTGGTCTAAACCGTCAATAAAACGATCAACGTTGTTTCTATGGACCAAATATGTGTGATTTGGCCCCCAGATCCAACACCGATCTACACCGGTGCCACATTCGAGGTTATAAAGCGGTCGTACACACTGTAAACTGGAGAAGTGAGACTAAACATGCCACCCGTGTGACTCAGAAGCGAGAGGAACCATGGTCAGGGTCCCCTTGACCCGACCAAAACGGCCATTCATGAAGAAAGTGGGACAAAAATAAGGAAAACTAAACGAAGTGGGATACAAAAGAAAAAACTTATACTTATGCCACCCTGCTTTAATCCTGAGGATCCCACCGCCATCGCCTTCCAGGAGATCGACCAACCCTCACAAGTAGGAATATAAACGGATTGGATCGGATATAAACAGAGCGGAGTGGATAATGGCCAGACACGGATTCAAATGCGGATTAAATCCGATTACGGATTCGGATCGGAAACGAGCAGACTCGGATCAGAAACGGAAAAAATTGTCGGATACATACGCGCAAACATACATAATTTCACCATGCAACATATGAACGAAAAGAAAATTCAAATTTGGGAAAACTGTAACTACGAATGGGAAAAAAGTGAGAGCATGAGATAAAGCAAAATTGGGTCCCGCATACTACGTCTTGCTCGATGCTACACAAGAATGTACTAAACTAGTCTATTACTAGAAGGGAAGGGCGTGCGTTGCCGCGTCCGGTCCATTATAACCGAGATAGAATAAAAGTTTTGTCAGGAATGAAATATACGAAGTATAATTGTAGGAGAACCTTGTTAACACAAATTGCTTTGTGACACAAAGCAAATAGGAGGGCCAGTTGTTGAGGAAGTAAGCACAAACAAGTAAATATAAAGTGCAATCATGTATTTTGTGAACTACATATTTTGCAATCAAGGTGGTAGTATTAGATTCACTATAAATAGCAACATCCATATAGGCAATAAAGTATATACCTGACATGCATACAATTGACACATTCTTAAGTTATAATGGTACGTAGGCACTTGGTTGGCTAGTAATATGTAAAATATTCTTTATTCTAATTAACAACTCAGCACACACCTCAGCTTAATTAGTGTAACACTTACATGGGAACTGGGTATGTGTCATTGTACGCATGTCAGGCATTTACTTAAATAACTAACATTTTTATGATTAAGACGTGTCCCTTCGTCTGTTTAATCTACGTGTCATTGTTTCTTTTTCTTCATGCAACTAAAAA
Source organism: Puccinellia tenuiflora (assembly GCA_012064385.1). Lineage (NCBI taxonomy): Eukaryota > Viridiplantae > Streptophyta > Magnoliopsida > Poales > Poaceae > Puccinellia > Puccinellia tenuiflora. The sequence continues at coordinate 318,541 of QRDG01000101.1, read as the reverse complement.
TCATGCCTAATTTGATCATTAAGACGTAGACAAATAAAAAAGGTTCGTGCATATGTGGTTCCTTCGTCTGTTTCATCTTCATGCCGGCGTTTTTTCTTCATACATAGAACAACAAACAGTAGTTCATACATATCAACAAACAGTAATTCATACATAATTATCAATCAAAAAACAACTTCGTGCGGCTGTGATCATGCATGGCGCCCTAATCTAACCCTAATCACGCCTCACGTGGTGCTGGCGGCACCGCACATCCTCCCATACCCACTCACGAGCGGAGTGCTCGACAACCTGTCAGAAGCCGCGCTCCAGCTCTGACTCGTTCAACACCTCTAATAACTCGACGTTTGCATGGCGTCGTTTCACCGCGCGGTGCTCGGAGCGCACAAAATTGGCGTGCACCATCGGCTCATTTTGATCGAGGATCCTAGCAAGGTCCTCACCATCGTCGGTGGAGTACGAGTCATCATTGGCATACGAGTCGGGCGAGTCGATTGGGGCCTTTGGGGGCCCGACAGTGCGTGCAGCGGTGGGCCATGCATGGCGGACAGCGAGGACCCTGGGGCCTCCGCGTCGTGGGGTGGCGGCGATGGTGAATTGGGCCTGGGGGTGCGCATCTTAGTTCGTTGAAATATTTCTCTCGAAAACTATTGCGATCCCCTACACTTGTGGGTCATCAAGACTATTCTCTGACGCCATTGCCGGGAAACATAGCTCTATTTATAAGTTACCAAAGAGTTATTATGTTTGTTGTAATTTATTATCCACCATGAAAAAAAATCATGAAAAGCCTGCCATCATGCCTTCCAAGACAAGGCGGGGTACAAACCTCTGTACTAAGGTTACTCTTGATTCTCCTTCTGTTTTACGTAAATTTGATTCAATACAAAATGCACTTCATGGTGCTTCACATGCTAGTTCTACCAACTATTTCAGTTGGTGAAAGAGCATCTCTAAAAGTGTTTACAGATCGAGAGGCGGAGGCGTGTTCTACTCCTTGTTGTCGCCACCCGGAGGTGGTCGTTCACGGTTGCGGCTAGATGCAGATGTCATGGGGAGGCGATAACTGAGAGGAGTTGGGATAAATGGGGCAGCGGAGGCAAGAAATGGGCCGGCATGCTTAAACCTAAAACCCGTTCCGTTTTGGGGATGCCACGTCACAAAACAGGATGACATCATAGTGTTTGGGGATGACATCATGTTTAACGCCGTTAATATTAGTCCGTTCAGGGGATCCGCTACATAGAGGATTTTATCAATTAGTTGGAGATCCTCTCTTCTAAGTTTTTCATGATGTAAGAGAATGCCCAAATATTTCATGGGGAAAGTGCCTACAACACGCTCCAAAATTTTGGCAAGCATGATGGTCTCTTCTGCATCTAATCCCAGATGGATAAGCTCACTATTGAAATAGTTGATCCTCAGGCCAAGAGACTTGCTCAAAACAAGCACACATTTAAGATTAGTGGTCAAAGTAAAGAAGGGGGGCGTTTTGGCTCCCGAGCACAGCTGCTCCTGCCAACTTAAAAAAAAGGGAAAAAATAGTAAAACCTGTCAAAAAATCTGAATTTTTTTGGTGATGAACATATTCATGTTTTTTATATTCGTGTAAAATTTCGTGAGCAAATAACTATTTTTCTGCTCTGTGCAAAAAAGACAAATTCATGACCAAAATGAGATATAAAAAGTATGTTTTCAGCGCAGAGATTTTGTCTTTTTTGCACAGAGCAGAAGAAATGTCATTTTGTCACGAAATTTGTCACGTATGTAGAAAACATGTTGTTGCGCAAAAAACGCGTCGAACGAACACGTCCTCGTGTACCCGCGGTGCCGGGGGAGATACTCCGCAACTCGCCCCGCGGGAGGCCGACTTGTAGCGCGATACGCAAGACAACAAGCCAGCGCTTTTTGGACCAGACACCTCGGGAGGGACCCCGTCAGAGGAAGCCGGCGGCGATTGGTTGAACTAAGCCGGATTTGACCGCTCTTAGCTCGATTGTCGATACTCGATGAACTCACGCGAAGTCGCCGAATAACGGAAGCAGGAACAAGGGTTCGAGGGTAAAAAGTAGGGTTTGTATTGATTGTCGATTGTTTGCTTAATTTCAATCGGCCGTCACCTCTTACATATATAATGAGGCGGCTGGACTTCCCGTACAAGCATTGTACTTCTACAAGGATTACAACTCGTGATACTAGTCGGTTTCTATCTCTAAACTAGGTAAAAGCCTCGGCCGACTTCGTACTAGACCCGGACTCCAAGCTTCCGGCTTCTTTTTTGGAAAGTCGCCTTTTGCCCTTCCATGTTGACCTTGGACTCGTTCTATCGTACTGCATCCGACTTCTGTTTCTGGGCCTCGCAAGCGTCAAACAACCTCAAGTCCGGCTTCCCTGGCGTGACTTCTGGAATCTTCAGGAAACTTGAATCTGGCCTGCGCCGGGTTCTGGCTAAGCCGGATTCTGGCTAGGTCGGGTTCTGGCTAAGCCGGGTTGGCTCCTGTCGGGTCATCTCCTCAGATCTCCTCTGGGTCGCCAATTCTCCCCTGAATGAAATTGAACCTGTGACCTGCCAAAAACGGGTGCTAGCACATGCCCCCCTGTTTTCTAGTAGAGCTTGCGTACTAGAAAATATTTAGTGTAGAAGATTTGTCTAAGGGCGATGCTTAAGCTCATCGGCCATATGCTAAGGGCGATATATTTATATCGGCCGTATGTGCGGCTTACGCAGTTTGCCACACGCTTGGGTGGAATTTTTTCGAGCATTTCCCATTGATAGCTCGAGGCAATATGCTGCCCTCCAATGTTTCCACCAGATATAAGTTGCCGTGTACAATCCTTATGACTCGCAGTGGCCCTTCCCAACTTGGTGACCATTTGCCGAATTTCCGGCTCCTTGAGCCAATTGGCAATATAACTTTCCAGACCAAGTCGCCGATTTAAAAATCCTTAAGCCGGACTCTCTTGTTATAAGCTTTTGCCACCCGCAACTTCTCCTTCTCAATGTTCTTCAAAGCCCTTATACGTTTGTCGGCTACCTCGTCCATGTTATCCATCATCAAATTGTGATAGTCCTCGGCCGACAAGTCGTTCTGCTTAGCGAACCTCAAAGCAACCAGATTTATTCTACTGGTAAAACGTCTTCTTGTCCATATACCAACTCGAAAGGAGTCACCTTAGTTGCACCATGCCTTGAGATTCTGTGAGCCCACAATTCCTCGGAGAGTACCTCATGCCACCTCCTCGGGTAGTCTTGTACTTTCTTCTTAATCAACTTGATGAGAATTTTGTTGCTTGACTCGGCTTGCCCGTTGGCTTGAGCGTAATACGGAGATGAGCTGAGCATCTTGATCCCGAGTGATTCGGCAAACTGTTTCACCTCCTTAGCCATGAAGGAAGTACCTTGATCTGTGGTAAGAGTCTGCGGGATACCGAATCGGTGAATAATATGCTCCGTAATGAATTGAATTACCTCCTTGTGGGTCATATTCCTGAGGGGTACTGCTTTAGACCACTTGGTGAAATAATCAGTAGCAACTAATACAAACCGATGCCCTTTGGATGAAGCTGGGTTGATCATACCGACAAAATCTAATGCCCATCCTCGAAAAGGCCACGGCTTTATTATAGGATTAAGAAATGAAGCCGGCACTAACTGAATATCTCCGAACTTCTGACACGCCTCGCATCCCTTGTAGTATCTGAAGCAGTCACTAATCATCGTCGGCCAATAGAATCCGGCTCGTCTGAGCATCCACTTCATTTTGTGAGCCGACTGATACGTCCCGCATAAGCCGTCATGTACTTCTCCCATGGCGACTCGAGATTGATCTTCATCCAAGCATTTGAGAAGAAGACCATCAGCTGTTCGGCGATATAACTCGTCATCTAACAAAGCATACTTAAAAGCAAGCCGCCGAATAGTTCTATCCGTTTTCTGACTTGGATTCTTCAAATAATCAATAATAGGTGTTCTCAAATCAGTTGGCCGGGTTCCACCATGTTCTTTTAGAGCCGATTTAAACAAGCCGGCTTCATTTCCGGCTTCACCATTATTGACAATGGCTAGCACCGGCTTCTCTGCTGTAAAGAATACTCCTCTACCGATATGATAGCCTGATGCCTGCTGTGCCAATTCGTTGGCAAGCCAGTTATCCTGCCTGGACACATGAGATATGGAAAAGTAATCCAGAGTCGATATGATGTCCAGACATCTGTCAAGATATATGTTGAGCGACCCACTATTGCACTGAAAGATCTTGGCTACTTGCTGGACAATAAGCAGTGAATCACCATATGCCTTGACATGAGTTACCCCTGCGTCCATCAAAATTTCCAACCCGAATAGAAGAGCTTCGTATTCGGCCTCATTGTTAGTGCAAAAATAATCAAGATGACAAGAGGCCTCAAAGATGGTACTGTGGGGCGAAATATACACAATGCCGACTCCTTGCCCACTACTGCAAACTAAGCCGTCAAAATAAAGTTTCCACGGTACAGCCGACACGACATTCAAGTCAGCTTCTTGCTCCAGGTCAATCCGATGTTCGATGATGAAGTCGGCTACAATCTGGCCTTTCATAGATTTGAGAAGTTCATAGGCCAAATCGTATTCAACCAACCAATACGCCCATTTGCCGATTCGTCTACTGAGAATCGGCCTATGTATCATGTGTTTGATGACATCGGTCTGACTAAGAACTTTGCACTCGCCAGATAAAAGATAATGGCGCAATTTGGTGCAAGCAAAATAAAGAGATAGGCACAACCTTTCCACAAAGCTGTACCTGGACTCGGCATCTAGCAGTCGCCGACTTAGGTACGTAATGACGTACTCCTGTCCTTCGGCTTCTTGAGTTAAGGCTGCTCCAATCACCTTTTCCTCGGCAGCAATGTAAAGCCGGAACGGCAGACCACGAGTCGGCTTCCATAGAACTGGAGGTTTAGACAAGCAGGCCTTTATTTTATCAAATGCCTCTTGCTGCCTTGCCCCCCAGGTGAACGTATCATCATTCTTGAGCCGAAGGATCTGCGTGAACGCATCAACTTTCCCAGACAAGTTAGTAATAAACCTTCTCAGATAATTTACCTTGCCTAGGAATTTCTGCATGTCCTTTTTACAAGTCGGCGCCTGCACTTTCTGGATAGCTTCAATCTTCGCCGGGTTAATTTCTATGCCAGCTTCATGTATGATAAAACCAAGGAATTTCCCAGCCGACACGCCAAAGGCACACTTCAAAGGATTCATCTTGAGCCCGTACTTCCTCATCCTTTCAAACGCAAGGCGTAAGTCGGCCAAATGATTTAACTCGCCGTCCGACTTAACAACCACGTCATCAATGTATACCTCCAGTACGACTCCAAGAAGATTATGAAATATTAAGTTCATCGCTCTCTGATATGTGGCACCAGCATTCTTCAACACAAAGGTCATTACTGTCCACTCGAATAAACCAACGAACCCGGGGCAGCGAAACGCCGTCTTAGCCGAGTCCCTTCAGCCATGAATATTTGATTGTACCCCGCATTTCCGTCTAGAAAGCTGATGACTTTGTGCCCATAGGCATCATTGATAAGCATATCGGCTATTGGCATAGGATATTCATCTTTGGGCGTAGCTCGATTTAGATCTCTGAAGTCTATACATGCCCTGATCTTACCGGATCCTTTCTTCTCAACTGGCACAATATTGGAGATCCAGTCGGCATATTTGTAAGGCCGGATAAAATTGGCTTTTATAAGCCGACCAATCTCCTCTTTGATCCGGTCATATATTGCCGGGTTGAATTTGCGAGCCAGCTGTTTATGTGGTCTAAAGCCGGCTTTTATCGGTAAACGATGCTCGACGAGCTCTCGGCTTAACCCGGGCATCTCGTGGTACTCCCAAGCAAAGCAGTCCACGTATTCCTTCACTAGCGCGATTAACTCGGATTTGTAATCGGCTTCTAAATTGCTGATCACAAACGTCGGCCTGGGAATAATGCCATCCCCAATATCTACTTCTTCAAGTGGGTCGGCCGACGTAAAACATTATCCCAACTTGTCCATGTCATCTGGTTCTTCAATTGCTTCACACATATCGTTCCTCTCGGCCCGATACTTGTCCAGACACTTTTGCAACCACTCATCATTGGGATCCATTTATTTGAGTCGCAGCCGATTACAACCAATCGGCTTTAAGGATACTGGAACGAATCCGTCCCTGGTTGCACTCAGGAAATCGAATCTGGATAAATCACGCCCCGAAAGACATGTAGCATTTGAGTGTTGCCAATCAACAATAGACTCGGCTAAAGCAATACATCTTGAGTTATCAGCATGAACGACTTCAATCTCATCGTCAATCCATTGTACGAGTTGCTGGTGCATGGTGGACGGCACACACTGATTTGCATGGAGCCAATCTCGTCCGAGTAGCACATTGTAATTCACTTGCACCTCAGCAACAAAGAACACAGTAGCCAAAGTCTTGCTTCCCACTGTGAGCTCCAGACTTATAACTCCTTTGGCCTCTACTCCTTCTGCCCCTTCGAACCCGTTCAGTACCATGTTCGTCTTCATGAGATCATCATCCTCTAGCTGTAACTTCTTGAAGACAGAATACGGCATCAGGTTTACCACAGCACCTCCATTAACCATCTTCCTGGTAACCGGCTTCCCGTTGATATATCCTCTGACGTACAAGGGTTTAAGGTGCTTAACCGGTTCTCCAGGTTTCTCGAAGACGGCATTCTTGGGTCCAAAGTTGATCTGCGCTACTTCGCCTTCTTCTTCTGCAGCATGGAATTCAGCAGGCAAATAATATACCATGTTAATGTCCATACCTACCCGAGTCGGCGTACTCTCGTAGTCCAGTAAATCTTCATCTGGTGGATTTTCCGACTCGTTTGCTGCTGATTTCGATGTTTCTGATTCATCTCCTACCAACTCTTCGCTCGCTGAATTCTCTGCCGGGTCCCCATTTGCCGATTCATCGTCTGACTCACCCCTTGCCGGCTTGTCTCCTGCTTCCAAGTCCGCTGCTTCCACTTCATCTGCCCATGATGAATAAGTAATGGCCGGTACGGAAACCGGCTCCGTCTCGCTGCATATTGCAGGACTTGGTACAATCATCAAAGGAGTCGTCACAGGAGTCGGCTTTGGTATCCATACTTGAGCCGACACCATCGGTCTTTCAGCGTTGAAGTCGGCGTCTCTAGCTTGCTCAGCTTCTTTCTCTGCTTTTTCCCGGTTCCTTGCCCTCTGTAACTTTCGCCTCTGCGTCTTTGTTATACCTGGCGGGCACCACTTTGGCTGGGTATATTTTGGGTCCCGGGGTTTAGCTACTATGGCTTGGATGGATCCGGCTTCATGGTCACTGGATGTCACCATGGGCACGATAACAAGTATCGGCTCATCATTTGCTAACCCGATGGCCGGGTCCTTCAGTTTCAACACATGCGTTCCAATAACCAATGAATTGTTTGGAACCAACCCACCTCCTGGGCCAGCTGCTTTGGCTCCTTGCGCCTTGACTCTCCAGTATGAGGAATCACCAGGATACACAAGTCGGCTCTGCACAGTTTGCCGAGTTGCTTGCCGCTTGGACTCCCCAGCCGACTTCTGGTACTGGCAACTTCCATCGATAGATAGTGACCTAGGCCGCTTCCCATGTTGCTGGTTTACCTTAGACCCGGCCTGGCGCACATATTTGTTCAGCAGCATGTCGAAAGTCGGCTTAATCTTCTTTGGCTTGTATTCAACCTGATTCGTCTTCCACCTGCCGACTTCCGGGTTCCTAGGCTTCATGAACCTGGGTGGTGATTTTCTTGTTCGTGGTTGTTGCCCCCCGAGCGCGGAGTTTTTGATGGTGATCTTGATAATCTCCTGTCCATCGGGCTGCCGGCTCAATGTGATCTGCCTCCTTGCTTCATTGTTGCCGGCTTCTTTCCTGGGCTCACCAATAACCACGTTAGACTTGTTAGCGCCTTCGGCCGCTTCTGGCCGAAGAAGAACTTTCTTTCTCTCCAAACCTAGCACGTTCATTGGGAACGGCTGTGTGTCAATGGCCATGCCGGCAAAGCTCAATCGTCCATCGTTGAGGGCCGATTGAATCTGTCGACGAAAGACATTGCAATCATTAGTAGCATGAGAGAAAGAATTCTGATACTTGTAATAAGCACGTCGCCTTAATTCATCAGGTGACGGTATAATGTGGCTGATTCGTATCACTTTATCTTTCCACAATGCATCGAATATTCTATCACACTTGCCTACGTCAAAGCTACACTTTACCTCATCGTCCCGATTCTTACGAATCGGCTTTAAATCATCACAAATATAGGGTTTGGCTTTACTAGGCCAAGCAAACTCAGCTGCGTAAACATCGGCTTCATCACCGGAGTCGGCATCGTGTTCAATAGTATTAAGCCGACTCCTACTTATCCGATGCGAATCCTTGGATTCATTAACTCGGCTTTCATGAGCCAGAGCTCTTTCCTGGACTTGCCCAACAGAGGAGAACTCGTGTCCTTCTAGCTTTTCTTTTAGATACGTTCTCAACCCATTAAATACTAAGTCGGCCATATCTCTTTCAGTTATCGCCAAGCTATAGCACCGGTTTCTTGTGTTTTTAAATCTCTTGATAAAATCGGATACCGATTCATCATGTTTTTGCCTAACCGATGTAAGATGAGACAACTTCAATTCAATTTCTTCGGCATAGAAGTGCTCATGAAACTTTTGCTCCAAGTGGAACCAAGTGTGTATAGAATTAGGAGGTAAAGCCGAAAACCAAGAAAAAGCAACCCCAGTTAATGACAACGAGAATAAGCGAACTTTGATGTGATCATGATTAGCTTCACCTAATTGAGCCAAATATTGACTAATATGTTCCCATGTCGACTTGTTATCCACCCAATTAAATTTAGAAAACTCAGGGACTCTATAGCCAGGTGGATAGGGTTGTAGATCAAAATATTCGGGGTAAGGTTTAACGTAGGTTCTATGCTTAGGCATAACCCCGAATTTGTCATATGCTAATTGGTCCAGTTTTTTCCTGAACTCGACCACTGAATCGTCCATGTGGGCCGATTGAGCGGGGACAGGAGAAGAATTGGTCACAGGGCCGGCTTGCATCCAAGGAGCCGAATCTGAATTCGGCATAGACCCGCGTCCTAGAAGCCGCACCGCTGGTCCCGTCTGTCCCATCGGGTAGGATGAACTCTGGATCGGAGTCAGACAAGGTAGTGCATTAACAATCCGGTTTTCCCTGTACGGGCTCATCGGTTGCGTATCCGATGTCTGGCCTTGGATGGTGTTTTTCTTAGCCTTTTCATGTTCTAGCATAAGATCATAAACATTGTTCGTACCTTGTGAAACATGAAACTGAATTTTGGCTAATTGCTCAGGAGAAAAGGCACTGTTACTTACAACGGGTTTGTCGGTGTTGATGTTCAGAGGTACATACTCCGGCCCCTTAATCGACGCGGTTACACCTTGCCGATCTAACTTAAAGCTGGCCAAGTACAACTCCTCGTCTTCCTGTTCCCGCTTGAGTCGCAGCGCCTCGAACTCCTTGTTTCTCTTTTTCTTCACTCATCCAGGCCTTGGCGTTGTGCCTCCGACAGATCCTTAAGAGTAGGTTTGATGATGTTGTCGGTAGTGATGGCAGACAAATCTGTAGCCTTAGAACCGGTCATTGTTGCCCGATTTAGGTTAGAAATCGTCCCCAGCGGAGTCGCCAAAAAGTGTGTTGCGTAAAAAACGCGTCACACGAACACGTCCTCGTGTACCCGCGGTGCCGGGGGAGATACTCCGCAACTCGCCCCGCGGGAGGCCGACTTGTAGCGCGATACGCAAAACAACAAGCCGACGCTTTTTGGACCAGACGCCCCAGCCCCTCGGGAGGGATCCCATCAGAGGAAGCCGGCGGCGATTGGTTGAACTAAGCCGGATTTGACCGCTCTTAACTCGATTTTCGATACTCGATGAACTCACGCGAAGTCGCCGAATAACGGAAACAGGATCAAGGGTTCGAGGGTAAAAAGTAGGGTTTGTATTGATTGTCGATTGTTTGCTTAATTTCAATCGGCCGTCACCTCTTACATATATAATGAGGCGGCTGGACTTCCCGTACAAGCATTGTACTTCTATAAGGATTACAACTCGTGATACAAGTCGGTTTCTATCTCTAAACTAGGTAAAAGCCTCGGCCGACTTCGTACTGGACCCGGACTCCAAGCTTCCAGCTTCTTTTTTGCAAAGTCGCCTTTTGCCCTTCCGTGTTGACCTTGGACTCGTTCTATCGTACTGCATCCGACTTCTGTTTCTGGGCCTCGCAAGCGTCAAACAGCCTCAAGTCCGGCTTTCCTGGCGTGACTTCTGGAATCTTCAGGAAACTTGAATCTGCCTGCGCCAGGTTCTGGCTAGGTTGGGTTCTGGCTAAGCCGGGTTGGCTCCTGTCGGGTCATCTCCTCAGATCTCCTCTGGGTCGCCAATTCTCCCCCGAATGAAATTGAACCTGTGACCTACCAAAAACGGGTGCTAATACATGTATATGTTCATCACCAAAAAATTTCAGAATTTTTTGACAGGTTTTACTATTTTTTCTGATTTTTTTATTTGGGCAGGAGCAGCTGAGCTCGGAAGCGAGAGTGAATTTCTCTCAAAGTAGATTCATTTGTTGAGAAAAGGATAGTGCACGACTTAATTAACATTCTAGTCAGAACATCAACTACTAGGTTAGAATGAAGTGAACCCCCTCTCTCTGCAGACTGTAAAAACTTGTGCTCCTTGTGGTCCTATGTTGCTTGTCTTGCGTTATTGTATCTTATTCTTCTGTGTTGTAATGATATGTTGTGTACGAGAGGGGGTTCCGGGAATCTATAGAACTTATGTTTTGAGTGGACAATTTCCTGAACAGGTGCCACAAGTCCCTCCTACGAGGCTACCACATTGTGCGCAGCCACTCACGTTCCTCCTCAACCAGCCTCTTGGGAGTCACAGGTTCAAAAAAGGCAAAAATCCATGCAAATAACCAAAGACGCCCTTAAGTGCTTTTGAGTTTTGACATTTTAAGAAACACGATGTGCTGAAGTATAATTGTGGAGTACTTACCTGAATCCTTTGTATATTATTTGACATATATACATGAATAATACGGAGTATGTAAATTCTCTGAATATAAATAATTTGTCATTAATACATTCACATAATGAAGTCATAAAGTATTTATGTCAACGCTTATTACATAGCAAAGGATACGCGAGCAGAGCACGCCACTGCTTCACGAGCATCATGACTGGCAAGCGCGCCACTACTTGGCGCGCACAGCAAAGGCTAGATGGTGCGCGCCACTACTTGGCGCACACATCAAAGGCTAGATGGTGCCACCACTACTTGGCGCGCACAGCAAAGGCTAGATGGTGGCGCCACTACTTGGCGCGCACAGTAACAGGGCCGGGCCCCATAGGTGTGCAACATGTGCGGCCGTACAGGGCCTATAATTTTCTGGGGCCAAAATTTCGTCTAGCCTGCAGTAGCAAATCAAATCCGCTGGGTTTCTAGGCCGACTCAACCTGGCCTATGCGCTAGAGAGCGCCGTCTCACTCTGAGTCTTGGCGCTAGATCGCCTGCGAGTTGATCGATCGATTAGAGAGAGCCGCCAGCGCAGGCAACCGACGTCGTGACCGATCAGCAACACCTTGGCTAAACCAAAACGTTGGTTCTCCAAATCCGAATTTGATCAGCTTTGGCACCGGACATATATCTGTTACTCTTCGCCTTCTTAGGCACTATTACGATCAGTGTTTAATTGAACCAGGGCATGAACAAACACAAGTTGAGTTCTGACAGTCTATCTAATCGCTAAGCAAATTAGTAATTCTGTTGCTAATCCAATTGAGTGATGATGCTACATCGATCCTTTAATTTTGTGTTGCTCATCTTTTATATGTAGTGTTTTAAGAATCAAAATTTGAGTCATCATGAAAAAGCAATAATCAAAAGCATAAGCTTAAATTCAGTTAGTTCAATATTTTGTGATATAGGGCCCTAATTTCGTGTTTCGCACAGGGCCCCGAATTTTGACGGCCCGGCCCTGCACAGTAAAGGATAGGTCGCGCCACTACTTGGCGCGCACAGCAAAGGCTAGATGGTGCACGCCACTACTTGGCGCGCACAGTAAAGGATAGGTGGCGCCACTACTTGGCGCGCACAGTAAAGGCATAACGGAAGCATGCACCACTGTGCGCTACCTCACTAGCAACACAAGAGACTGCACAGGAATACACATCTTAAAGCGCAACCTCATAGAACATCTGCACAAGAAAAAGGAGGGTTTACATGATTCACATTACTGACAAAGAACAACATAGTGCTGAAATGATAATGTTTTTTCTACTTTTGTAATGAAACAAAAAGTCCTGCCCAATAAATGGTTTAAAAAAACAGACTGGACAAAACATCAGAGTAAAGCTTGACTTGGCAGCATGCCCCAAGAGCCAAGATAACGTGGTACCAAAAAGATGCCAGGGTAAGACAGCATAAACCTAGGCCAAAAAGTTCAAATTCAAGCATGGCAGTCTAGACAGCCTGCTCCCCAGGTAGGATATAAGCTCTGAAAACAACAATTTAGACCCAAACTCACACATAAACCCATAAAAAACCTTCAATTGTATCATGGGTTTCTGAAAAAATTAATACACACTAGAATGATAAGAACTTCAGAAGTACTTGCATTCGTTGGTGAGAAGGGGAGGCAATTTAGGGAGCAATGGAACAGGGATTCAGTTAAGAGGTGGAGATAGATGGGGAGCTCCATGTGAGAGTAATCCTTGCTTAGGATATATCTAGTATGTTCTAGTAGTACTATTCTTACATAGCCTTAGGCAGTAAGCTAGAGTAGAGAGCTATAGAAGGCTGTAGAGCTTTGTCATCCTGGTTAACAGTAGAATACTCTAGAAGGCTAGCTGTAGAAACCTAGCTGTAGAAACTTGTAGAAGGTCTGTAGTGACCAACCTTGTATCCTATATATATGGCACTATGTAATACAAGAGAGTAGCTTATGCAGCATACAGAGAACACCTTCCCACACAGCTAACTCCAACATTTGGTATCAGAGCCAAGGTAGGAGAGGTTCAGCCACAGTTAGGAGAGGATCAGCCCAGTGAGGAGAGGATCCTGAGAGATGTCTGCTCAGGTTCAGCAGGGTGCTGCCCGCAGTCCGTCTCAGCAGCAGCGGCGCCATTCCCCTTCACCACCACCGAGACGACCGCGCCACCGTGACGCTGGAAGGCGCGAGGTCGTTGTCGAGCGTGTCGTGAAGGAAGTTGGCGGCGGCAATTACCCGACGTTGACGCGGACGAACTACACCGAATGGAGCCTCCTCATGAAGGTGAAGCTGCAGGCTCGGGGCATCAGGGATGCAATCGAGCTCGGCGCCGATGATTTCCAAGAAGATCGAATGGCGCTGGAGGCCATCCTACAAGCTGTGCCACCAGAAATGGTGCCCGGCCTCGCTGTCAAGCGGACAGCGAAAGAGGCGTGGGAGGCAATCCGAGCCATGCGTGTTGGTTCAGACCGTGTACGGAAGGGCAAGGTGCAGCAGCTGAAGAAGGAATTTGAGATGATCTCGTTCCGCGACGGGGAGTCCGTTGACGATTTCGCGCTGCGCCTCACCAACCTCGTCACAAACCTTGCCACGCTCGGAGCACCTATCGACGAAACTCAAGTCGTCGAGAAATTCCTGCGAGTTGTGCCGCCTAGGCTGTCGCAGATAGCCCTCGCAATCGAGACCCTCCTTGATACTTCTGATATGTCGTTGGAGGAGGTCACCGGTCGGCTGAAGGCAGCAGAGGACCGGCTCGAGGCGCCGGAGCCGCTGCGTGAGCAGGGAAAGCTTCTGCTCACCGAGGAGCAGTGGCAACAAAAGATGAAGGAGCGCCAAGGTGGCAGCTCCTCCAGGCCTGCGCGTGGAAGCGCACAGACGACGGCCACCACGTAAGAATGGTGGAGAAGGTGGCAGCGATCATGCAGCAGCTAGGGACAGCCCGCGCAATGACACATGCCGCAACTGTGGCCGTCGCGGTCATTGGGCAAAGGACTGCTGGCAGCCTAGGAGAAATGGGAACAGGGCATTCTTGGCCCAAGCAGAGGAAGATGATGAGGAGCCTGCTCTCCTCATGGCGCAGGTCTGTGACATTCCTGCCCCAGCCATGAAGGAGCAGCAAAGTGACATTCCTGCCCCAGCCATGAAGGAGCAGCAGGAGCAGCAAAGCAACACTCCTGTCCCAGCCATGAATGTGCAGGAAAGCGACACTCCAGTCCTAGCTTTGGTGGTGCAGCAGCACAACATCGCTTCAGCCCCAGCCATAGTGGTGAAGGACATCACTGCTACAGCTCCAGAGCATGCTCCACTTCACATCGACGAACCAAAGGCAAAAGCCTACCTCGGGACAAGCAGTGATGATGAGCGTATGGAGGGCTGGTACCTTGACACCGGTGCCACAAATCACATGACGGGCCGCATCGACGCCTTCGCTGAAATTGACCGGACGGTCACCGGTACCGTAAAATTCGGAGACGGCTCACTCGTTGAGATCAAGGGCGTCGGCACCATCATCTTCGCCGGCAGAAACGGCGAACACAAGGCTCTTGGCGGCGTCTACTACATCCCAAGGTTGAGGAACTCGATTATCAGCATTGGTCAGCTCGACGAGAGTGATGCATGCGTGTTGATCAGGAGAGGTGTGCTTCGCATATGGGACCAGCGAGGGCGCCTCCTTGTTCGGGTGCAGCGCAGCCGGAATCGCCTCTACCTTCTCCATCTTGAGGTTGCCCGACCAATTTGTCTCTCTGCCTGCCGTGATGATGTTGCTTGGCGTTGGCATGAGCGATTTGGGCATCTCAACTTTGATGCTTTGGAGAAGATGGGACGCCTCGACATGGCACGTGGGCTGCCACGACTGGAGCATGTGCAGCAGTTCTGCGACACGTGCGTCATCACCAAGCATCGCCGGAGCGCATTCCCTCGGCAAGCAAGGTACCGTGCACAAGAATTACTTGAGCTCGTCCATGGAGACTTATGTGGTCCTATATCACCTGCCACACCCGGAGGCCGGCGCTATTTTTTGCTGTTGGTGGATGATGCCACTCGCTACATGTGGGTGATGCTCCTGGCAGCCAAGAATAATGCACCGGATGCCATAAAAAGAGTTCAGGCAGCAGCAGAAGCTCAAAGCGGACGCAAGCTGCGGGTATTCCGCACCGACAACGGCGGCGAGTTCACCTCAACGGAGTTTGCCGCTTACTGCGCTGATGAAGGAATCCAGCGCCACTTTTCTGCTCCGTACGCACCGCAGCAGAATGGAGTCGTCGAGCGGCGGAACCAGACGGTGGTGGCAATGGCGCGTGCTCTGCTGAAACAGAGGAGTATGCCAGCAGAATTTTGGGGGGAGGCAGTGAGCACCGCGGTTTTCCTACTGAACCGAGCTCCCACAAAATCCCTCACCGGAAAGACGCCTTATGAGGCATGGCATGGCCGCAAGCCGGCTGTCCACTACCTTCGGACCTTTGGGTGCTTGGCGTATGTCAAGGAACAAGGGAACCTACGTAAGCTTGATGACCGCAGCTCTCCCGCTGTCTTCATCGGCTACGAGGAAGGAGTAAAGGCTTACAGGCTGCTGGACCCGGCAACAAGGCGTGTACGCATAGCCCGTGACGTCATCTTTGATGAAGAACGTGGCTGGGATTGGGCCGCAGAAGGCAGCGGATTCCCCGGCAGCCACTTTGACATTGAGTACATCATCAGGGAGCCCAGCCAGGTGTCCAGTTCATGAGAAGATGGACCTAGGTCGTCGAGACATGAGGCTCAAGGTGCCTCAGCCAGCCCACAACCATCGCCTCCATCTGCTCCAGCAACAAGTGCTACAACCCCAGCAACTCCAGAATTTGTTTCGCCACCAGGAGATGATACTGATCGACTTGACGCTGCACATGGCGACTCACCAGTCCGCTATCGCATGGTCGAGGATCTGGTTGGAGGAGAAGAACCAGTGCCTGGACTCGCACCGCGCAACCTCGAATCTGAGCTGCACTTGGCCAGCACGGGGGAGCCGTGCTCATTTGCAGAAGCTGAGCACGACAAGGCATGGCAGGCAGCCATGCGCGAGGAAATTGAAGCTGTGGAGCGGAACAAGACATGGGAGCTCGTGGATCTGCCCCACGGGCATCAACCAATAGGCCTCAAGTGGGTATATAAGTTGAAGAAAAATGAAGCTGGTGAGGTAATCAAGCACAAAGCACGGCTAGTCGCTCGCGGCTTCGTTCAACAAGCGGGCATAGACTTTGATGAAGTCTTTGCTCCCGTGGCTCGCATGGAGTCGATCCGGCTGCTACTTGCTCTGGCTGCCCAGGAGGGGTGGCCCGTCCACCACATGGACGTAAAATCAGCTTTTCTCAATGGAGAACTGAAGGAGGAAGTTTATGTCAAGCAGCCACCCGGTTTCGTCATCCAAGGAGAAGAAGGAAAGGTACTACGGCTACGCAAGGCCCTCTATGGCCTGCGACAGGCACCACGAGCATGGAACGCGAAGCTTGATTGCACGCTCAAAGAAATGGGCTTCAAACAGAGCGAGCACGAGCATGCAATATATCGGCGCACCACCAGCAAGGTAATCCTGCTCATTGGAGTATATGTGGATGATCTGATCATCACAGGTTCATCCAAGGGAGCAGTGGAGAGCTTCAAGGACGAGATGAAGACAAAATTCGAGATGAGCGACCTTGGATTATTGTCTTTCTATCTTGGGATCGAAGTCCAACAGCACGCCGATGGCATCAGCCTATGTCAGGCACACTATGCCTCGCGCATCCTTCAGCTGGGAGGAATGGAGGGTTGCAATTCTGCACACACTCCAATGGAGGAGCGGCTGAGGCTGAGTCGTGAAAGTACAGCAGAAGAGGTGGACGCTACAAAGTACCGGCGGATCGTTGGCAGCCTCCGCTATCTCGTCCACACCAGGCCAGACCTGGCCTTTGCTGTTGGGTTCGTCAGTCGATTCATGGAACGACCCACGGAGGAGCACATGATGGCTGTGAAGAGAATCCTACGCTACGTGGCTGGCACGATCAACTACGGTCTTCACTACAGGCGGAAGACAAAGGAGGTACGTCTGATTGGTTATAGTGATAGTGACCTCGCCGGTGACATTGACACCAGGAAGAGCACAAGTGGCACACTGTTCTTCCTCGGCAATTGCTTGGTGAGTTGGCAATCTGTCAAGCAGAAGGTGGTTGCTCAGTCTTCTTGTGAGGCAGAATATGTGGCAGCCACAACTGCAGCAAATCAAGGAATTTGGCTGGCTCGACTGCTTGGAGAACTTCAAGGAAGAAAAGCTGAGACAGTTGAGCTAAAGGTGGACAACAAGTCTGCCATAGCACTAGCCAAAAATCCAGTCTTCCACGAGCGCAGCAAGCATATCGATATTCGGTATCATTTCATCAGGGACTGCTTGGAAGACGGAAGTATCAGCACCAGCTTCATCAAAACATCAGATCAGCTCGCTGACATTTTGACAAAATCGTTGGGGCGAGTGAAGTTTCAGGAGCTGCGTGCTCGAATTGGGATGGTCCAGGTCAAGCCAAGCTTGAAGAGCAAGGATTAGGGGGAGAATTGTGAGAGTAATCCTTGCTTAGGATATATCTAGTATGTTCTAGTAGTACTATTCTTACATAGCCTTAGGCAGTAAGCTAGAGTAGAGAGCTATAGAAGGCTGTAGAGCTTTGTCATCCTGGTTAACAGTAGAATACTCTAGAAGGCTAGCTGTAGAAACCTAGCTGTAGAAACTTGTAGAAGGTCTGTAGTGACCAACCTTGTATCCTATATATATGGCACTATGTAATACAAGAGAGTAGCTTATGCAGCATACAGAGAACACCTTCCCACACAGCTAACTCCAACACTCCACTGTAAGTTATCTTGAAAATAAACATCCATTGAATGCATCAAGTAGCTAAAAGCATAGTTTAGTGAGCATCAAATTAGGTGATCATCTATTGGTCAGTTCGGAAAGTAAATTGAGACCATTGCAATTGTATTATAGGTGTATTAATAGGACTAATCAAGATCAAACAGACGAATTTTCACCCTTAAACTAAGTTGCTAACAGATGGAAATATTACTGCTTTTAGATTTTTGCGTTATATGGAACAAGAAAATAAATCTTGCTCTACTTTGCACACATGATAACGACAAACAATGCAGATATAAATGTACCTTCTTGATAGCTTTTTTAACTTCTTTGCCTTCAGCACTGCTTCTAAAGTGGTCATGAGTGGGCTTGAAAACAAAAAAATGGTAAGACATACATATCATAGTTAGATATTATTTTGGAGCAAGAACACGAAGAAATTAACAAACTGAAATAAACACAGGATAAGATTATTTGTGTGTGCCACCAAAATTAGCACTACTACTGACACAGACAAACAAAGCCTCGCCGCCATATTATGCCACCAAGGTACATGCCCATGCGAAATAAAGCGTTCTGTTTCTTCCTTACATTTTACTAATTTCCATGCGCCCTATCCTCTATTCTTCTGGCTATCTCCTCTCCATCATTTCCTACCGTTCTCTCACCCTCTTTCCCAGGTATAAGTGAGGCACAACGTGGTCAAGTTAAACAAACCAATTATATCTGGATCTATTTCTCCACCAAGCTTCTTTCCATGAGAACCTAGAACAGCTTGCTGCAAACTTTGCCATTCCCTGTCAGGGCAGGCATTTCAAAAGTTGCAGCAATTTCAAGATCATTCTGAATACTTTGAAGAAAATGTCTCAGGTAGACCTGTTTCTTCTATAACAAGGGCATCTACAGCCCATCTGCATATTACAAGTTTTTGTTTGCCAGCTTGGAAGTATCTTCTGTTCAAAAAGCTTTCGAAAAGTAAATGTCTACCAACACAGGAAAGTTTCTGTTTCGCTATTCATTGTGGACCAGTTGAATACAAAATATATATATATGATTGATAGGAGACATTGGCATTTGGATTCTGGGGTGAATTGTGTTTTGTGTACATATGACCAACAGAGACCGTGGCATCAATTTTTCGATTGTCATTTTGCTGTGATATGCTGGAGGAAATTAGGCATTATATGGAAATCTGGTCAGGGCACCACTGGAATGTTTTAATTAACGAAGCACAGTTTTAGGGGCCAAAATTCTTTAAAGTTGCTCTTTGTGCTCTATGGGGGATTTGGAAAAAAAAAATGGAATGATCTAATCTTTGAAGACCAACAGCCATCCATAGGAGCTTGGTGAAGGCTGTTTTTAAGGACTATTAAGTTTGACTGCTCACGCGGTTAAACCCATTCAATGGGCCTTTGCTACTTAGAATTTATACATATTGTAGCTCCTGTTTTGAATCACCTTTTTAGCTTCAGTCCCCTGCGGTTTCACGGTAAAAAAAAAAGTAAACCAAATCAAGTACAGACAATGGTTGGTGATAGAGACCACCTTGCACTAACTATGCCAAAGCTTTGTATTAACAATAATACAAGGAAACACAAAATGACACTAGAGTAATTGTTGGTCAAAGTATCGTCGTAACAAACCACTTTCAGATTTTGGAAAGGAGGGAATAATACAGGTAAAGAAAGAAACAAAGTACCTGCAATATCATGTTTATTGCATTCACAAGGGCTTGCTTCACGTCAGCAGGATGTAAAGCGCCATTTATATAATCAGCGGTAAGTTCTTCCATGGTCAGGAAGGTCCTGCAAAAGGTGGAACTGTTACCAAGCATGGAATGCATAATATTAGCTTGAACTCATGGCTAACAAATACTGGACTCCAATCACGACCCAGAGTGAATGATGATATATTGTACATTCGTCCAAATCATTGGTCAATTACATACATTAACATTTGTAGGGAAACAAAAGGCATCTCTTGGCAGTGAAACTTACTTGTTACCACCACTATCTTTCGTCCGAATCACCTCAAACTTTCCAACCCAAGGTAAGATGATATACTTTATGTACTCCAAACACGGATTGCCTTCTATAAAATTTGGACAGTAAGCCTCCTGTATTTTTATACTGACATTGCTCTGCATTAAACAAATGCACGTACTGAAGAACCTTCAACCGTAAAAGAAGATATTGAACAAACAATTAATTGCTTCAGAATATAAATAATGCTGTAAAATACAAAAGGCGGTGAATTCTACATAATTGTAACGTTATAAACATGTTGCCAACAACAAAAACTGCCTGCCAAAGCTGATCAAAATATTAAGTAAATGTTAGTGATGTATAGTAGGCAGAGAGTTGCAGCCTTGCAGGACCTTTGACTCACAATTTCAGAACTTGTACTAAACCAATAGAGCACAAAAAACAGGAATATCATCATAGAGGTGTGAAATCCACCCGGTATTTAAAAACATATTTGAAAATATCGAATTTTTGCGAAATAAAATTCCACATCTTCAAATTACGTGTGTTCACAAAGTAGTTTCACGTTAAAAGTTACACCAAAATTTGTCTTTTCACACAAGCCACAAAAGATGTCGTTTTTTCGTGAAACGACCTTGTGAACACATTGGACGTTAAGATCTATGTGCGAGCATTTTCTACATTTCTTTTAAAATTTTGAAATGCTTGTAAATTGTATTTTAAATAAAGGGTGCATATGGACCTGAGAGCCAAAACGCATCTCTCCAGGGTCAACTATATAAATAAGAAAGTACATACCTCATCATCTTCCATGAAGACCGCCCATTTTGGATCCCAGCTCTCAAATTCTGGGTATTCTAACAAATTTGGTAGTGTATCTGTATTTTGTGTTAAGGGTGTGTGCACGAGCGAGCGCAACTGTGCAGCCATATGTGTGTGAAAGAGAAAATATAGTGGAACATCAAATAATGCAAATAATAAAGATACTGTGGAACAAAGCAATTGGTCTTTGTTCTCTCTTCATGCGATTACAGTATTGCCTGGCTAGCATGTAGGCCCCACGCTGATCCAAGCCCAATAGCCATATATCCACCTGCAGTTTCCAAGAGTTTTTAAAACAAGTGATAATTGGTTGACTAGCACAATGAATCAATCTAGTGATACTGTACACACGCACTGCTAGAACTAGCATAAATCATTTCAGAATATAAGCAAAATAGGACTTGTGTACAAGAATTGAGGAGGTGCAAAATCAGGGAGAAGCAGCAGCAAACAATGTTTGAGATACTATCCATATTAACCAAATTGAAAGCATGTTAAGCTGAAGAAAGATAATTAACCTTAGAAGCAGGAATATCTGGATGAAGAAAATAATAGTTTATTTGATGTTTAAACTTTAAAGTCAAAAGGTATTAAAGAGGGAGGTTACAGTATAAATATATTACACCCGACAGATGTTCTTCTGAAATAAGCTATTCTCCATTCTTCAAGTGAATGTCCTCCAGCACAAGTCTAGCATTACATAGAATTATTCTCTAAGCGAGGGCAGGAGTTCTGCCTACAAATCTGATCTGTAGCCCAAATCAACTACTCCCTCCATTTCATATTATAAGATGTTTTAGTTTTCTTACGATTCATACATATCTAGACACGGTTTAGGAATGGAGGTAGTACATAAGAGTTAACCTTGCAGCCAAACCATCCGTTATATATAACAGGCTAGTCATAGATTACACCCGCCAGGATGTTCTCCTCACATAAGCTATTCAGCATTCTTACAGTGAATGTCCTCCAGCACAGGTCTAGCATTACATAGAATTATTCTGCTAAGCGGAGGGAGGATGTTCTGCCTACAAATCTAGTATGCAACTCAATTCAACTACATAGAGTATTTGACCTGGCAGCCAAAGCAGCCAGTATAGATACCAGCCTAGTCAAAGAGCCAATCTACTAGAGGTTGAGACTGGTTGACCTGTAGCCATGCTTTTGACAAATTAGTCAAACTTTTAGACAGTCTACATTGGACTAATCATAATACGCTCATTTTTATTTACGTTTGGCCAATTTGTGCCACAATGTGCGCCAACCAATTGGGCTGCCTCAATAACAGGTTGTTTCAGCAGGGGCGAGCTATGGTCATGGCTCCCCTTATACTGAAAAGAATCTAAAACGCCCCTATATAATTTGTGGATTTGATCTCCAAATTAGCCTATATGCCCCCCTCCAAGTAATATAATGTTCAATTGGCCCCCTTGCATGAAATTCCTGGCTCAGTCCCTGTTGACATTTACTTTGATCCTCTGCGGAAGACAGAGATCAGAGTGGACATACCAATTCCAGTAAATAAATAGATAGGTTGGGAAGTGACGAACCTTTCGTTTGGTTTACTTAGAAGGACGTAGATTAGAGTGGACATTCCAATTTTCCTATAAAATCAAGAGAACATTTGCTTGACATTTTATGCTTAATAAGTTTCCACTCTGTTCCAGACAGAATTAACAGTTCTCTAAACAGAGGGTCAGCAATTCTTATGGAATGGTACTAAAATTCTTCTCTTGAAGCAAATGCAGCCTAACAGTTCTTGTTTACAGACTAACCCAGCAGTGTGTAGGAGGCATATTTTTTACAAGGATCTCTTAGAGCAAAAGGGTGGTTTTTAATGGGAGGGGGATACGGACTGAGCTGGCAAAGAGATGAACCTAGGGATGGTGTATGTTTGGACAGTGTCCCCTGAAAATTCAGTCCCGTTGCCTTTTTGCAATTGATGAGCAAGATTTATCTCTCTAAGAGATTTATGACAGTGAAATAATGATCTCATATTTAGGACAATCTTTTCTTGCAGAAGAAAAACAACATTTTTTGGAGGACTGGGGAAAGCTCCAACTAAATCCTTCTATGATGCAGTAACTTCTGAATTATGCAAGGCATACAGAATGAGAGAGATATGGAAGCCAAAATGCTAAGTTTAAACATAATGTGGTTTGTTGTCAAGATAGGATGCAAACTGCAGAGCAACTTCTCAAGATAAATTGAAAAGAAGACATTGCAAATTGTGTGGGGAGGTTGAATAAACAAACAACATTATGAAGCTGATTTTCTCAGCAGGTTTTCTCATCCACTAATAACAGGTGATTTGCAAATATCTCACAGGCGTTCGGTTCAGGCTGTAACAGTGTTCAGATACATCTCTTCAGATGGCCCAAACCACACAATCCTTAATGAACTAATTAAAAAGGGCACCAAGTCTTCAAACTCATTCACATCCCACTGCACCATGATCCCTCTTATAGGACAAAGCTTGTCTAACCCCTCGTCCATACAGGCTGGAGCAGCGTATCTTTCCCACAAGACAACCCAAATCTTCAACTTCCTCCTCGTTGACCCCCTCCCTACAGGACTGGTTGTGGCATGAAGTACATGGATCAAATCCTTCAGTTGAGTATCATGCTTGGATTGCAATGAGAAACCAACTCCTATCTGAACCATGGTTTTCAAGGCGTTAAGGCATCCTAAGGCGGAGGGGGGGGGGGGGGGGGGGGGGGGGGGGGGGGGGGCGCTTTGACGCCTAGGCGCCTAAAGCGGCCATTTTTCTAAGGCGGATGGGGGGGCTTCGACGCCTACCACCTAGGCGTCCCTAAGGGGACGCCTTAAAAAAGCATGATCTGAACCATCCTTCAGTTGACTACCCGCATTCTCATTGCAGTGTTAAATGTCTTAACACTTTCTCAACCAAACAGCACCTACGTATAATTTATCATACATACCCTCATATGGTTGAAGATCAAAAGGCCGTGAATGATTTTTATGTAAGATAGTAGATAGAGATGTTATGAATTGTGATTTTAGAAATTGATAGCATGGCTTATTATGAATATAAAATGTTCTCAAAGGTAGGTTCCATCAGTAGTCCAACTAATGTTGTAAGTAAATTATATATATTGCTACACAATTAGTGTTGCAAACCTGGATCAGATGCAAAGATTACAACATGACAATGCGGGAACATGAGTAGGAGTGGGCTGAACTTGATGCTGTTTAGGTTTTCATAGGCTGTTTAAGTACTTAGGGCAGTTTCAATGGTTTGTGCTGTCTGTCATGTTGGTCTATCCAGTTGCAGTCCACAGCATACTTGGTTTTGTAGGCTTAATCGTCTGGAATTTGCATGCAAAGAGTCCATTTATGTATAACAGTTCAGCAATCTAAGCATTCAAGGTGTATCTTGGCTGTTACTTCCAATCCAGACAGTTATACTAATGTGGTGTTCAAACTTCAAGAAAGCGGACTACACAAGGCATAAGAGACATGGGAAGTATTTAACATTCTGAAATGGATATGTCGAAGAACCAACCTTCTGAAGCAATATAGCAGCGCACTGCAAGCAAGGATAGAACATCTCAGCAGCAGTAAATTCTCTCCTTATATATGGATCTATAACGCCATGACCCCTGCTTAGTACACGAAATAAGTGACTTTGCATGTTCAACAACAAGAAATAGTCGAACAACTCAATGCTGAAACTTCAAGGCTCAAGTGAGATTTATCTTTAGCAGTTCAATGTCTAAACATGGAAGATACCTAGTATCCTTTGACGCATGAACACGGAGCCAACTTTTTATTCTACTGGGGTCGCTTTTTCTTGCAATATCCATAGCAAGTGGCCAGTATTCATCAGCATTGCAACTTATTTCGTCTGATAACCGCACGAACTCGACGCTATCAAGGTCCATGCCAGTTGCTTTCCACATCTCAATATTGTAACAGCCAATAGTCTGCATTTGACTTAAATCACCACCAGTCTTGCAAGCAATCGCAGGTTCCATCCGAGCAAACCAATCGGCCATCAATATTTTGACTTTAAAACCAGCTTTAACCATCTTATTAACATTGATAGTCATTGAGATTCCCTGCACAATGAGAACAGATCCATGCAAAACTCATAGTGAACATCGCATAAATGATTGAAAAGGCTGCTATGAACCACTGACATCTTCAGCATTGATTGTCATTTAATGGCACAATGAGATCATCTCATCTGTCATCTCATAATCTAAATTGTTGGAAGTAAACTAAAATAGCAGCGAAGCAATTGATTGAGTAGTGTACAGACGATAGATGGACTATTAGTTGAGTTCAGAGTATCAGGAGATAGAGAGGTTCTTACCTACTATTATTTTTAGATAAGGAAAAACAAGCATGAGCAAACAACTAGAGAATGGGGAATGAATTTCAGGATGAAAAGAGCCAATCATATTACCAAAAAAACAATTTGCCCTAAAATGCAATAACATCAGGAATAAATATCAATGGATTGTAGTACATTACAATTCACTAGATTACAATCTGATCCAACTATTAAATAACCACCGACACCAGCCTTGGATTATTTCTTTCTGGACTTTCCTTGGACGATAATTAAGTTTTTGCAACTATTCCAGATCGTTAAAATAACATGTAACTGCATTTTTCAACCTGTGCTGACTAAAAATAATATCAAGAGAAAGATATCTCAACTCTAACTATACCTGGGAGATATGCATCCACGGGGAAGGGTCACACCAGACGTAGCAAATGGGGCTGGTTTTCTTCTTCAAAAGCAGCATGAGCTCAGAGTCACTCATACACTCCACAGTGCTTCTCAGTGTTGCAAACTTTTGATCAAAGCTCCCGTCAACAGTGTCGTTTGGTTCTAACATACAAGCAGGAGATGCTCCCCTGCATTAACACAAAATTCACACCAACAGAAAATGAAAAAAATGCACGACACAAATCCACAGCAAAAGAAAACATAAAACATTACATGTTGTCACATTTTCTCCTTTTTAGAGGATTACACGATAGTTTAAGTACAAAGATTACCAATTTACTCACCGGCTGTAATTTTGTAGAGGATGTTGCTCTTGGGGCAAAGTTTCAGGTCGGTCTGGCACAAGATGGAGCTGGTGAACCTGCTGTTGAAGGTGGGAGCAGCGGCGAAACGCGGCTGAGGCCTGAGCGGATAGATCTAGCGGGTTTTTGCCCTGGTGCTGCGTAAGCGAACCAAACGCGCGGCGAAGCGCGGTGGAGGCATGTACAGGCAGATCTAGAAAGTGTTTGCTCTGGTGCTTCGCAAGGGAACCAAACGCCCGGGATAAAATCCCAGAAGCCATTCAGGCGTCGCTAATGTTCTCTTTCAAGAAATCGAGGGTGGGCTAAGTCCCAACTGAAAATCCGATCGGCACGATCAACAGCCGCCGCCGCCGCCGCCACGGAGCAAGGAAGCGAAGAAATAATACTCCCTGCGTATAGATGTTTTAACATTTGGCTTATTTTAGTTTTGTGCAAGATTCATGTGAACCTTACACTAAAATATGTTTAAATACGGATGAAAAGCCAAATGATAAAACATCTTATATTTTGATATGAAGGGAGTAGGTCTGACAATGCACTCGGCTCGCGCTTTTTTTATACTCTGGAAAGTCGATGGGTCAAAACTCGAAACGGAAAGGCGGCGCTCCGCCAGAGCTGGCCAAACGGGCGGCTCGGCACTGTGCCAGGCATGGCCCGACTAAGCCACGGCTCGTTAGTTACGATTAGCTATCGTGTCGTGTTGAGCCGATCTACATGCCCCAGCTTTAAATTAGACACAGCCCATGGGCACGGTTAAGATCTGACGGGCTAGATTTAGACATGGTCCACTTGTACTAATTCGGCCCACCAACATTAATACAGCCTGAAATAGATAAAAATAGCTAAAAAAAACTTTAAAACGAACTGCCCAATCGTGTCGGGCCAGTCCAATTCATTTTTTTTCGTTTTTATATACATTACGTTCCGTTTGTTTTTCTCTTCTAATATTTTTCTTTTCTAGAAATATTCTAACAAATAAATTTGTAACATTAAATCGCCCATACAAATAGATATAAATATGAACCTATTTCAATCTGAAAAAATTTCAAGTACGAATTTTTTTGAAATATGCACATTTCGAAATCTAAATATTTTCTAAAAAGTAACATTTTCAAATTTCAACAATTAGGGTGAACCAAAAATAATAGAGAACTAAAAATGATATTGAACCAAAAAGAAACTAAAATTAGGGTGAACGGAAAATAATAGTGAAACGAAAATGTCGGTGAATTGAAAATAAAAGTGAACCAGAAATAATAGTGAACCGAAAATGTCGATTACCAAAAATAATAGTGAACCGAAAATGTCGATGAACTGAAAATAGTAATGAACCTAAAATGCCGGTAAACTTAAAATAATAGTGAATCGAAAATACTATTGAACCAGAAAGAAACTAAAATTAGGGTCAACCAAAAATAATAGTGAACCAAAAATGTTGATGAACCGAAAATAATAGCAAACCCAAAATGTCGGTGAACCTAATGATTATTTAATATGAAGTCTAGTGATGCACGTTTATAGCTAAACTAGATCATTGATGGCGCGCGTTGCCGCGCCCGTCTATTTGGCGTGAGAATGTTAGTAAGTGAATGAAAGAAGAAACATATGAATTATTTAGCAACTTTATAGGGAATTAGTTGTTGATGATATGAGAGGTAACTGATATGAAACTTAGCACATTTCCTTTAGACTGGTTGTGGACTTTCCTCGTTCTGAATCTGGGTGTACCATTCGGGCTGAATGGCAGCACCACGACACCTGCTTACTGTTGAATACTTCACCCAAATGTTGACCGATTGTGAAAAATTACGTGGGTCACTATTTCATTAAATAAATATACAAAAACACATTATTTCCAACATATTCGTCTACATCAATACAAAAAATGTGCATAGCACCAAGATTAATTTCCAACGAAGTCTGAAATTATGAAAATATTTATGAGCAATTGTGTAATCACAAATAGTGAAGATTAAAGAATTTGTGTTATTGTGAGAAACGGAGACTGCAACTTAAATAATATCTACACAACTCTTGAATCCTGAACATTACATTATACAAAACAAAAAAGCAAATATCATGAATCATTGATAGAAAATATACATAGCAGTTGCCTGTGCCACTATGGAAAATCAACATTACATTTTACAAAACAGAGGCTCGCGGCATAAAAAAAATCAACAATGAAAAATAAGGCTATGAAAAATCAACATAGCAGTAGCACAACCTGTGCAACTATAAATATCGCATTTGTGACCTTGTAAGGTTGCCATGGACAGTTAATGACAATGTTGCTTCACAAAAGTCAGGAACATAATCAGGTTTATAATCTGAATAGTGAACAACAAAAAACGCGAGGCAGCAAAAGATATCGACTTCAAGTTATAACCTGAATGCCATGTAGGTGAAACATATAACATTGAGATTCTGACCTGTCTAAACATGGTGGTATTTACATGTATTATTTATAAGATTACTGTAGAGGAAGTTTCTAAAATCATGATCCACTTTGGAATTTGGATCATCACCTTCGACAGAGCAAGGAAGTTTCCATCCCAACAACAACATGCTAGTGCTATCGCTTCCTCATATATGTTTATAATTGAACTTTGCACTCCTCATTGGAGCCTCCTCGAACCTACATGACCAAACATAAAAGCAGCGTAATGTTTAGTTAAAGACACTTGACTGCAAATTCATGCAAATAAGGAATTCCCTTCAGCATTGGAACATCGGTTTGGATCATCGTCGTGCCCTTCGTCCTAAATAGTCACTAAGTATCACCTAGCTTGGAATCCTGTAGCACCGGCACATTTGGATTCCAGTAGAACAGAACTAAAATAGGCTCAATTAGTTAGATGGTTACCAATCAAAGACGAGCCATCCGCTGAACAAACTAGCACACAATATTACTGATAGAGTAGTAAGGAGAAGAGGAGATGTGGTTTTGGTCCACTATGAACTACCCTTGGCTGAAGCACGGTCGCAAACTTGTGGATGCAGGTTCTGGTGGCCTCGCCGCGTTGCAAGCAAGTGTGCATTTTGCTCTCGTGAGCTTAGGACTTTGCAAACCAAGAGAGCAGAACCAGTCTCCAATCCTTTTATTGACAGTACCTGTATTGAACAAGAAATCTGCATCAATTGGAAGTCCAAACTCGGCATGAATAGATGAAAAAGGGAGAATTCTGAAGAAAACCTAAAAAAATAGGAATACAGTAAGAATAAAATGGAATTCTAAATCTTGTTGAGAAAGAATGGGGAGGGACCGTCTTACGAAGAGAGCATATGTAGGCTGTGGGATTGCAACCGACCTGCACTATAGGCCGTCGGTGAGTGGAGCTGCTCGATTGAAATTAATGGATGAACTCCAACCGACCGCCATCGGAGATGTTTGATGCCACAACCCGAGACGCTTGAGCGCCTCCAATGAACATACACCTGATATGGCTGCCATTAGGGGTTCGTACGAACTGAAAATTAAAATGACCTTAGTTCAGCGCATCATAGCGACCGACGCATCATCTCGTCACCATCAATAGCAAGGGGAGGCGCTCTACATGTTGCATAACCTGCCAAAGAACGCATCGTAGATCTATGCCCGAGTGTATGGACCAGATCGATCAGAATAACGGGTCGCATGAGGTCAGGCGCCCTGACCACACCCAGCCACACCGCATGGGTGGTGCGGCTCACCGGATTGGAGGCGCGGATAACATGGAGTCGGACCGTCGGAGGCCCGGCCGCATCACATCGGTGGTTCCGCTCGCTCTCCTGTGTATGTTCATTGCATTGATTACAATGCTACCAACCAGACGAGACGGTTTCGTTTTTTCCCATCGATTTGACTCGGAGCGGAACTGGCTTTGCTTACAGGTCGCTCTACTAATGGCATTATTGTTAGAGATATGCCCTAGAGGCAATTAATAAAGAGTTTTTATTATCATATCTCAAAGTGTTCATAATAAGTTTTGTGTCATGCTATAACTGATTAAGTGGAAACATTAATACACATGTGATATAAAACAACCAGGTCCCTAGTAGCCTCTACTTGACTAGTCCATTGGTCAACAGATGATCAAGGTTTCCTGATCATGGGCATTTATGTCAGTTGACAATGGAGTCGTGTTATTGGAGAATGACATGATGGACATCCACCCAAAGTAAGTTAGCGCAATAAGATCTGTCACGTATATCGGCATTGGGATAACTTAATAGAAACGTAGTAGTAACTAAATCCTTAGACCGTGAGATCATATTTAATCACTGTTCTGGAAGGGGGCTTGACTGCATCAACCGTCACACTGTAACAGGGTGATCATAAAGGTTTCTATCAGGTTTCCGGAAGGAATATGTTGAGGTGTATGCATCAAGAGTGGGATTTGTCCATCCGCGTGACAGACAGATATCACTGGGCCCACTCGGTGATATTACATCAAAGTCTTGCAAGCATGTGACTAGGTCACGGAGATGTAATATCATGGACACCAGTAAATGAGTTTGTCGGGTAACGAGATAGGATCTCGGACAAACTTGACATCATGAGACAAAATGAATTGTGAACAATGATAAGGTTCAAACGACAAAGAACTTCGTGGAACACACATGGGCCATCATGGGTTTCCAGATCCCGTTGTTGGTCATTGATCGGAGAGGAGTCTCGATCATGTCTGGAGTGATCCCGAACTGAGGGGTGGCACACTTAAGGGTAGACGACGCTTAGGAATAGCTTTGGCACCGAAGATATCAGAGAGACCATCTTCGGAATTGTTCCAAGATTTATCCGATGGAGATCGGAGGTTCCGAAGGAGTATCGGAATAAGGGAGAAGTATCCTATGGAGATCGGAGGGCAACGAAAGGAGTTTCGATGCAAGAGATATTAAATGATACATATTTAATATTAATTAAGGTAATTAATAATTAAATAATATTTAATATTAATTAAGGTAATTAATAATTAAATAATATTTAATTTAATATTAAAAGGACAGCCCACCTAAATGGGCCTCACCCACGAGGGGAGGCCCAAGTGGGGGCCGTGCCCCAAAGGAGGAGCCGGCCGACCGGGCCATGGGGCCCACCAAGGGCCGGCGCACCCCTTGGCCGGCCAAAGCCATGTGGGGTTTAGTCCCACATGGCTTAGCCAAGGAGGGTGGCCTCCTCCCTCCACCTATATATAGAGGGGCACCCCTCTCCCTTTTGGCATCCCAATTTCTCTCTTTAACGTGTGGTTTCGGAATATTGGAGCCGCATATTTTAGAGGGGTCTCTCCACTAAAATCCACCGCCTAGATTTTGGTGCTTCGGTCGAGCTCTTCATCTTCTGCTGCTGCCGCTGGACCGGAGCCGGGGGATCGTCACTACACCGTACATGTGTAGAACCTCGGAGGCGCTGCCCACTACGGCGCTCGTCATCGGTACGACTTCACGACCTTGAGGTCGGTGTCATACGTCTTCATCAACAACGTTCTAGGAATGTAACGCTTTCGGTCTTCAAGAGGTACGAACACCAGATCCCTCCGTTACTTATGTCTACCTAGAGATAGATCTTGGCTAGTTTATTGTTCGCGTGGTTAGGAATTTTTTGTTTTCGGCACACGAACCCCTTCAGTGGTATCAGAGCCGATCTATGCATAGATATAGAGTACGGATTAGACCACATAGAAATATATGGTCACTCGATCGTATAATTGTTACCCTTTTGAGAATTTGTTCATACTATTGAATTGCTTGATGAAGCGGCCCGGACTGACCTTACGCTCACGCGAGACTGGTTCCGCACTTAACATATGGCATGCACCATATATGCAGCTGGCGGGTGTTTGTCTCTCTAGCACTGGTAGTATGGCATATTCAAAGGAGGGCCCCGAAAGGGGTGTAATAGAGACAATTATTTTATCGGTGTTGTGGTTGCAGGTTCGTAAGTTAGAAGGCGGTTCTTTTTGCGAAAGCCCCTCAGCCACGTAAAATTTGCAAAAGATAAAGTAGAGACATATAACTTTATTTTGCAGGGACGGTGATATGATATGGTAACAGTAAGTATTTAGCGAAATATTTTATTGCTGACGTGGAGGCACGGAGACCTAGTGCGGCGCCGGGCGCACGATGGAGACCATGGCGCGGGAAACCATATCATGTCACACATATTACATTATACGTTAATAGATGTTGTGTGCTACCTATATTGTTTGTATTAGATATAAGGCGGTAGCAATATAGGTGATCCCTCAAAAGAAATACCAATGTCGTGCTCTCCCTTAGTATAAACCACCAAGAAAGTTCGCCGTTGTGGAGGCAGACCGTGACGATCGGGTGTCAAACATATCTGCGTTTGCATACGGTGAGTGTAAGCCATGTATTCAAAGCCACATACTAAGGTTAAATTGGCGAGCCTAACATGTACAGACATGGCCTCGGAGCATAGGAGACCGGAAGGTCGAGCATGAGTCACATGGAAAGGTGATTGACATGGAGAGGTCTACCTTTGAAGCCATGCTATCGGCCGTGACGATCGGGGATAGTCATGGTGGATGGGGGTCATGTGATCACTAAAAGGACGTTGAGGGATGTCTTTTTTAGTGGGAGTTCTCGTATATTTTATAAAGATAAAACTTGAACTCATATTATGAACACAGTCTTATAAACTTTGCAAATACCCTTGTAGATGTCTCTCCCCACCTTTATGTGCTTGAGGCACCCCTAGGTAATAAACCTGTAGACACCGCCACTGAAGACGAGAAAAATGTTTTTCTGTCAAGAGCGGGTGACTACTCTCTGGTCCAAGCAGGAATGCTTTTTGATATGGATGCTGAACTGAAAGAGAATTTTGTGAACATGAGTGCTTATGAGATAATCACTGTTCTCAAAACTGATTTAGCACCAAAAGCCATAGTCATGAGGTATGAAACCTTTAAAATGTTTATGACGACTATGATGAAAGAGCATGATAGCATTGATGAGCATGTAGCCAAAATGTCTCACTACATTCAATACCTAACTGCTCAGGGACAAGATATTCCTGACGAATTGGTGATTGATAGGGTTCTGCACTCGTTGCCCCCTAGCTACCATGATTTTGTCATGGAATTTCTCACACAAGAGGTTTCTAAATCTCTGTCTGAGTTATTTGAAATGCTTAGGACCACTAAGATTGAAGTCAAAGAGGAGCACACGGCGTTAAAAGTTAACAAAGCCGTTAAATGGAAGCCTAGGAGGAAAGGCAAGTCAGCTGCCTCCACCTCTAAGGCGCCTAAGTCTGGATACAAGCCAGGCGTTGAGTGCTTCTACTGCAAAGGGGAAGGCCATTGGAAGCGCAACTGCCCCAAGTACTTAGCTGACAAGAAGGCGGGAAAGATCGCCGAGAAGGACAAAGGTATATACGATATACTTGTTATAGATGTTTATCTTACAAGTGCTCGGAGTAACACGTGGGTATTTGATACCGGTTCTGTTGCTCATATTTGTAACTCACAGGAGGAGTTGCGGGATAAACGGGACTTGGAGAAGGACGAGGTGACGATGCGCGTCGGCAACGGCAACAAGGTTGATGTCATGGCCGTCGGCACTCTGCCTCTGCATCTACCATCAGGATTGATTTTAGTTTTAATAAATGCTACTATGTGCCTGCATTGAGTATGAACATTATATCAGGGTCTTGCCTGTTACAAGACAATTATTCATTTAAGTCAGTACCAAACGGTTGTACTATTTCAATGGATAATATATTTTATGGTCATGCACCGGTGCGCAATGGTTTATTCATATTGGATCTTGATCGTAGTACTCACATCCATAACATAGAAGCCAAGAGATGTAGATGTAGTGACGATAATACCATGTATATGTGGCATTGCCGTCTTGGTCATATATGCATAAAACGCATGAAGAAACTCCATTCTGATGGACTTTTGGAGTCATTAGATTTTGAATCTCTTGACACATGCGAGCCGTGCCTTCTAGGCAAAATGACCAAGATCCCGTTCTCCGGTGTTATGGAAAGGGCGTCAGATTTGTTGGGAATCATACATACCGATGTATGTGGACCAATGAGTGTATCGACACGCAATGGTTATCGTTATTTCGTAACCTTCACAGATGATTTGAGTATATATGGATATATTTACTTAATGAAACATAAATCTGAGACTTTTGAAAAGTTCAAAGAGTTTCAGAGTGAAGTTAAAAATCAACTCAACCAAGGTATAAGCCTAAGTTGTGGTTTCTGAAGGTTTGGGGTTGTGAGGCTTATGTCAAGAAACTACAGCCCGATAAACTCGAACCAAAATCGGAGAAATGTATCTTTGTAGGATATCCGAAGGAAACTATCGGATATACCTTCTACAACAAAACCGAGGGCAAATTGTTTGTCGCTAAGAACGGTACCTTTTTTGGACAAGGAGTTTCTCGCCAAAGGTGTTAGTGGAAGGAGGATAGAGCTCGATGAAATTGCTGATCCTGAACTCGAAATACCGAGTGGCGCAACGGAAGATGTTCCGGAACCATCATCCACTAGTGGAGTGGGAGAAAATGATGGTGATCACATCGAGGAGTCTACTCTACCCCGCAGGTCGACACGACCACGTACCGCACCTGATTGGTATGGTGATCGCGTCACGTTGGTTGAACAAGACGAACCTGCAACCTACAAGGAAGCGATGGATGGCCTTGAGTCCGAGAAGTGGCTTGGAGCCATGAAATCCGAAATAGGATCCATGTATGATAACCAAGTGTGGACCTTGGTGGATATTCCCGAAGGCCAGAAGCCTGTTGAGAACAAATGGATCTTCAAGAAAAGACTGACGCTGACGGAAATGTCACCGTTTACAAAGCTCGACTTGTCGCAAAGGGTTTCCGACAAATTCAAGGAGTTGACTACGATGTTACGTTCTCACCTGTAGCGATGCATAAGTCTATTCGGATTAAACTAGAAGTGGCTGCATATTTTGATTACGAAATATGGCAGATGGATGTCAAAACCGCTTTCCTAAATGGAAACATTGAGGAAGAGTTGTACATGGTGCAACCGGAAGGTTTTTTCGATCCAGAAGGTGCTAGTAAGGTATGCAAGCTTCAACGATCCATCTATGGATTTAAGCAAGCATCTCGGAGCTGGAATCTTCACTTTGATGAGGTGATCAAAGCTTTTGGATTTGTCCAAAATGTAGAAGAGACTTGCATTTATAAAAAGCTGAGTGGGATCTCAGTGGCATTTCTAGTCCTATATGTAGATGACATATTAATCATGGGGAATGATGTGAATCTTCTAAAGAGTGTAATTGTGTAAAGGATTATTTGAATAGTAAATTTTCAATGAAAGATTTGGGACAAGCTGCATACGTATTAGGCATTAAAATCTATCGTGATAGATCAAGGCGCCTACTAGCGTTAAGTTAGGGGAACTACCTAGATAAGATTTTGAAGAGATTCATAATGGATCAGGCCAAGAAGGGATTCTTGCCCGTGATAAAAGGTAAACCATTGAGTCTAACTCAATGCCCAGTGTCGGCTGATGATAAGGAAAGGATGTTAAGCATCCCCTATGCCTCGGCTATAGGGTCTATCATGTATGCGATGCTAAGTACCCGACCTGATGTAGCTCTGGCTCTAAGTTTGACGAGCC
Organism: Puccinellia tenuiflora; assembly: GCA_012064385.1. Lineage (NCBI taxonomy): Eukaryota > Viridiplantae > Streptophyta > Magnoliopsida > Poales > Poaceae > Puccinellia > Puccinellia tenuiflora. The sequence goes on along the minus strand of QRDG01000101.1, from coordinate 283,106 downwards.
GCTTCCAAAGTAATCCTGGTATGGACCACTGGACAACTGTAAAGAACATCCTGAAATATCACAAGAGAACGAGAGATATGGTGTTAGTCTGCGGTGGATGTGAAGAAGAACTTGGCGTAAAAGGTTACGTTGATGCAAGTTTTGACACAGATCCGGATGATTCTAAGTCTCAAACGGGATATGTGTTTCTGGTAAATAGTGGCGCTGTGAGCTGGAGAAGTGGAAAGCAATCCACCGTAGCCCAATCTACAATGGAGTCGGAGTACTTTGCCGCAGCAGAAGTTGCGAATAAAGCTGTCTGGCTCAGGAAGTTTGTGATCGAACTAGGAGTGTTCCCTGGCATGCAAGACCCTGTCAACATCTACTGCGACAACACAGGAGCGATTGCTAATGCTAAGGAACCAAGGTCTCACTCCACTGCCAAGCACATACTCCGACGCTTCCATGTGATAAGGCAGTATATCAAGGAAGGAAAAATTAAGATTTGCAAAGTACATACGGATCTGAATGTGACAGATCCATTGACTAAACCTCTTCCACAAGAGAAGCATGATCTACACCAAGGAGCTATTGGTGTTAGGTACTTACCAGATGTAAACTAGATTAATTGTATCTAGTGCAAGTGGGAGACTATTGGAGATATGCCCTAGAGGCAATTAATAAATAGTTTTTATTATCATATCTCAAAGTGTTCATAATAAGTTTTGTGTCATGCTATAACTGTATTAAGCGGAAACATTAATACACGTGTGATATAAAACAACCAGGTCCCTAGTAGCCTCTACTTGACTAGTCCATTGGTCAACAAATGATCAAGGTTTCCTGATCATGGGCATTTATGTCAGTTGACAATGGAGTCGTGTTATTGGAGAATGACATGATGGACATCCACCCAAAGTAAGTTAGCGCAATAAGATCTGTCACGTATACCGGCATTGCGATAACTTAATAGAAACATAGTAGTAACTAAATCCTTAGACCGTGAGATCATATTTAATCACTGTTCTGGAAGGGGGCTTTGACTGCATCAACCGTCACACTGTAACTGGGTGATCGTAAAGGTGTCTATCAGATTTCCGGAAGGAATACGTTGAGGCGTATGCATCAAGAGCGGGATTTGTCCATCCGCGTGACGGACAGATATCACTGGGCCCACTCGGTGATATTACATCAAAGTCTTGCAAGCATGTGACTAGGTCACGGAGATGTAATATCATGGAGACGAATAAATAAGTTTGTCGGGTAACAAGATAGGATCTCAGACAAACTTGATATCATGAGACAAAAGGAATTGTGAACAACGATAAGGTTCAAACGACAAAGAACTTCGTGGAACACACATGGGCCATCATGGGTTTCCAGATCCCGCTGTTGGTCATTGATCGGAGAGGAGTCTCGATCATGTCTGGAGTGACCCCGAACCGAGGGGTGGCACACTTAAGGGTAGACGACGCTTAGGAATAGCTTTGGCACCGAAAAAATCAGAGAGACCATCTTCAGAATCGTTCCAAGATTTATCCGATGGAGATCGGAGGTTCCGAAGGAGTATCCGAATAAGGGAGAAGTATCCGATGGAGATCGGAGGGCAACGAAAGGAGTTTAGATGCAAGAGATATTAAATGATATGTATTTAATATTAATTAAGGTAATTAATAATTAAATAATATTTAATTTAATATTAAAAGGGCAGCCCACCTAAATGGGCCTCACCCACGAGGGGAGGCCCAAGTGGGGGCCGCGCCCCAAAGGAGGAGCCGGCCGGCCGGGCCATGGGGCCCACCTAGGGCCGACGCACCCCTTGGCTGGCCAAAGCCATGTGGGGTTTAGTCCCACATGGCTAAGCCAAGGAGGGTGGCCTCCTCCCTCCACCTATATATAGAGGGGCACCCCTCTCCCTGTTGGCATCCCAATTTTTCTCTTTAACGTATGGTTCCGGAATATTGGAGCCGCATATTTAAGAGGGGTCTCTCCACTAAAATCCACCGCCTAGATTTTGGTGCTTCGGTCGAGCTCTTCATCTTCCGCTGCTGCCGCTGGACCGGAGTCGGGGGATCGTCGCTACACCGTACGTGTGTAGAACCTCGGAGGCGCTGCCCACTGCGGCGCTCGTCATCGGTACGACTTCACGACCTTGAGGTCGGCGTCGTACATCTTCATCAACAACGTTCTAGGAACATAACGCTTTCGGTCTTCAAGAGGTACGAACACCGGATCCCTACGTTACTTATGTCTACCTAGAGATAGATCTTGGCTAGTTTATCGTTCGCGTGGTTAGGATTTTTTTTGTTTTCTGCACACGAACCCCTTTAATTATCGCGTTAGGTTAGGCCCAATACACAAGAGTGGGCTGATTTGATGCCCAGAGGAGCATCCCCTAGGGATATCTGGGCCAGTGCGGGATTCTAATGAAAATCAGACGGTTGGGACCGTGTCTACCACGAGATCTGACGGTTAAAGTGTCTAGTTCGTGATAGATTGTGAGAGAGCTCCTCCTTGGCTCAGTTCTAATATCCCTAATTATCCATATCAGCATCGACTCGCAAAAAGAAAGTTTTGATGTGTCAGGAAACTATCAGGCCGGAGTCTCCGGTCCTAGGATTTTACTGCCTAATGACACAAATGTGGAGAGCCACTAGTGCCAGTTCGTAGGGAGACCAGAGTCTTTCAGGAGTCTCCGCCCCAAGGATACCAGAGTCTCCGGTCTGCGAGTTTTTCATCGACGGTGCGCCAAGAGTGGAAAGCCACTGGACTCAGTCCGGAGGAAGACCAGAAGGAGTCCGGAGTCTCCGGTCTGACCTAGGTGAGAAAATCGTCTCGGAAGGAGCCCGGACTCTCCGGTCCTGACCGGAGTCTTCGGTGTACTTACACCGAAGTCTCTGGTGTAAGCAGTACACAACGGCTAGAATTGAGGAGGGGTATAAATACCCCTCCACCTACCTCAAGACAAGTAGCTTGACCAGCATTGAAGAACCCTAAACTCTTGCAGGCTCAAAACTCATCGATCTCCCAATCCCTCCACCCAAACTAGTTGATCTTTGAAGGATTGAAGGATAAGGCCAAGATCTACATCTTCACCAAGCGGTTTTCCATTCCCCCTCATTTGCTTGAGGGATTCGTGGCTAGGGTTTCCACTAGGAAAACATAGTTTGTTGTTCTCACTTATTGTATTGTTTGAACAGATTTGATGATTTGGGAGCCCCCAATTTGGTTGTGGGTGTGTGCCCCTAGATTGTTTTAAAGGCTCCGGATTCCGCCTCGAAGGATTCCGATAGTGGAAGGTGAGTCGAGCCTTTGTGGTGAGGTTCATCGGAGAATAGGGTGTGGCCTTTGTGGCGTTGAGTAGGCCTTTGTGGCATGCTCCCACCCCTCCAAACGAGACGTACTCCCCTCATAGGGAGGAACTCGGGATTACATCCTTGTCTCCACGTGCTTCTCTATCGGTTATTTCTATCCTCACTTACCTTAACGTGTATCTTGTTTAGACCTCGTGCTTGCTTGTCATATAGGTAAATTCACCGTAGTTGCATATCTAGAGAATTTACCTTTTGTGTCAAGCCTAAATCGAAAAAGAATTCAAATTTGGTGTAGCACCTATTCACCCCCCTCTAGGTGCCCAGACGATCCTTTCAATTGGTATCAGAGCCTTGGCTCATTGTTTAGGCTTCACCACCTAAGAGAGTATGGGCCCCGAGGAAGGAGGTCCGAGTGCTATTACTAGTGAAGTTTCCATTGATGTTTTCAAAAATTGGAATCATCCGTGGAAACTCAAATGAAGGAGTTGCGTGAAATGATGGCGCAACTCTTAGCTAGTAAAGCTCCTACATCCCCTCCTCCAGAGGATAATGCTTCCGCTAGTAAAATTGTTGATGGGAAGGAGGGGTATGGTGCGGTTCTGCATTTGTACTCCCCCGACCCACCTATCCGTCATCCTCATATAAACAATGGGGGTGATCCACCTAGGCTTAATCCATCTAATTTTACTGATTGGCAATTCTCTATTAGATCCTGATACGTCTCTGACGTATCTATAATTTTTTATGTTCCATGCTTGATTATATATCATTGCCACATGCTTTTACAATGTTTTTATAACATTTTGGCATAATTCATGGAACTAATCTATTAACAAGATGCCCAGTGCAAGTTCTTGTTTTTTGTTGTCTTTTTGTGTCAAAAAAGTTGTTCGGGTAAGTTCCTCGGAATTGGCTCAAAATTTACATGATTTATTTTTACGAAGAAACAAAGACGGCGCCAGGAGGGGAGTGTAGGAGTTATGCCCTAGAGGCAAATAATAAAGGAGTTTTATTAGCATAACTCATATGTTCATAATAAGTTTATACCATGCTATAACTATATTAAGCGGAAACATTAATACAGGTGTGATATATAAACAACCAGGTCCCTAGTAGCCTCTACATTGACTAGTCCACTGGTCAACTGATGATCAAGGTTTCCGGATCATGGGCATTTATGTCAATTGACAATGGAGTCGTGTCATTGGGGAATGACATGATGGACATCCACCCAAAGTAAGTTAGCGTAATAAGATATGTCACGAATATCGGCATTGCAATAACTTAATAGAAACGTAATAGTAACCGAATCCTTAGACCATGAGATAATAATCCTATCACTATCATCGGAGGATGCCTTGACTGTATCAACCGTCACACCTTAACAGGGTGATCATAAAGGTACAACTCAGGTATGCAAAGGTGATATGTTGAGAAGTATGTATCAAGAAGCAGGATTTGTCCATCCGCGTGACGGACAGATATCACTGGGCCCACTCGGTGATATTACATCGAAGTATTGCAAGCATGTGACTAGGTCATGGAGATGTAATATCATGGAGACGAGTAAATAAGTTTTGTCGGGAACAAGATGGGATCTCAAACAAACTTGATATCGTGAGACAAAAGGAATTGGTGAACAACGATAAGGTTCAAGCGACAAAGAACTTCGCGGAACACACAGGGGCCATCATGGGTTTCCAGATCCCGCTGTTGGTCATTGATCGGAGAGGGGTCTCGATCATGTCTGGAGTGATCTCGAACTGTAGGGTGGCACGCTTAAGGGTAGATGACACTTAGGAATAGTTTTGTTACCGAAGAAATAAGAGAGACAAACTCCGTAATGGTTCCGGGAATTATCCGATGATGATCGAAGAGGTTCCGAAGTGTTTCGGAATAAGAGAGAATTGTCCGATGGAGATCGGAGGGGTTCCGAAGCAGTGTCAGAAATAAGGGAGAAATATCCGATGGAGATCGGAGGGCAACGAAAGGAGTTTCGATGCGAGATAAATTAAATGGTATGTATTTAATATTAATTAAGGTAATTAATAATTAAATAAATAATTAATTTAATATTAAAATGGCAGCCCACCTAAATGGGCCTCACCAGTGGGGGCTGCGCCCCATGGAGTGGTTGGCCGGCTCCCCCCCCCCTTAGTGGGCTGGCCGAATGCAGCCCAAGAGGGGCCGGCTGCCCTCCCTTGGCCGAATTGGCCATGTGGGAATAGTCCCACATGGCTTAGCCAAGGAGGGTGGCCTCCTTCCTTAGCCTATATAAGGAGGGGCACCCCTCTCCTTTTAGGCATCCAATTGTCTCCCAATTCTCTCTCTCTCCCTCACGTGTGGTTCCGGAATATTGGAGCCGCATATGGGGTTAGGGATTTCTCCACCAAATACCACCGCCGTGATATTGGTGCTTCGGTCGAGCTATTCATCTTCCGCTGCTGCCGCTGGACCGGAGCCGGGGGATCGTCGCTACATCGTACGTGTGTAGAACTACAGAGGTGCTGCACTTGCGATACTCGTCGCCGGTACGACTCCACGACCTTGAGGTTGGCGTCGTACGACTTCATCGCCAACGTTCTACGGAACGTAACGCTTTCGGTCTTCAAGGGTATGAATACCGATTCCCTCCGTTACTTTATGTCTACCTAGAGATAGATATTGGCTAGTTTATCGTTCGCGTTGTTAGGAATTTTTTTTGTTTTCTGCACATGAATCCCTTCAGTGGTATCAGAGCCGATCTATGCGTAGATATAGAGTGCGGATTAGACCACATAGAAATATGTGGGCACTCGATCATATAATTGTTACCCTCTCGAGAATTTGTTCATACTGTTGAATTGCTTGATGAAGTGGCCCGGACCGACCTTACGCTAACGCGAGACTGGTTCCGCACTTAACATATGGCTTGCACCATATATGCGGCTGGCGGGTGTCTGTCTCTCTAGCACTGGTGGTATGGCATATTCAAAGGAGGGCCCCGAAAGGGGTGTAATAGAGACAATTATTTTATCGGTGTTGTGGTTGCAGGTTCGTAAGTTAGAAGGCGGTTCTTTTTGCAAAAGCCCATCAGCCATGTAAAATATGCAAAAGATAAAGTAGAGGCGTCTAACTTTATTTTGCAGGGGCGCATGATATGATATGGTAACGGTAAGTATTTAGCGAAATATTTAATTGTTGGCGTGGAGGCACAGTGACCCGGTGCGGCGCCGAAGCGCACGATGGAGATCATGGCGCGGGATACCATATCATGTCGCACACATTTTATTAGACGATTAATAAATGTTGTGTGCTACCTATATTGTGTGTATTAGTTATATACGGCGGTAACAATATAGGTGATCCCTCAAAAGTAATACCAATGTCGTGTTCGTCCTTAGTATGCACCACCAAGAAAGTTCGTCGTTGTGGAGGCAGGCCGTGACGATCGGGTGTCAAACATATCTGCGTTCGCATACAGTGGGTGTAAGCCATGTATGCACAGCAATATACTAAGTTTAGATTGGCGAGCCTAGCATGTACAGACATGGCCTCAGAACACAAGAGTGTAACGCCCCGACCCCGGAATTATACAGAGAGGCTATCTTACCCACAGGCTATGCTACACAATCGAAGGGCATGGAATTACCGCTCCCATGCAACACATCGATCGTGCCATAAACACTGGCATAGCTATCAATGTATAATAAAGAGATCAAGACTTGTGGAACAACTGGCACATCACAGACTCTACGACACAAAGAGATCATATAGCAACTCATATAGGCAAGAGGTGAGTAAACTGCCTGGATTTCGTTCAGAACACTGCCACGGCGCCGCCGGTGCAGGCCTTCGTGCTGGCCGCGCAGGAGCCCGTCGCGTCGCTGCCGGTGCAGGCCCTTGAGCCGGCCGCGCAGCCCCTGGAACCAGCGGTGCCCGACTGGCTATTCGCTGGTCCGGCCGCGCCAATGGTCGAGGACGTCGACCAGGCTCTCGCGGCTCCGCCGCCGCCGGGATGATGCCAGCACCATGGTCGGGGCCCGTGTCTGCGTCGCGCGTCTGCGGCCACCGTCATCGACACCACGCCACCGCTGCCTCCGACGGAGACGAGCGCCCCGGATGCAACTCGCGTGCTGGTTCGCGAGGGCGACGCGCTCGCCTTCGTGTCCGCGCCGACCGGAGCCACCGTCTTCAACTTCGGCTCCCGCGAGAACGGTTCCTCCAACCACACGGTTGTCGATGTCGATGCCGTCGCGCCGCGTCTGCCAACCTCGACGCCGGCCACTCCTCCGCCTTCGCCGCGCTCGGCCGCGCGCTGCCGTCTCATGGCCCTTGGCGTCCTCTGGCGAGCTCGCCGTCGAGCGACCGCTCCGGCACATGCAGCCCCGCGGCACTTGGCTCACGAGCGGCACCCACCTTCGCTGCGACTCTCCATCGGAGGACGAGCGTGGCAGGAGTTCTTCTCGCCGCCGGTGATGCGGCCGGCCGGCCGTGGATGTGTACTCTCCGTCTTCGTTGTGGTCAGTGAGGATTGGATCGAGCTATTTGGGGATTTTTTCCATCGGCTGGTCCTCTCCTCATCTCTTCACCAGGCTGGGACTGTGTGGTCAAACGGGCCGGCACGGCCCGGCAACGGCACGGCCCGTTGGGCACGATTAGAATCGTGCCGTGCCTGGGCCGGCCCGCGTGCCGCGGCCTAACCTCCGGCACGGCCCGGGAGGCACGCCGATGGCCCGTTAGTCACGGTTGGCCCGTCGGACACGGCCCATTTAGCGTAAATGTGGCCCAAAAATTGAAAAAATAAATAAAAATTGGTAAAAAAAATAAAAATAACCTAATCGTGCCGTGCCGGGCCGGCCCACGGGCCTCGATCGGAGCTGGGTCACGGCACGGACCGGGCCCGTGCAGGGGCACGGCCCGTTAAGATCCGTGCCCGGGCCGTGCTTTTTTTTCCGTGCCTCGGGCCGGCACGCTCGGCCCGGCCCGTTTGGCCAGCTATATCTACGGGTGCGGCCGGGAGCCAGGGAATCAATCCCCTGCAGCGATATGTGCATGTGATAGAACCTGGGCACCACAACAGCCCTTTGCTGTCATTTAATTGCTATTTGTTTAGCTATTTGTTGTTCACTACAAGTTTCAGTTTATCAGCAATTTAGCCTTAGTGTTATAACAGTAGTTCTAGCAGTGTTTATTTCTGTTTTAGACCTGTTAATTCAGCACATATATTTTAGTATTGTTTTTCTGTTGAGTACCAATTTATTCCAGATACTAAGTTGATGTAATATATTTTCACATTTGTCACGTGTCGAGATTAATTACGTCTATTTGCAATTGAGATTTTTAATTTCTTGCAAATATAGATGCAAAATTTAAAGTGATTTTTTCGAGTTGATGTTTTGGGATCATGAGGTGGTGTGTAGATTTATCTACCACTACTGTTTACGACTACATTTTGTCATTTTGACATTATGATTGCCAATGTGCTTTCCCATACATTTTAATTAAGTTATGACATAAGGCATTCGAAGTGTGAGTATTTTATACTCCGCAAATGCTGCTAGATCTACTCCGAAATTTCTTTCGGAGATTATCTACATAGTGTCATGCTTAACAATTCAAAATTCGCACTAATAATTTCAAGCCATTTCTTGAAATTTAATTTATTTTGCATAGTTTATTACAACATAATCATGACGGATCTTAATTTACCGAATATAAATTAATATTCTCTGGTTTACCCATGTAAGTAACCGATGGCTCGAGAATATGAGGCACTCGCCCTCGATGGCCACAACTACCCTACTTGGGCCATGGACACCATGATCGCCCTTGCATCTCGTGGGATAGTGCGTGCAATCCAGGCTGAGCAGGATCCACTGCCGGTTGGAGTCACGCCACTAACATAACAACAGAAGTATACCGCTTTATACATTATAAGGCACCATATACACCCAGATCTCAAGTCTGAGTACTTGGAGCAGGTATCCCCTCGTACCCTATTTCAGGCCCTCAAAACGAGGTATGAACAGCAGAAGGCAGTTGTCCTGCCATAAGCACTCCATGATTGGACTCACCTTCGTCTTCAGGACTTCAAGTCCATTGGAGAGTACAATCACGAGGTTCATAAGATCAGTTCCAAGCTGCACTTTTGCAGGAAGGAACCTACTGATGCGGAGAAGATAGAGAAAACTCTGTCGACTATGCCCCCATCTGACAGGATCCTCCAGCAGCAGTACCGTGCTCGCGACTAGCAAGTCTATTACGATGTTATTCATATCTTACTTCAAGCTGAAAAGCATTATGAGCTACTCGCTAAGAATGGCTCTCAACGACCGGTTGGTTCCCAACCTCTCCCAGAAGTTCATATGAATGTCGTGAATAGAAGAAAGTTTGATGGTGCTTTTAAAGGCAATCCTTCGAATTTCAATGGTAAACGAAAGCGCAACAGGAACAGGATGCCTAGAAACTCAGAACATAGGAAAGGCACAGCGAAGCCCAAGTTTGGCAAAACTACGCTTTGCGACAATTGTGGATGCTACACGCACCCCACTAACAAGTGCAAGACCCCAAAGCATCTGGCCATTCTGTACCAGCAATCCCAGGGACGCAAAGTAGCTCAAGGGAAAAGGTTTGAAGCCAATTTCAACCTTCATCCGGACAGCACCAATGGAGCTGGTTGTTCACAGGATGTTCCTTCTGGACGTAGCAACACCATGACTCTCCAGTAGTCAGAGGATCCTATGAGCACGGAGAACATGATGATTGAGTATACCTCAAATGACGTGTTTGGAGACTTCGACAAGTCCCACTATCTCATTGGTGATCAATTTACTCATGTCCATTTATGTTGTTATAATAGAACATACATATTGTATCAGCACTCTGATATAAAATAAGATTGTATGTATTCTATATATTTTGAGAAAAGATTTCCATAGTGAGAAATTCTTCAACTCGATATATAGATTACTACGGGACTCAATCCAATGGATGAGGAATATGTATTTGAAAGACACCCTCTCTATTGTTTGAATGTACTACACGTACATCCCACCCGTAGCACATGTTGCGCATAAAGCAATTCCATTGGTCACAATTTGCTCGAGTCCAAATTACCTCGGTCATTAAACTTTGTGTACTGTGTGCCATAGGGAGGATAATTTTGAGGCCCCTCGCACCTCAAAATACAAGTTGAACCACTTTAGTTCCTTGAACACATCCAGGGAGACATTTGTGGTCTTAGCCAACCATTGTGTGGACCTTTATAGGTTTTTTGCATGGTTTTCATTGATGCATCTAAACGATGATCATAAGCATGCCTTATGTTCACATGAAACCATGCATTTGCCAAGATAATGAGGAAAATAATTGAGTTACATGCTCATTACCAAGAAAGTCGAATTAGACAAATTCAGATGGAAAATGTTGCATGGCCCTGCGGATTGATGTTCAGCACTCTATCCCATACATCCACACCCATAATGGTTGGACTGAATCCTTGAATAGGAGGACCAAACTCATCGCAAGACCTTTGTAGATGAATTGCAATTTATCAACTTTACGTTGGTGTCATGCAGTTTTACACGCTGCTGACAAACTGCATATCATATTACTTCCCCCACTAGCACAAAAAAGCTTACCCGTGGCGCACCAAAAAGGCTTAGCCGTGGCGCAGGGGCCTGCGCCACGGATTGCCACGCCACGGGTAATTTTTAGCCATAGAGCAGGCAGCACGGTGCGCCACGGGTAACAAATTTAGCCGTGGCGCACCTCTACACCCTGCGCCACGGCTAACGTGCGCCACGGGTATATGAGTAGATGCGCCACAGGTATGTTTTTCGTGAAATAAAAAAAATGCCGCCGCCGCCCGGAGGCAGCATACGGAGCACGTTCGGCCATGGCGGCCATCCTCGGCCACGCGAGGCGTCCAGATCCACGCGAGGCCACCGTAGGGAGGTTCACGCAGGGTCGGCCATGGTGGCGTGGTGGGCCGCGGTGGTCGGGGAGACTCCGCGCCGGCCACCAGATCCTCGTCACGCGGGTACTCCTCGACGGCGCGCCGGCGTCTTCAAGCTCGTCGTCGTCCTCCACTACGGCGGGGGCGGGGGGATGGGGGCGCCGTGTCGACCACGGGGGGCTTCCTCCTCGGCTGCGCTGTTGACCACAGGATGCGCCGCGGCGACCCGGGGGGCGGGGGGGGGGGGGGGCTCTGCGTCGTCCTTGCCCGCCGCCGCCGGGGACCTCCTGCTTGACGTCCATCTGCTCGCAGGCGGGCGGGCGCGGGGGTGACGACGCCGCCGCGGGGGGGAGGGGGGCTCGTCCTTGCGCCTCGTCGCCCAGACGCCCAAGCCCGGGGGGCTCCGCCCGCCGCTGGGTCCCTGCACCGCCGCGCCGGCCTCCTCGGCCTCCGACGCCGCCGGGAGCTTCAAGCCGGCCTCCTTGTGCTGGGCGCCGTCCTCTGCGTCTCGTCGTGCGGGTCGTCGTACGACACACGGGGCTTCTAGCAGCTACGACACGCGGGGGGCTTCCTTGGTTGGCAGGAGAACGAGCACACGGATCGTGTGCTTCCGTTCGGCCCATCTGAACCGTCAGTCTCTGCCACGCCTGCGGGCTGCCGTTGGATCGAATGAGCACACGGATCGGCAACGAGGCCCCGCGCGCGAACGTAGAAAACAAATGAAAACGAAGCCCCCCGCGCGGCCGAGAAAACACCCCGACACACGTACCTACGACGCACGCATTTTCGGTGCGCGACCCAAGAAACGAAGCCCCCCCGACAAATGTACTCGTGACGCATGAATTTCGGGTGCGACACCCGTAAGATGGTAGCGATGACGCACCAAATTTTTGTGCGCCATGAGTATACCTGCGCACACCGGCCGCCCAGGTCCCAGTTTACCCGTGGCGTAGGAAATTAAATAGTGCATCACGGCTAAGTGCTTAGCCGTGGCGCAGCAGCTGTTGGTGCGCCACGGATACTTAGCCGTGGCGCACGATTTGACTGGTGCGCCACGGCTATTTGGGCTACCTATAGACCTTTTTCTACTAGTGCTCTCTAAAATTGGTACGTAGAAATCCTCCGAGCATTTCCCATCTGCGTAAGTTCGGAAGCGTTTCACGCGTACCGATCTCACCACCGCGACGTACATCATGGGCCCACATATGAGGGATCTATGTGGGGTACAGATCTCCGTCAATCACCAAGTACCTTGAACCCCTCATAAGGGATGTATTCATAGCCCAGTACGCTGATTGCTTATATTTAAGGAGGATTATTTCCAGGCATTAGGGGGAGATTTCAAGTACCACATCGAATGCCAGGAAATCAATTGGGACTTAACGTTCCTCCTCATATCCACGTCCTCAAGAATCTGGATTCTACGTTCGGATTCACATTTTGCAACAGATGCAAATAACCTGCCAGGTTCATTTACTGATCTCAAAGGTGTTACAAAGTCCTTCAATTCGGCTAGTAATGCGCCCGAAAGAGTGGAGGTACCAATAAAAACCACTCGACTCTCCTTTTAATAAAAATAGGGGGAGTAGTACGACCTCTAACCAGGATCCAGCTTTTCGCAAAGCAACAAATGGAAATCGAGGATAAATCCTCTAAATCAGTAAATGCAAGTTGACCTTGTGTTGATGAACACCTAATGGGTAGTATACACCCAGTGGAAGGGAAACCTCCACAACCCAAGCTCCAGCTTGCACACACTGGCTGGGACATCGGAACACCCAGACGCACGCGTATTGGGAAATCACGAAGGGTCATCAAGGGTGAACGCTATTTACTCCAACTACATTGATTCTGTAGAATCATATATCCAAAAGTCTACGACTGTCGACAAATATTTCTCTTGTATGATTGCAAACACCCTTTACAATGATTCAGATCCAAATACCATGGCCATGGCAGAGTGTGAACACACTTGCTAGGACTGAACTCAATCAAAGGATGCAATCCAAGCAGATATAGCCTCGCTCTTCCAAATGAATGTCCTATGGGATTCAATGGGTTTTCTTCTAGAAACGGAATGAGAACTTCAAGGTGGTGATAAAAGCAAGGCTTGTAGCATAAGGTCAGGTTTCCGCAGAGATCCGAGACCTATTCTCCAGACACAAGTGGAATATCTTTCCGATACATATATCGTTGGCAGACAAAATCATCTATCGATGCAGTTGATAGATGTAGTGACTACATATGCATGTGGATCACTAGATTCGAACATGAATGGTTCCCGACAGAATCTTTGTCCGAATCGAAATGAAAAGGCAACATGTATTGTGTAAAGTCAATAAGTCATCACATGGCTTATTGTTGTCGGTACAATTTGGTACAACCGACGTAGTGAGTTCCTTATACACAAGGATTACTCCTACAATGATGATTACCAATGTGTGTTTGTCATACACAAGGATTACTCCTAAAATGACGAAGCACGTGATCATCTACAAGACGGAATTTGAGATGGAGGTTTTGGATAAAACCAAATAGTTCTTGAGACTACAACTCGAACTCCTTCACTCATGTATTATGGTACACCAATTTGGCTATGTTAGAAAATATTGGATAAACTTAATATGGAAAGCCATATCCATCCCCCATGTCGGTTGTATGATCTCTAGACGTAGAGAAAGTACTCAAACCGCGGGAAGATGTAGAAGAGTTGTTGGGACATATAATTTTATATCATTGGACCCACTAGCACAACTGGTTGAGATCAAGAATATATTACAATATCTCTAAGGCACTAAATATCTTGACATATTCTTGTAATTTCGGAGAAATCCAAACTCCAATATCATCAGTATACTGATAGTGGCTACTTCTCTGATCCCCACAATGTGTACCTACATGGTAGAACTGTCACTCCATTGATGTCTTCCAAATAGACTCTGGTTGCTACACCTACCAAATATTCTGAGATACAATGCTACATGTTAACACATATGGCTTCACGGAATGATAAACCACATACATTAGTCATGTGGCATTGGTTCTCTCGAATCATCAACCATTATCTACACAGATAATGTTGCTTGTGTTGCATGGATGCAAACATGATACACTAAGAGCAATATCACTAAGCATATTGCCTCCAATTATTTTATCCCTATGAACTCCACAAGAGTCGGGGAATAAACATCTTGTAAATCCAAATCATGTGAAAACCTTGCTGGTTTGTTCATGAAGTCTCTACCAACTTCAATATTCTTAAATATATTCATGGAATTGGTATTCGACGACTTAGAGATATGCAAGAGTCTGGGGGAGTATCTTTCTCACTATTCATGTTCAAAGCATCATATTACACTCTTTTTCCCTTTATGAGTTTACTATCCAGGTTCTCATCAAGGTTTTTAATGAGGTAATATCAACATAAGGTTATATGTCATACTTTCTCTTTTCCCCACAGGGGTTTTTAGGAAAGTATACACGACATATTTATTGACCTCTATATTCTATGGATTAACTTCATATTGAGTTAACAGGGGCAATAATCATTATATGCTGTGTCATTTTCTCCCTATTTTCCCACGCGGTTTGAAGGAGTTTTAACAGCATATCCAACCATTATATGTTGCACTATTTTCTCCTTATTTTCCCCACATGGTTTAAAGGAGTTTTAGCAACATATCATACACACTACTCCTCGCATTTTTCCCACAGGGTTTTTGGAGGAGATGATTCCAAAGATGATCTGTCGCAAGGACAAGGAAGGACTAGGGGGAGTGTTAGGATTTAATTAATAGATTAGATTAATTAAAGAAATAATCCTCCCATGTAATTCTCTATGTCGGTTTGCAATATGACAACCGACATATCTCGCGCCCCCACGTACGGACGCGACCCTCTACTTGCGTCCCTTCCCCTTGTATATATACTCAGAATCATCGATGGAAAAGTAACAGTTGAATCATTTTTTTGTTCTCTCGTTTGCTCTCAATTCTATTTACAACAATTTCGAGTCCATTTCGCATGGTACGTTCGAAACCGCGAAACCTATGTATCGCTCATTAGCGACGCTATTCGCCAGCGTCGCCTGAACGCGACCGTTTCTGGGCC
Source organism: Puccinellia tenuiflora (assembly GCA_012064385.1). NCBI lineage: Eukaryota > Viridiplantae > Streptophyta > Magnoliopsida > Poales > Poaceae > Puccinellia > Puccinellia tenuiflora. The sequence goes on along the minus strand of QRDG01000101.1, from coordinate 267,764 downwards.
GGCCCATTTCAGTCCCGAGGCTGCTCGCTGACTGCTTCCTTTTTCTTCCTGTTCCGTTTCTTTCTTTCCTGCTCGCTGACCGCTGAAGCGTTTCTTTTCTTTTTACGTTTTCTTTTTCCATTTTCGTTTACTTTTCTGTTTTATTTTTATTATTTATTTTTCGTTATTTTAATTTTTCCTTTCCTATTTCTTTTTCTTTTTTCTTCTTTTCACTTTTTATTTTCATTTTTCGTTTTTCGTTTTTCTTTTCTTTTTTCATTTTTGTATTCTTTTTTCCTTTTATTATTTTTTGTTCATTTAACTTTTCTATCTTTATTTATTTTAGTTTTTCGTTTTTTCACTTTTTATGGTTTTATAAAATATTTCCTGTTCAACCTCATTTTTTTCATTTTTAAAATCGTTCAAAATAGATTTAGCTTCACCGTCCTTTTTTGTTCACTTTTTAAAATCATTTAAAAATAGTTTCTGTTCACACCTAAATATTTTTGTTCATTTAAAAAATCATTCAAAAATAGATTTCGGTCACCGTCTTTTTTGTTCATTTTAAAATCGTTCAAAAATAGATTTCGTTCACCACCCTTTTTCACTTTTAAAATCTTTTTGAAAACGAATTCCACTCACCCGCAATCTTTTTATTCATTCTTAAAAATTGTTCAAAAATAAATTTCGTTCACTGATTTTTTTCGTTCACTTTTTAAAATCGTTCAAAAAAGTTTTCGTTCAACCACATTTTATTTTTATTTTAAAAAATCATTCAGGAATTAAAATCGTTCAAAAATAGGTTTCGTTCACTCACCTTTATTTGTTCATCGCCATTTTTTTATTCACTTTTTTAAATCTGTTCGAAAAAAAATTCTGTTCACACCCAAATCTTTTGTTCATTTTTTAAAATCATTCAAAAATTGATTTCGTTCACTTTTTAAAATCGTTTAGTTCAACCCCATTTTTTTTTCATTCTTAAATTCATTCAAAAATTAAAATCGTTCAAGAAGTCGTTTTATTCACCGGCCTTATTTGTTTCATTTTTAAAACCGTTCAAAAATATTTTCTGTTCAACCTTATTTTTTATGTTCATTTTATAAAATTGTTCAAAAATAGATTTCGTTCACCATTTTTTCGTTCACTTTTTAAAATTGTTCAAAAATTATTTCAGTTCACCCCCATTTTTTTGTTCATTCTTAAATTAATTCAAAAATTAAAATCATTCAAGAAGTCGTTTCGTTCACCGGCCTTTTTTCTTTCATTTTTAGAACCGTTCAAAAATATTTTCTGTTCAACCTCATTTTGTACGTTCAATTTTTAAAATTGTTCAAAAATAGATTTTGTTCATCATATTTTTTAAATGATTTTGTTCACTTTTTAAAATCGTTGAAAATATATTTTCATTCATCGTATTTTTTCTGTTCACCGATATTTCCTTCCCACTTTTAGAATCGTTCAAAAATAGTTTTTGTTCACATATTTTCCGTTCACTTTTAAAATCATTTAAATATATTTTATCTTCACCGACATTTTTTGTTCACTTTTAAAGAAAAGCATGTGTACTATTACTTTCAAATAAATTTTATCTCTATTTTTCTGAGTACAAAAAGCACCCGTTCCAGGCATAACTTCTGTGTACGAGACACTCAATACACTATTTTATTTATATTTTCAATAGTTGAAGTATCTGGACAAATATTAGTACATCATGCATATGGGCCGAGCCCAATATGCGCTCATGGTAGGCGATGCGGGCACGTTGCATCGCTTCAAAGCGATATATAGGACCTCCCTTCGAAACGCCAATTCCTATTTGCCGCCTTCTGCGGCAAATTTTCGTCTTGCCGCACACTCTGGTTGTCTCCGGGCGTACTGGTTCTGTCTTTATTGGCCTGGCCCATTTTTTTTCTTTTGCATTGCCTCCTCCAGTCAGCCTCCTTCTTTCTTTCATTCTGCCCGTGCCTTCTTCTCCCTTCTTCTCCCGCAGCGGCGGCTATTCAGCCGTTTCCGAGCTGGGTTTGTCGCCGGCGATGGCGACAGAAGGTTCGTTACCGCTCCTTTTCCCCCCGCGCCTCCCGTACTGTCATCCCATGTCTATTCCGGACAAAATCGGCATATGTTTTCGCTGTTCTAGGGTTTTGTATGCGGGGGTGTAATTCTTTTATCTAGTTCTTGAGATCTATGTTGATATCCCCCGTCGTGGTAGTCACGGTATGAGCGTGTGGTAGCTTCTAGGGTTCGGATTTTTACAGGGTTTGTCTTATTTTTGCGCAGATTCGCGAGGTATTTTCATAAGTGGGCGCCTCCCGTACTGTCATCCCATGTCTATTCCGGACAAAATCGGCATATGTTTTCGCTGTTCTAGGGTTTTGTATGCGGGGATGTAATTCTTTTATCTAGTTCTTGAGATCTATGTTGATATCCCCCGTCGTGGTAGTCGCGGTATGAGCGTGTGGTAGCTTCTAGGGTTCGGATTTTTACAGGGTTTCTCTCATTTTTGCGCAGATTCACAAGGTATTTTCATAAGTGGTGGGTTCGCATGTTTGATGATATTTCCACTATATGTAGTTCAATTTACTGCCTCTCTTATGAAGTTTCAGTTAGATGTGTTTTCACCAGTATTTTTCATTTCAAAATTTATTATGTTTATGTGTAGGAGATAATATGGTGGATGCAGTCACTCGATGCAAGCCTACTATAAAATCTCGATTCTGAACACTTAGGTTTCGTAAAGTTGTGAAGCAATTTAATCCAATTCAGCTTGGTCATATAGAAAATCATAACATGTCAAACATGTTGGATGCACCTGATCATTTGATGATTCCTATGGATTTTCTTCAGTGGTTAGTGGACCACACCTTTTATGGTGGCTCACGGTCATACTTATTCAAGCATAAAGATAAACAAATTTTCTTCACTAAGGATATTGTTGATAAGGTTTTTGGTTTTCAACGTGGAACTGTCCCGTTTGTTTTGGACAGTAAAGATGCTGAGGCAGTCTCAGAAGTAGAATTTCTTCGCAGCCAATATCTTGATGGTTCTAATATACCAGTTAGCAAGGTTGAGTCTGTCATGCTTGGTTCTAATGATGAGAGAGTGTTCTTGCGGAGCTTCACTTTATTCTACATCACTACTGTTCTATGTCCTTCAACATATAACTTTGTGAATCCAAAGTACTTGTTCTCTTTAAGGGATAGGGATATCTTGCTTGTTGAATATCTTGATTTTGGATCCCTCTGTCTTAACAATTTATTTGAAGAGATTGATAGTTGGAAGGACAAAATCTTCAACAGCACTCTTGATTACAACAGAATTTCGTGGATTGGTGGCTGCCTTCCACTGTTGGGAGTACGTGTGATGTTACAGTTTTATTATATATCCGTATCTGGTTTGGTTTTTTATGGACCATATTTTAATGTTTAATGTGTTTTTTCTTTTTTTGTAGGTTGTTTACATGGACTTCATTGATTTCAATGGTAACTCTGGCTTCATTGATTATCGTCTGCCAAGGATGGCTCATATCAAGAATGCAGACTTTAAACATCTTATCCGTGTAGATCGCAAGATTACGTCGCGTAAAGCTTATGGTGTTCTTCCTGTATGTATTAGTTTATTTATTTTTTGTCGTTGTTATATGCACAATTGAAAAAATAATATTTGAAACCAGAAAATAGTAACATTTTGCTAGTATTTTTCTATCAGTTCAGAGATATCTCTCTCACCCCATACGGTGTTTCCTTGATGGTTTTGGTGCCTCCTGTTGTCCAGTTACCAGAACCTGTCTTCGTTGCTCCATACTGGGTAGGATGGTTCCTCTTTTTTTTTTGAGGTTTGTCTATCTTGTCTAACATTATGCTTCTCTTGGATACTTATGTTTTCTTGAACTACATCATCAGGGTACCATAATTGCTCGTACAAATGTTGGCATTTTCAATGATGAACCAGAGGCTTTTTTCGGAACCACTATCAGATGGTTTTGCTGACAACATGGATTTGAGCCCTACTCATTCTGTTGCATCTGATAGCACTGATCATCCTGTTGTTGCTGATAGTCCAGCTATAGTTCAGATCCATGATTCTCCTGTTGTTGCTAATAGCCCAAGTATAATTCAACTCAGTGAATCCCCGATTGCTGCTCAAATATCAAATAGGTATGTGATGGTTGCTTCTGTCTCTTTTTTCCCCCACTGATCGTGCTTGCTTTTTCTTGTGAGATCAAGTACTCCCGAGATCAATGCTTATTTATATTTTTTGTTGCTGATGATAGCCCATATTTTTTTGTTTGCAAGGGGTCGTGCTCGTTCTGTTGATGTTCAGAGGTCAAATAATGCTGACAACACAGCTTCTTTTGCTGATGATGAGAGCATACCTATTGCCAGGAGTCTCGCTCGTTCTGTTCACACACCATTGGAAGGTCGTAACACATCTTTTTTTTATTTTTTGTATGTTTTTTATTAATTTTTCAGTTCTAGTGTTTTATTTTTATTTTTAATATGTGTTTTACAATGCTTATTAGTTCATCCAATGGGAAATTCAAGCAACATTGGCGATGGTTTACTAAATATAGCAATTGCATATGGAGAGCTCCCTGACATTGACACACTTAGTATGGCTGAAGGTCTGTTTTAGTGCCCATTTTTTTCTGTATTTTTTCTATGTATGGTTCTCCTGGAGTTTTCTCAAACCTGAATGTTTGTTTTAATGTTCATTGTTTGACAGATAATGCAAACCCTGATATCAACAATGCGGCTGAAGCAATTGAGACACCGAAAGGTAGTGTGGGGGCTTCTGGAGGTACATGTTATTTTTTGTTTTCAAATTCTTATGTATTTTTCTTTCATTCAACTTGGTATCAAGTTTAATAAAACATTTTGAGGTACTGCAGTTGGTGAACCTATTATGAGCCAGGGCACTTTTGACAAGAAGAATAGGAAAAAACGGGCTGTAAAAACCAATTCTCCTGACCTATGTATTTCAAAATTGGCTATAAATTCTCACGTCGAGGCTTACTATGCAAAATTCATGAGGGACAAACAGAGTTTCACTAAGCAAGATTCGTAAGTGTCATTTGTTTTTTCTATTTTTGTTGTTTGTCTGAATCCAATCTTTTTGGTTGTTTGTTTGTTTGGTATATAATATATTTCCTAGTTTTTGCTGGCAACCAGATCTAGTTTCATCTTGTATCCTCTTGCAGTTCTATGTTCATTGACATTGAGGGTTGCCCCGTCAGTTTTGAAACATTTGTATCTTCATTCAAACCGCGAGGGAATGTTGCTGATGATGTGATGATTGCACATGCTCATGTCTACAACGAAGAAGCTAAGATCTCTGCATTGAAAAAACCTTTTATGAAAAAGTACATGTTCAGCAGTTTCATTGCTGTAAGTGTCACCACTCTTTATATTGTTCTTCTTTTTTATGTGTGGATTGCCTTTTTGTTTCTTCTGTTATTATATCTTGTTTCTACATTACCAGGCAAAGCTGATGCAAGATCCACAGAATTTTGACAAGAAATCTGTTGTTGCAGAATTTACAAAGATTTATCATGACATTGACATTGCCAAATTTGATCTTGTATGTGTTCATAGATTGACCATTATAGTTTTATTTTTATCTGCTCTCAATGTATGTTTGATGATAGTAAATTATATTTCTTTTTTGTTTCTGCTTTTTCAAAACAGCTCTACTTCCCAAATGTGCTAGCTAATCATTGGGTGCTGGCATGTGTTAATAATCTGCTTGGGTCAGTCAACTTTTTCGACCCCGCCTGCATGACCAATGAAAATACCAAACATCAGCTTCTCCAGAATTTGGTATGAACTAATCAAGCAGAATCATGTTGTATAGCTAATCATTTGGTTGCTTGCATGTTTATGGCTTCTATGGCTACCTTTTTTTACCTTTCATTTGGGTCACAGGTTTGCAATCTTAGCACGGTATTCAAGGAGATCAACTTATGTTGCAGAGATTTGGAAAGTTTTAAGAAATCTACTCCACCTGACTACCCAGCGCACTCACTTCTGTATGTGTTTTTGGCATCAAGCATCTCTGCATCTTGTTTCTTCTATTGGCATCAAGCATCTCTTATATATGACAGCTCTCACCTCCTTTTTCTTTTCCTGTAGGCATGACTGTGGGCTGTATGTCATGATGTATGCAGAAATTTGGAATGGGAAGATCATGAAGCATTTCACAAAGGTTTTCTTCTTTTCTATATGTTTTTTCTCTACTTATTATGCTATGGAAAATTACTTTCTTTTTTTGCTATATATGCTTTTTCATGTTGCTTCTAACTTACTATGATTATGCAGGACATAATCCCAAAATACAGGATGGTGAAGGCATACAACATGCACTGCTCAAGCCTGAATAAGAACCAGTTACAAATTCCACTGGAGATCAAGAAGCACAAGAAGCTATAGTGTGTGTGGGTGTGACAGACACATATATTTATTGTCTTTTTCTCACTCTGTTCTCGACCTAGAGGGATCATATGATACATTCAGATCATGTACCAGTACTTTTTTTGGCACCCCAGATAGGAACCATTGTTTTGTTGGTCATCACTCTCTGATGTTCTATAAGAATGCTGGTTCAGGATGTGTTAACTTTTGATGTATATATATTTTTATCTGGTTCAGAATGATGTTCTATATTTTTTTCTGGATGATATTTTTTTTTTCAGAATGCAATCGTATAAATTTTATGTGTAATCATATAGAAGCTATTCTTATTTATGTTTAATCAGAACGAAAGATTTTATGTTCAAACACTATTCAAAATGGTTCATATTTTTCATCCACTAGATTTTGCACCGAGTTTTTATATATAAATAGTTCATACTAATTTTTTTGTTCTTATAAATCTTTTTATATACAAAATTGGTAATAAAATTCGTTCACCCACCGTTTTATTTCGACAATTGTCTCTCTGGCTCATTCACTTCCTCTGTACCACGACCCTTATGTTTTTTGGTTCTCTCTTTCATATTTTTTTGTTTTCAAAAAAATAAAATGTTTATTTTTTGTATGTTCATCTGCTATATGTTTTACACCGTTTCCGTTCATCCTTTTTTTATTACTTGTTATACAAAAAATAGTCCATACTTTACCTATATATTTTTATACCCCCATATTTTTTTGTTTTCAAAATTTATTCAACCAATTTTCTGTTCATTTTGCCAAATTAGTTTTAGATACGTTTTTTCCTCACTCATATATTATTTTTGTTGTGTTCACCCTTATTATTTTTATAAACTTTTTTTCGTTCAAAATAGGTCATACTTGGTTCCTGTTCACACTACTATGTGTTGCATTTGAAAAATCGTTCAACCAACTTCTGTTCATATACAAAAATAGTCCATATTTTAAGTTTCCTATTCACACCACTATGTATTGGATTTCAAAAATCGTTCAACCATATTTTCTGTTCACAATAAAATGTATAAATGCGCATTTCTTTTCTGTTCACCACTATATGTTTGCACCTTTTTTTGTTCAACCTTTGTTCAACCTAATTCTTCCGTTCATATAGAAAAATAGTTCATACTATAGTTTTCTGTTCATACACCTTTTTTCGGTTTCAAAAAAATAAAATGTTCATGTATATTTTCTGTTCACTCCTATTTTTTTTCTCGCTATTTTGGTTTCTGTTCATACCCCTATATTTTTGGTTTTCAAAAATCGTTCAATCAATTTTATGTTCATATACAAAAATAGTGATGTTCATACACCTTTTTTTCGGTTTTTCTGTTCATACACCTTTTATGTATATTTTCTGTTCACTCCTATTTTTTTTGGTTTTTACTTTGGTTTCTGTTCATACTCTTATATTTTGGTTCTCAAAAAATCATTCAACCAATTTTCTATTCATCTAATAAATAGTTCTACTTATGTTTTTCGCTCGCACACATGTATTTTTTGTCCTCTTCACCCATATTATTTTCATAACTATTTGAAAAATCGTTCAACCAAATTTCTTTTCATATACAAAAGTAGTCCATATTTAAGTTTCCTGTTCACACCACTATGTGTTGGGTTTCAAAAATCGTTCAACGATATTTTCTGTTCATTATAAAATGTATAAATGCGCATTTATTTTTCTGTTCACCACTATATGTTTGCACTTTTTTGTTCATCCTTTGTTAAACCTATTTTTCCATTCATATACAAAAATAGTTCATACTATAGTTTTCTGTTCATACACCTTTTTCGGTTTCAAAAAAATAAAACGTTCATGTATATTTTCTGTTCACTCCTATTTTGTTTTGCTCTTACTTTGGTTTCTGTTCATACCCCTATATTTTTGGTTTTCAAAAATAGTTCAACCAATTTTATGTTCATATACAGAAATAGTTCTAGATATGTTTTGGATTTCAAAAATCGTTCAACCAAATTTCTGTTCATATATAGGTTTCTGTTCACACCGCCGTGTGTTGGATTTGAAAAAAATTGTTCAACCATATTTTCTGTTCATATATATTTTTCTATTCACACCCCTATATTTCCCTATTTTTTGGTTCATACTTTTGGTTTCTGTTCATACACCTATATTTTTTAATTTTCAAAATTTGTTCAACCAATTTTCTTTTCATTTTGCAAAATTAGTTCTACATACATTTTTTGTTCTCACACATACATTATTTTTGTTCTATTCACCCTTATTATTTTTTATAAACTTTTTTCCGTTCAAAATAGGTCATACTTGGTTCCTGTTCGCACCACTATGTGTTGGATTTCAAAAATCGTTCAACCATATTTTCTGTTCATATATATATTCTATTCACACCATATTTTTCACATCGTTTTCTTTTAATTTTTTTTCATACTTATTTTATGTTTTTACTACGATTTTTTGGATTTAAAAAAACGTTCAACCAATATACAAAGTAGTTCATAATAAAATATATAAATGTGCATTTATATCTTTTCTGTTCACCACTATATGTTTGCACCTTTTTTTGTTTTTTAAAAAAATTTGAACCTATTTTTTCGTTCATATACAAAGATAGTTCATACTATGATTTTCTGTTTTTCGTTCATACACCTTTTTCGGTTTTTCTGTTCATTCACCTTTTATGTACATTTTATGTTCACTACTATTTTTTTTGGTTCTTACTTTGGTTTCTGCTCATACTCTTATATTTTGGTTTTCAAAAAATCAGTCAACCAATTTTTTGTTCATATAAAAATAGTTCTACCAATGTTTTTCGTTCTCACACATGTATTTTTTGTCTTGTTCACCCCTATTATTTTTATAACTTTTTTTCGTTCAAAATAGGTCATACTTGGTTCCTGTTCACACTACTATGTGTTGCATTTGAAAAATCGTTCAACCAAATTTCTGTTCATATACAAAAATAGTCCACATTTTAAGTTTCCTATTCACACCACTATGTATTGGATTTCAAAAATCGTTCAACCATATTTTCTGTTCATAATAAAATGTATAAATGCGCATTTCTTTTTCTGTTCACCACTATATGTTTGCACCTTTTTTGTTCAACCTTTGTTAAACCTATTTTCCGGTTCATATACAAAAATAGTTTGTACTATAGTTTCTTGTTCATACACCTTTTTTCGGTTTCAAAAAAAAATAAAACGTTCATGTATATTTTCTGTTCACTCTTATTTTTTTTCTCTTAATTTGGTTTCTGTTCATACCCCTATATTTTTGGTTTTCAAAAATCGTTCAACCAATTTTATGTTCATATACAAAAATAGTTCTAACTACGTTTTGGATTTCAAAAATCGTTCAACCAAATTTCTGTTCATATATAGGTTTATGTTCACACCGCCGTGTGTTGGATTTCAAAAAATCGTTCAACCATATTTTTTGTTCATATATATTTTCTATTCACACCCCTATATTTTTTGTTCATACCCCTATTTTTTTGGTTCATACTTTTGGTTTATGTTCATACCACTATATTTTTTGGTTTTCAAAATTTGTTCAACCAATTTTCTGTTCACACCACTATCTGTTGGATTTCAAAAATCGTTCAACCATATTTTCTGTTCATATATATTTTCTATTCACACCATATTTTTCACATCTTTTTCTTTTAATTTTTTCTCATACTTATTTTCTATTTTGGATTTAAAGAAACGTTCAACCAATATTATGTTCATATACTAAATAGTTCATAATAAAATATATAAATGCGCATTTATTTTTTCTTATCACCACTATATGTTTGCACCTTTTGGTTCTTTTAAAAAAATTGAACCTATTTTTTCGTTCATATACAAAAATAATTCATACTATGGTTTTCTGTTCATACACCTTTTTTTCGGGTTTTCTGTTCATACACCTTTTATGTATATTTTCTGTTCACTCCTATTTTTTTGGATTTTACTTTGGTTTCTGTTCAAACTCTTATATTTTGGTTTTCAAAAAATCATTCAACCAATTTTATGTTCATATAAAAAATAGTTCTACCTATGTTTTCCGTTCTCACACATGTATTATTTGTCCTGTTCACCCATATTATTTTTATAACTATTTTCCGCTCAATATAGGGCATACTTGATTTATGTTCACACTACTGTGTGTTGCATTTGAAAAATCGTTCAACCAAATTTCTGTTCATATATAAAAATAGCCCATATTTAACTTTCCTGTTCGCACCACTATGTGTTGGATTTCAAAAATCGTTCAACCATATTTTATTTTCATATAGAACAAAAATTTGTTCAACCAGTTTTCTGTTCATTTTGCAAAATTAGTTCTACATACATTTTTTGTTCTCACACATATATTATTTTTGTTCTATTCACCCTTATTATTTTTTATAAACTTTTTTCCGTTCAAAATAGGTCATACTTGGTTCCTGTTCGCACCACTATGTGTTGGATTTCAAAAATCGTTCAACCATATTTTCTGTTCATATATATTTTCTATTCACACCATATTTTTCACATCTTTTTCTTTTAATTTTTTTCATACTTATTTTATGTTTTTACTACGATTTTTTGGATTTAAAAAAACGTTCAACCAATATACAAAGTAGTTCATAATAAAATATATAAATGTGCATTTATATCTTTTCTGTTCACCACTATATGTTTGCACCTTTTTGGTTTTTTAAAAAATTTGAACCTATTTTTTCGTTCATATACAAAGATAGTTCATACTATGGTTTTCTGTTTTTCGTTCATACACCTTTTTTCGGTTTTTCTGTTCATTCACCTTTTATGTACATTTTATGTTCACTAGTATTTTTTTTTGTTCTTACTTTGGTTTCTGCTCATACTCTTATATTTTGGTTTTCAAAAAACCAGTCAACCAATTTTCTGTTCATATAAAAATAGTTCTACCAATGTTTTTCGTTCTCACACATGTATTTTTTGTCCTGTTCACCCCTATTATTTTTATAACTTTTTTTTCGTTCAAAATAGGTCATACTTGGTTCCTGTTCACACTACTATGTGTTGCATTTGAAAAATCGTTCAACCAAATTTCTGTTCATATACAAAAATAGTCCATATTTAAGTTTCCTGTTCACACCACTATGTGTTGGATTTCAAAAATCTTTTAACCATATTTTCTGTTCATAATAAAATGTATAAATGCGCATTTCTTTTTCTGTTCACCACTATATGTTTGCACCTTTTTTGTTCAACCTTTGTTAAACCTATTTTCCGGTTCATATACAAAAATAGTTCATACTATAGTTTTCTGTTCATACACCTTTTTTCGGTTTCAAAAAAATAAAACGTTCATGTATATTTTCTGTTCACTCTTTTTTTTTGCTCTTAATTTGGTTTCTGTTCATACCCCTATATTTTTGGTTTTCAAAAATCGTTCAACCAATTTTATGTTCATATACAAAAATAGTTCTAACTACGTTTTGGATTTCAAAAATCGTTCAACTAAATTTCTGTTCATATATAGGTTTATGTTCACACCGCCGTGTGTTGGATTTCAAAAAATCGTTCAACCATATTTTCTGTTCATATATATTTTCTATTCACACCCCTATATTTTTTGGTTCATACCCCTATTTTTTTGGTTCATACTTTTGGTTTCTGTTCATACCACTATATTTTTTGGTTTTCAAAATTTGTTCAACCAATTTTCTGTTCACACCACTATCTGTTGGATTTCAAAAATCGTTCAACCATATTTTCTGTTCATATATATTTTCTATTCACACCATATTTTTCACATTTTTTTCTTTTAAATTTTTTTCATACTTATTTTCTATTTTGGATTTAAAGAAACGTTCAACCAATATTATGTTCATATACTAAATAGTTCATAATAAAATATATAAATGCGCATTTATTTTTTCTTATCACCACTATATGTTTGCACCTTTTGGTTTTTTTTTTTAAATTGAACCTATTTTTTCGTTCATATACAAAAATAATTCATACTATGGTTTTCTGTTCATACACCTTTTTTTCGGTTTTTCTGTTCATACACCTTTTATGTATATTTTCTGTTCACTCCTATTTTTTTGGTTTTTACTTTGGTTTCTGTTCATACTCTTATATTTTGGTTTTCAAAAAATCATTCAACCAATTTTCTGCTCATATAAAAAAATAGTTCTACCTATGTTTTTCGTTCTCACACATGTATTATTTGTCCTGTTCACCCATATTATTTTTATAACTATTTCCGCTCAATATAGGGCATACTTGATTTATGTTCACACTACTGTGTGTTGCATTTGAAAAATCGTTCAACCAAATTTCTGTTCATATATAAAAATAGCCCATATTTAACTTTCCTGTTCGCACCACTATGTGTTGGATTTCAAAAATCGTTCAACCATATTTTATTTTCATAATAAAATGTATAAATGCGCATTTATTTTTCTGTTCACCACTATATGTTTTGCACCTTTTCTGTTCAACCTTTTTTCACATTTTGGTTTTTCAAAATTTGTTCATCCTATTGTTCCGTTCATACACAAAAATAGTTCATACTATGGTTTTCTGTTCATACACACTTTTTTCGGTTTCAATAAAAATAAAATGTTCATGTATATTTTCTTGTTGTCTCCCTTCTTCTTGGTTCTAACTTTTGGTTTATGTTCACACCCCTCCATTTTAGTTTTCATATATATTTTCAACCAATTTTCACAGAACACCCTATTTTCAACCAATTTTCTGTTCACACGCTATTCGTTACATTTTTCTTCAAAAAAATGCCATTCCTATTTTTCTGTTCACACCAGTAAGATTTTCGATTTAAAAAATCGTTCAACCAATTTTATATTCATATACAACAAAGTTCATATTAAGTTCTGTTCACGCCACTACATTTTTTAATGCATAATAGAGCGTCAAGAGGACAATAATGGCAACATGGTAGTCAATCACCCAGAATATGACTAAGCATAAATGGTACATGTTTCATGTTCACTACAAATAATGGGATAAATGCTCAATCTATCAGTTCATTAACCCATAAATACAAGTCGATAGAACTAATGTCTAAGTAACTCAATCAGCAGCCTTTTTTGGCTGCACCTTCTTCTTCCTTGATTTTTTCTCTGATTGTGGTTTTAATCTCTTGCCTTTGTTCACTGATTTAGAACTTGAGACTGGAGGATCTTTCAAACTTGGATCTTGGCCATCTTCTCGCTGTTTTCCTTTTTTTTTCTTCTTCGACTTCAAATTTTCTTCCTCTGGTTTGGAATGCTACCATCTTCATTAACCCAAAGGCTGACACTGTTGCCAGTAGGCACTGCTAATTCAGGGTTTCTATTTTCTTCACTATTGTCTGTAGCTTTCTTCGCTTTTGATGAACCTTTCTTTATCACTGGCGGATCTTTTAGTGTAACAGAGTTCCCATAATTTTTGCTCACAGGAACTTCATCGTTCATCAACCTTTTATGAAGTTTCAACACTTCTTCAATGAATACTTTAGTTTTGGTTGCATCCCTGCTTATATCTGCACACACCTCGTTTACAGTATCTATTAGCATAGCATGTCTCAGCGAATTCTCTGCGCTACTTGTCCCTTTAACAACTTTGGTTTCTTCTCTATGCTTTACCAGTTCTTTTTCTCTATATTCATTTGTCCACCTGGCCATTATGTATTCTTCTGGTATTTTCACAACATCAAACTGTGTAAAAAGTCTCAAAATGTGGCAACACAAGATTCCATCTTTCTCAAACTTGCTGCACTCACATTCAAAATGCATCATCTTTCTGTCAACTGAAACTGCAAAAACATCTCTTCTGTACTCTGGTTTGTCATAGTGAAACAACTTTTTCAGTTCATACATCCTGTCTTTGACAATTTCAGTGACTCCAAAAGCTGTCGAGTTAAGTAACTCTGTTGCAAACTTCAAGTAAATGCCGCGGGTATATACCCTGGCTGCATGTCTTTCAACTGGCTGATGCCCCCAAAACACAGGTGTTTGTTGTGTTGACTGAAATCGATCCTCATTCTCAATCTCCATTACATTCTCCTGGAAAAGTTCATATTGTTTGAGAAAAGTCTCAATTGTATCCTTCCGTTTCACATAATCTTTGAAGTTAGAGTTGAAACCTTCACTACGGCCTGTAGTGCGTGTGAATGGGCAGAAAGCGTCCCTGAAGTATGCGGGCACATACTTTTCCCTGGCATTCCACATCCTCTTGATGTGAGCAATCTGGCCACAATCATATGCTTCAACCATTTCTTGCCAGCCTACTTCAAATTCTTTGATGTGTAATGATTCCATGATTAGGCTAACTATTGTTTCTTCCATGCCTTCTTTTTCTGCCATGTAAGCACTTAAATTCTCTCTCAGGTTCTTCAAGATGTGCCATATGCAGAATCTGTGGAAAGCATCAGCAAAGACTAATGATATTGCATTTTCAATAGCTTGATCCTGATCTGTTAAGATTAGTACAGGTTTTTTCCCATTCATCACCTCAACAAAGCTTCTGAACAACCACTCGAATGTGTCTGTTGTTTGATCTTTCAGCAAAGCCCAACCAAAAACTATGGTTCTGCCATGACCATTAATGCCAATGACTGGAGCAAATGGCATATTATACCTGTTCGTACTGTATGTTGTATCGAAACAAATTATCTCGCCGTACAACTTGTAATCCAGCCTCGATCTTGCATCTGTCCAGAAGATGCTTCTAACTGCTCCTGCTGCATCAACTTGCATCTTGCAACAAAAGCCTGGTTTAGCTAACTGGATCCTTTCAATATACTTCAGTGTGCAAGCAATATCAGAATTCTTCTTCAATTTCCTATCGGCTTGCTTCAGGTTGTCCATTTTCTTCTTCCCAAACATTATATTTCCAAAGCTTCCTTTCAACCTTCTGAAAATTGTCATTATCCTCTGCGGCTTCACTCGTATTTCTTGTAGCAGTCTGGATAGCAATTTTTCCTCCTCAGTCATGTTTCTGTGGCTCAAGAAAAATTTAGTGAGTGGCGGTGAAGGCGCCAAATCATGGTTGTGTTCCAAGCTGCATGCAGTTATATGCCATTTGGTCTCTACTTCTTTCACTGTGACACTCATCTGACAATCCGTGTGTGGAATTACATTTCGCTTCCTCTTTCTGTTCGACAAGATCCTGCTTCTACTTTTCCTACTTCTGTTGCATTGAAGTGTTATTTTCTTCTGCTTGTAATTTCTTCCTTTTATTACTGCAAATCCCGGGAGCTTTCCAAAGACATTCACAAACCGGACAGCTTCTTCCAATGAGGAGAACACCATACCAACTTCTGGTGGTTTTGCATTATTTACTTCATCAGGTGTGGGGAACAAGTACTCCTCTTCACCATCAGCATCATCTGCTGAAAATTTTCCATCTTCCGAAGTACCATCCTCTTGCATAACACTCTCTCTCCTACCATCTCTAACACCTAGGTAAGTGGTTATTTTTTTATTATTCAATCTGTAATAACTAATGTTTCAGAGAAGCTGATTAAGATGGTTATATACCTCGTCTTCAATTCCAATATCAGTTTCCTCATCTTCATCTTCAAGAATGATAGGCTCATCAACGTTTTCGGGAACCACATTTTCAGGCCCAGCTTTTTCAGGGTTAACTGAAACCGATTCTTCAAAAACCTGTAGGGAAATAGTTGATTTTAGGTTTCTACAATTTACACCTTCAACTATTTGATCTTGCTGTTTCCATCAGTTTACTTCTATTTTATTCTACTACATCACCTGTTTTTGTTTTTTCAGCTCGCTATGTAGAACGTACTGGTCAAATTCCTCCATGCTATCCATTTTCTTGGTAACAACAGCCATCCCCTGTTTCACAACAGGGTTTTTCAAGAGAATTGGTATTCATGTCCATATAGATATTTTTTACAATGTGAAATGTCAGAAAAGCAAGAAATCTCACCAATGAAGAAGTGAAGGTGGCCTCACAAACAGGGGCTGTACATGTGCTGTTATTTGTTGCCTGCTTCTTTAACATGAAAACAAATTTCTATTTTAGTGCGTACACATGGCAAATGTAATTCTGATCACACCAAATAACTACTGAAATCTAACCTAACCTCTTTTTCTTCTTCATTTAGTCTTCTTCTTTCTCTGAAACTGTTTATCACTGCTTCAATTCTTTCAACATTGTCCATGATATGCCTGTAACATAGAAATTAATTCGCATAGATTTGAAGTTGTGCATGGCAGGGTACACGAGTTATATGCATACATTAAGCAAGGAAAATCACTCCTAATTTATCTAATTTATTCTTCACTAAATAAAATACATACACGGCTAATAATTTCTCAGAAACATGTAAGAACAGACATGCTTCAGACACAGGTGTCGGGGAATTCACGCGTACATACCTAGTCCACCAAAGTTAATCGCCTTTCTTTTTCTTCCCTGGAGCCCTACTTTTTTCTCCTATTTCCAGATCTCTGGTTCTTCTTCTATCAGAGCTCCGCTTCTCTAATTCTTCAGACTGCTCTGCTCTGCTTCTTCTCCCCACAGACCACACGAATGATGTGGTCTGGCTATGTCTCTGCTGACTTTTTTCTCACGGTAAGCCCTGGAAATCAATCGATCGAGATCCGCCCCATCTGTAGTTTTCAGGTGTAGAGCGGAGATGGGGGGAGAGATGGGGTGAGGGGCAGGAGGGATATGCTTCTTCTCCAAGTTGATCACGATGTGGGGGAGGAGAAACACCTTTTGCAGTTTAGTCCTCCGCTCGGTGGCATCCTATGCCCGCTAAAGCTATCGCTTACACGTGGGACCAAACATAAATCCCATTTCACGACGTATTACGCTTTCCCCTCTTCCAACTTTCCCCTCTCGCTTCTTCTTGTCTATTCTTCTCGGATCCGGGATCCCCCAAATGTTGTAGTCTCCACGTACAAGGAATCTGCAGCTGCAGGTGTGTTTCTCAGTCGTTTGATCCTACTTTTTTACGTGCCGGATCTATGATTCTGCTTCAGTTTTCCCGTGTTCGTGTTTGGGAGTCGGAGAAACTCAAATCTGTATATGATTCTTCTGCTTTTTCGATTCCCGTGTTCGTGTTGGGGAGTAGGAGGTACAAACTCTAATCTGCGCACAGCAGGTTCACCCTAGTTCGTTCGATAGTTGAACCATACAGTAGGTGCGGTAGATGTACGGGGGATATGCCAGGGCGATATGTGAATTCTTTCACATATGTGAATTCAATTCCTTCTTTTTTAGTAAGCAGAGATATGTGAATTCTTATGGCTTTTCAAGTTACATACACTATTCTAGTTACATACATGATTCTTCTTGCAGCTGTGGAAGACTTAATGACTTAATGGATTCATCTTTTTCAAAGAAGAGGGGTGGTCGTACTGTTCGTTTCAAAGAAGATACAAATCAGACTAAACGGTTTAAGGTCAGAGATATTAGTTCAAAACACAATTTATTATTCATTCATCACAATATTTTTTCCAAAGATTAAATAAATAGACTGATTAATCATCATCATTTTTCCAGAGGAAACAAGCAGACTATGTTTCCATGCTTCTTGTAGTGATTTCACAACTGTCACCTGAGAAGAAAAAATTGATTAGGAAAATTGGGTTTGGTTCCATTCTGGATTTAAATTGTTCAAGCAATATCAACGACATATTTGTTTGGCTAATTGACCAACTAGATACAACCTCTGGCACTATAACCTTTCAGAATGGATTCAGTTTTACCATAACTCCTATGTTCGTTTTCAAGATTCTTGGTATTCCTTTTGGGTCGAAACCAGTGGTCGTCAAAGAATCTAATGAAGCTTCTAAGTTCATTCATGGAGTTGTTCATATGGAGTCACCTACAGTTGAGCACCTATGTGCTCTGTTAACTAAAGATCTAGATGAGGAATCATTCACACGCATTTTCATGCTTCTCCTGCTAGATGCATTCTTACCTCCTGATGGGTCCAGCGTTCCAAGTTCTGCTTACTTCAACAATTTGATACATATTGATGAGATCCCCCAACTAGACTGGTGTACATTTACATTGAATTGGTTAATGTTACAAATCAAAAAATTCCAACTTAGGAGGTTGCAAGGCATCGATGAAGAGATTGGGGGATGCAAATTTATCCTAGTGGTATGCTGCAGTTTTGTTTTTCATATTTTTTTCGGATTTAATGACCTCCAATCTAATTTGTGTTTCTTTTTTGACAGATATTTTACTTCGAATTTCTCATAACTTCAGAATTTATCTTTGGCCATACTATTCCGAGGATTCAGCTATGGTCAACTTTTGTAGTTAACACATACATTGCTCTTGATTCACTGGATGGGTCAACGAAACAATTTGGAAGGCTATCTGTAAGTTTCTTCATGCATTCTCTGAAGCATTTTTTGGTTCTTCAAACTGCGATCCTTCATGGGTTGAAGGATTCTCTGAAGCATTTTTTGCATTCTCTAATTTCTTACTATTTACTTTGTAATGGTGTAGAGAAAACATATTTCATCAACAGCATTCAGGGGAATTAACCAACAAATTGAACTACCAACAGAAATAAGGGAGTACATCAACCTAAAGTTTCAAGGAAAAGAGCTTAACGAGGTATGTTGATGATTTTTTTCCTTATATTTTTTTTATCATTGCTGCTAACCTTTCTTCTGAATGATTTTTTGCTTTTTACTATGTAGGATAAGAAGAAAATTGAGTCCCTTTCATTCAGTTTCTTTCAGAAATTGGTGAACAACTCAATTCCTACTATCCAAAGCTATATTGACGATGTCATTCAAATCTCCGGGGCAACACCTTCAAGCTTAATGGAGAAGTGTCAATCTCAATTTCTTCAACCATCTGAAGTATACTTCCAGAATATTGTCGAACCAGTTGACAATATTTCGACAGGAATTATACTTCAAGATTTAGTAAAACAATTCTCAAAGGGGTGTAAGGTCAATGATAGGTCAGCAGAAGATATAATGCAGGAATTAGGGCAGGTTCTCCCAAGGTGCAATTATGATATTGAAGATTTAACGAAACCTGATTGTCTGACGGTACAAACTGTTAGTTCTATCTCCATCTCTCAGTTTTTGAAACAGGAATTCGAAGGTTAAGTCTGATTATTTTTCTGGTTTTACTTCCTGTCACTGTTTTTTTAGTTATCATCTGTTTCTTCCATTTCTATGATTCCTACAATGTCGTTTTCCCTTTTTTTTCAGCAATCGCAGAAGATGCTCGAAAGAAGAACATTGGTTTTTCTAACAAAATTTACAATGCCAAATTTAATCTTCAGAATTTTAGTTTCCTTAGTCCAGGGCAAGAAACTGTAGGTATGCAGTTTCTGTGTTTTATATATATGAAGAACCTGAATTCGATTTCACATTGTTTTCTAATAACCTCTACATTATTGTTGCACAAATAGGAAATGAGGCAGAATTTCATATCACAATGAACATAGCACATAAAGAACCCAGGAAAGATAACTTGTTCCTATTCTCTGGTAAATTTGGACAAGGTGTAGAACAGTCTCCATCATCAACAGTTCATTTCAGTTCACCCTCGTTTCAAGCTGCTTCTTCAGGAAATCTTTACTCATCTCAGCATATGAAGTATCTTCCAGTTCAAGAAAGTCTCCCTGCAAAAATCATGGAAGCAAATGAGCAGAATCCTTCGAAGAGTAATTGGGGACTGTCCCTCAACGAAAGAATTGCCGGTAAAAGATTATCACCTATTCATGATGATTTCCGATGCTCACCTTCATTTGAGCTACGTGAAACAAGTGATGCTACCATTTCAACGGTTAGTTAATGCCACAATCAAATAAGTTCTTTTTAGTCGGTTCCATGTGTTTCCTAAATTAATACAGACAACAAAAATGATGCACGCAGTGGAGCAAGTTAGGCCTGAGACTGGAGCCAACATTATTGGATGCAGACCACAAAATGTCAGCCCTCGACGCCTTTCAGGTGATTTCAAAGAAAGTAGCTCTCTGGCCATGGGTGATGACTTGTATTCACAACAGGTGGTTTTCGCAAATTCATTCGAACATGAGTTCTATGTTGTTTTGACAACTTCTAAACAGGACTACAGGTTTTATACCTTATCATATTCGTTTTATGTACTAATCTTCTAATGAATTGTACTAATCTTCTACTTATTTTTTTGTTCATTTTTGTTATTCACAGCCCAAGGATTTTTCAAATAGAGAGAATATGGGTTGATCAAAGAACGCTTGCTTTGTCCATGAGTCCAGGTGGATGGACACACCAACACGTGATGGATTGCTTTGGTGCTCTCACTATGGCAGACCAGCACAACCGCAACAGGGAAGGAACATTGAGCAAACAACATATCCTGAAACATATAACCATTAAGGCTGAAACTGTGAGTAACTCTGTTCTAAACAATCTGCACTCTACTCATTTTTGTTCCCAAATAAAGAAAGTTACATTATGTTTCTACATTTTTCTTTTTGGTTCACAGAAAATACTAATGGACCCCATGTTGAAACATTCTGATCCAGCACATAAGAATTTATTCTGCCCAAATAACATCGGCTTTAGACTCGAGAATGCAGGACTGGTATTTTTATTTTTTGTCTTCCACATTTTTCAGCTTTGGCATGATCAAAACATTTATTAATCCACTCATTTTTATGATGTTACTATCATGGCAGGTGCATATCCCATGTCCGAATGAAAAGCAATGGATCTTAATTGTTGCAAATTTTATAGACAAGTCTTTCGACGTACTAAATCCTGACCCCTCAAATGAAAAATTCTCATCAATAGTGGCCACAGTTACTTCCAATTTCAAGAACCTATTCTTGTCTTCTTACCCTGGTTCTCGCTACTTCAACATAAGAGAGTTTGGAGTCAGATACATTGATGTTCCCAAATTTAACTTCAGGTTATTTCATAAACTAAACAGTTGCCACACATAATCAAAATATGCTTTGTACTTCTTATTTTTACCATATAATAATGCTTTTTTTGGGTACAGGTATGATTTTGGCATTTTCGTAATGCAGTTCATAAGATGGTTCGATGGCTTAGTAGTTAAAAATTTCTCTAATGTACGAGTACACCCTATACATCATTAAATCATTTAGTAATTTCCACTTTTTTTTTGTTATATCCTGTATAATATCTTATATTGTATTCCCTTTTTTTTTTCTTATCACGCACAATTTAGGTGGATGTGCAGCCGATTCGTGAAAAATTTACATGCCAGATGGTAATGAGCAAATATAATGAGCATCAAGTCCCATTAACAAAACAGTTCCTCGCTATTCATGTAAGTCTCCGTTCTTTTTGTACATGACAATTTAAATAATTTTCAACTTGCTTTAACAAAACAGTTCACATTTCCCTTTTCTTTGAAATCAGGCACCCCAACTTCTACGATGATTTTTTATGCAGTAGACATGATTGGTAAGATGCAAAATATTTTTTAATCTGCATGGTTCATTTGTTACTTTCAACAAAGACTTTATTTTTCTCATTTCATATTGATAATTATTCTTGTATCCTTTTGTCAAACAGGTACTCCCTCCGATCCATAAAAAGTGTCGCTCACTTAGTACAAAGTTTATACTAACTTAGTACAAAATGAACGACACTTTTTATGGATCGGAGGGAGTAGAAGAAATTCCAGAAAGTTGATCTTCTTCCTTCATGAAACTTCCATGCAAGAATTGTGACTTTCAGATTTTAGATGCATCTTGTAGACATTTAGCAGTAAAAATGTTTTGTAAAGTATATCTTTTTCGTGTGTCTCCACTAAGTTATCACATTCAACAAGATTTGGTTCTTGTTTTATTTACTAGTATGTCAGATGTTAAATTTCTAATACATTAGAACTCAAAGAATCAGATCTTTTGCTTTCGAGCTGCAAATCAAACGTAACAGAAACCGAACGAATGAAGTCAGAAACAGAACGAAGGAATCAAGAACCAACGAACGAACGATAGCCAAAAAACCAACGAACGATAGCCAACGAAACAGACGAAGCAGTGAAGCATTTATGGGCCGGCCCACGAAAAAAGCAGACGAAGGTGAACGTGAGCGGCAAAGCAGCGCCCGAAACCTTCGAAACCGTGCTGGCGTGCTGGTTGGCCTCCTGCCGGACTGGAGCCCCCATTGGCCCATTGGGTCGGACCGCCTAGCGCCCATCACACGTGCCCCTTCTCTTCTCTTCGCTTTCTGCCTCCCTCAAAAAAAAAAAAAAAAAAAAAAAAGAGATCGTCTCCCTTCTCCTGTAGTGTCTCTCTCTTCTTCTCTTCCGCCCCTATCACTCGACGCGAACCAGAACCCGCTCCAGCGACACGAAGCGAGGGCGTTCTCGCCGCGAGATGGTAAGCACGATCCGCTCCCTCCCCATTTCTACGCCTCCGCCGTCCCGCCGCGCCCAGCGGCGGTCGCCGCATCCGTACGCGGATCTGGTCCGGTGGTCGTGAATGTCCTTTGGATTCGTTGAGGGTTTGGGATCGTTCGGAGGGAGCTGCTAGGGTTTTGGCGGGGGATGCGGGCCGTTTGTTGCGCGATTTAGCGGATCCGTGAGCCGTGTCTGGGGCTGAGTGGTGGATTGGTTGCATATCCGTGGTTTCTGCGCCGTCTCTCGCCTCGAATAGTAGTTCCGCTCATGGCGTATCACTGCCTGCGCTGAAGCTGTCGGGTAGGTTGCTCACTGAAGCAATGCCGGTGGATTGGCGAGCGACTGGGTGCTACCGTGCTTGGCTGTTGATAGATTTGTGGACCGAAATTTGTTAAGGTAGCTGTTGTAGTAGTTAAATCACGGTTAATCAGCGCCTTTGGATACCGCTTGCTGCAAAATGCTCCGGGGAGTTCATTTGGAGTGCCCTTGTGTCACCAGCTTTGATGTGCATTCATCTGACACTGAAGTTGTTCTGTCATGGCCATAATATCTGACAGCTGATATATTAGTTATTTGAATGACATGCATTTTATGCCGATTCCTACGAATATCTGTGGTTATAAGGGATGTTTAGAGGCTTGGAACATTGGAGACGCTATTTCTGACATTAATCATTATGAAGAAGCAATTTCTTGTTAGGTCGTTATGAATGAGACTTATATGACCTGTTAGTGTAATTCATAATCTAGCTGCAAAGACTGACCAATAGTTTGTTTCAGGTAAGTTGGTTTATTTGGTGGTTCAGTCTGTTAAACGACACCTTGGCTCAGTCTGTTAGATTTCATCCTAATCTCGGTGTTAGTTGTCCCGCTAGTGTTACTTGCCCTTACACCTCATATTTGTTTGGTGTTCTTGTCAAGTTGAAGCATTTGATAGATGCATTTACCCTTTTCTTTTTTTTTGACACAAATGCTACTAGTCTTGTTTGACATAAGAAGTTCACATATGTAAGACAGAAGAAGGATGTTATTTGAAGGATGCAAAGCTTCAGATGCTTTCATCCTGTCTGTAGAGCTTGCTTGACCTCCTGTTGCCATTTAGGGGATAACCTCTGAAGCTTGGAGCAGTATAATATTATTCTGTTTCTCTTTGGGAACTTTGATTACCATGTTATAACTTTCGACCCAGTCTTATTATTTATTTGCACTTGGATTTGGAAAATATGCTTGACGTTCCCTGTTGATTGAGATCTTAAGCTGCTACTGTCTGAGATATACAGTCATCGGATAAGTAGGGTTCATTGTGCCGAAGTGGACATTGGAAATCTGTACTAGCTGTTGATGGTGCAACATGTTACATGTCTGAAGTATTTACTGCCTTTCCTCTTTTTTTTTGTGCAGGTCGCACTTTTATATTAGCTATGCTAGTTTGTTTCTCGTCATCTTTTCAAAATGGTGAAGCTGACAATGATAGCCCGTGTCACTGATGGCCTTCCACTGGCGGAGGGGTTAGATGATGGTCGAGATCTGAGGGATGCTGACTTCTACAAGCAGCAAGCAAAACTGTTGTTCAAAAACTTATCAAAAGGGCATCATGATTCATCAAGGCTGTCAATTGAGACTGGACCATACCTTTTCCAGTATCCTTAACCTGTATGTTACCTGCAGCATTTTTGTTTTGTTTCTCTTTTGGAGAAAATGTGATCTATCCATGTTTTTTTTGTCAAAGTTTTATGTGCCAAAGAGGAATAGAATCATGCAACTTGTGCAGCCTAATTATGTATAACTATCTACTTCCTAAATCCTTCATGCCATAGTTGCTTTATTAGTACTGTAGTTGAAGTTGCTTCTGCAAACTAATGACAATTTTGGGAACTTTCGCACCATTGTAAAATTCGAGGTCACACATTTAAATTTCTGTATGCTTTATGGCATAATACACACTTACTTTTTGTTAGCGTTTCTGTTTATGTAGAACCTGCTTATTCAGATCTTCCTTAGCATTTCAAAGAGGCAAACATAACATACTGCTACTGCTTATGTGGGAAAAAAGTTGATGGCTTCAATAGTAAATAGTTTCTTGGACTGCCCTCTTCCTTTTTACATCTACAACACCTTTTTGTAATGCGCTAATTTGCATAATTTGCTGATACTGTATATTGAGAAGGAAATCCCTCTTCTGTCTTCATAATGCATTTGCGCGTAGATTGCATTTAGTAAGATGCATGCTAATTTGCTGATACTGTAAATCGAGAAGGAAATCCTCTTCCGTGCTTGTAACTTGTTTTCTTAGTAAAATTATTGTGGCGCTCCTGTTGCACCTTGATTCAACAAAAACAGTTACATCATTGAGGGCCGTGTATGCTATTTGACAATGTGCGACCGTTCTTATCCAAAGAAACTCGCGTTCCAGTATTTAGAAGATCTAAAGAATGAATTCGAGAGGGTCAATGGCAGCCAAATTGAAACTGCCGCAAGGCCATATGCTTTCATCAAATTTGGTATGGTTTGTGGATCTTATGAAGATTCTTCATGTTCATTTTCTTAATAGCTAGAACTTATAGCTTATATATGTCTATGTTTAGACACGTTCATACAGAAAACCAGGAAACTGTATTTGGATACCAGAACCCAAAGGAACCTTGCCAAGTTGAATGATGAGCTCTATGAGGTGCACCAGATAATGACTCGCAATGTTCAAGAAGTTCTTGGTGTGGGTGAAAAACTAGATCGTGAGTTTCGCACTGTCATCTTATGTTCATTACATTGCAGTTGTTCCTTCGTTATATTTTTCTAGATTGATAGACATGTGAATGATTTCTGTGCATATTTAGATATAGCTGGATCAAATCTATATGTGTTTACCCCAAAAGGCATCACTGAGTAGAGTTTCTGTTAGGTTCAGAAACTAATTTGATTTCAGTGGTCTATGTGAATTTCCCCTTGGACTATATATTTTTTTGGTATAATGTCTTTCTTCAGTAGGACCTTTTGCTCTTCCGTATTTGTAACACATTGCTACTTTTGAAATCCCTTACCTGTATATAAACGTATTATTATGCTAGTCCTATTTTTTGAAAACATGTGCAAACTTTTTGCGCACTTACTTATTTTACACCATTTTTGTATTTTGAACTTCTTTGCTGTGGACGTTTCCTTTTTAGCAAGACTTGTTGTGCTCCATCAAACGTGTTATTACACTTCCTAACCCTCAGTCATGTCAGTTAAGACTGTTGCTGAAAGAAAAGTTTTTATTTGTTCTTGGCAGAGGTGAGTGAAATGTCTAGTAGGTTGACCTCTGATACCAGAATGTATGCAGACAAGGCAAAGGATCTCAATCGCCAGGTATCGTCCACTTAACTTCATTTTCCGCTCCAGTATATATGTATCCAAGCAGCTAAGCTTAGTAAGTATTAAAACTAATGATGAATCTGTATTGAATACAATAGAAGTATGGCTTGTTTTTGTTCATGGTACTGTTGTCATCTTTGTTTTTCATTATCTTAAATGAGAGGTAAACCTACTTGCTCGGTTCATAGAATCATGGTGTCCTCTTTTTCTCAAACTAATTGGTTCAAGACTCCATAATTAGATGTAGTCTGCGCTTGGCATTTCAGTGGATTATGATAAATTCCGATACCCTAACTACAAACTTGGCCATAATTATTGCCTATACATCTGATTTTAGTATGATTGGTCACTTCGAGCAAATTCCATCGTAACTTGGTCCCACTGTGATCTGCCACAACCTGCTAATTAATGCTTAGTAATATGATTCCATTTCTATTTGGTAAACATACAAATTCCAGTAAGTTTACTGCGATCCTATGATCAGTATGGGAAGCTTACATGCCGTACTATGTCCTGTCTCTGATGTTAATACTGTTTATATCTTGTCTTGTTGAGTTGATTGTCAAATATAACGGCTACCTGATGCACACCACTTTCTTCTGAGGATATGCAAGAGATCTGGTTATCATTTCATTCCATTGAAAAAAAGAACAGTTTTACACGGCTTTCAAGAGGCACAACGCACATACAACTGTAGGCTAGAAGAATAAAACATTATATGGTCATATATCCCCAAATTATCTATCTCTGTATTGAACAACCTATCTAAAGGCGCTGAGCCTGCCATCTTGTCAATACACTTCATCCACGTAATTTACAAACTAGTCACTGTCTTTTTTTCGAGAACCCGCAGGAGATCTGCGCGTTTCTACTAGTCACTGTCTGTTGGTTCCTTTTCTTATATATCTGACACCCTCGCTTCTTGGTATTTTCAGGCCTTGATTCGGAAGTATGCCCCTGTTGCCATTGTGATTGGGATAGTAGTGATGCTCTT
The DNA here is from genome assembly GCA_012064385.1 of Puccinellia tenuiflora. NCBI lineage: Eukaryota > Viridiplantae > Streptophyta > Magnoliopsida > Poales > Poaceae > Puccinellia > Puccinellia tenuiflora. The sequence continues at coordinate 240,699 of QRDG01000101.1, read as the reverse complement.
TTGGGTCAAGAACAAGATATGGTGACCAGAGTGAAGCTCGGACATCCTTCATTACAAGATGGAGACTTCTCAAGATCCCGGTGCACCATATCATCGATTCTAGTTTAACATTCGCTTCTACAGCTTATCCCGCATCTGCCTATTCAAGCGAGAGTACATTTTAGCTGCCTATTCCTCCCACAGAAGAGTACCAAACAGTAACGATGTGTAGTATAGACTATCCTGATGGACGAGTTCCATGAATGATTCAATGTATGAGTTCCATGAATCCTGGGAGCTGCACATTTCATGAACTACATGTGTAAAGTTGGCTTTCGATCTCCGAAATGGTAAATGTTTCTTTTTGCTAGCTCACGGATTTCAGGCTGATCGACAAGTATCAGTCGGTGCTGCGTGGGCATGTTTTGGAACGTTTGTAAACACGATGAACTTTGTTTAGCATGCTGATGGAAAACAGACCATTTCATTCCCACATTTTCAATTTGTTCGGTTGATGAATGTTTTGGCCCTGGGGTTTGACATGATTCTAGTCGAAATTGCTTGTTTGCTGTAAAATTCTGCCTTGATTTCTTACAGTTCAACCCACACCCCAAGATCTAGTGAGTAGTAGTAAGGAGTCAGCACCGGAATCCAAGCACCCTGCCGTCTACCGGCGAGACGCCGACGCGGCACACCTTGGAGGCCTGCACCCGGTGCGTGAGCACCCTCAGCATCTTCACCCTCCCCTTGACCACCAGCAGCGAGTCCACCTCCATCACCACGGCAGCGGCGGCCGGCTGCTGCGCGGCGATCTCCATCGCCGGCGGCGTGGCCGCGGGGAAGGCCTGGACGGCGAAGCTGGCGGACAAGTGCTTGGTGCTGCCGCTGTCGATGAGGCCCGCGGGGATGTAGATGGAGCCGATCTCCCCGCCGGCGTAGGCGACGCGGAGCGAGCTGTCGAAGTGCGCGAGCGGCGCGCGGTTGGGGTTGCGCACAGTGGCCAGCTGCTCGAAGGTGAAGGCGACGGTGCCGTTGGCGGCGGCGAAGGACGGCAGCCGCACCGCCGAGACGGCGATGTCGGGAGGGTGCGGGCGGAAGAGCAGGAACAGCGCCGCCGCGGCCCCGCCGCCAGCGAGCAGGAGGAAGACCGCCGCCAGGAGGCAGGACGCCAGGGCGGAGGTGCGGCGCCGCCGCGGGGGGCGCTGCGGCTCGTAGTGGTACGGGTACGTCCACGGACTCGGATCCGGCGGCCTGTCGGTGGTCGCGACGGGAGCCCGGCAGCTCTCCGGCGCGTAGTACGGCCCCGGCCGCGGCTCCGGCGGCCTCGGCACGGTGGGAGCCAGAGACTCCTGAGCCGGGCGGCGCTCTGGCGGCCTCGCCACTGGGGCGGCGGGAGCCTCCGGAGTTGCGCGGCCCTCTGGAGCACCGAAGGGCTGCCCGGGTGGCCTCGCCACGTCCCGAGCTGCGCGGTCCTCCCGCGCGCCGTGCGGCTGCTCCGGCGGCCTGGCCACAGCGGCGGCGGGAGCCGCCCGGCGCTCCGGCGGGCTGGGCACGGCGGCGGCGACGGGAGCCTCTCGAGTGGCGCGGCCCTCCGGCTGGGCCGGTGGCCTGGGTCACGTCGGCGAGGACGGCCGCGAGGGTCTCCGCCGTGTGTTTTGCCCCCGGCCGAGGCCGAGGCCGCGTCTCCGGCTCAGGCTCAGGCGGCCTGGTCCTGACGGCGACGGGAGCCGGAGGCTCGTCGCCCTCCGCCGCGCGGAACGGCCTCCTCCCCTGCCCCAGCTGCTGCTGCCGCCGCTCGGGCGGCCTGGGCACGCCGTCGCCGGCCGAGGCCGCGGCCTCGCGATCTGTCGGCGCCCGCATGCGCGGTGGGAGCGGGAGTGGTTGCTGCGGCATGCCTGCTTGGGCTGCGTGTGCGCGTTCGTGTCGCTCGCTCTCTTGTTGGCTTGCGCCGCTTTACCTTGGCACGACGACAGCGACAATAATAATGGTGTTGGGTGGCATGTGCCCGGGCGGAAAGGGAAGGGAGAGTGGGGGAAGCGAGCGAGCTGCTCGCTCAGTGGGAGAGCTTTTCCACTTTGGAGACTTCTCTTCCAGATGAGACTGAGAGTGAGCTGAGCGTCGTTGCCGGCATGTGATCTCTGGTGGTGTGAAACGGAAGCCACGGAAGCCGTCGGCCGGATCTTGACCGTCCGAGACGCGGATCTCGTCTCGGCCAGTGCGCGAGTGTGAGTGAGAGTGTGTGATTGTGAATAGGGTGTCAAGTGGGATCCCATCTAAGTCCCACTTTTAGTGTATTTTGCTTTTACTAGTGTAAATTTTGGTACAAAATTTTAAACTAGAAAGGCAAATATACGAAAAGTGACCTCCCGGCGGGATCCACCTTGACACCTTAATTGTGAACGTGCCAGCGGACAAGTGACATGAACGCCGCTGGGAGGCGGGTTTGCCTGGTTCCATTGCGCCACAGGCTATATATTTTGGTTGGCTCCCGCAGCTTAAGATATACACTTCCCTGTTTTGTTTATCTTCCTTTTTCACCTTTTGTAAAGCTACGAGTAGAAGAAAAGCTATCTTAGTCTTTAAGCAACGTGCCGCGTTGGCTGCGATCTGTTTAGCTCTTCTGTGACGGCGTTCTGTCGACGTCATTAGCTGCTCCAAAGCTACCAGATACGATTATGCCTGGCTTCTCTGTGTTCCGTGACAACGTTTTGTCCCGGCAAAAGCTTATTGTACGTGTACCAGTAATAACAATGGCCAAAGCAAAAACTGACAAAAATTCGATTTCCGTCGCCGGGACTTGAACCCGGGTCTCTCGGGTGAGAGCCGAGTATCCTAACCACCTAGACTACGACGGATTGCTGCTCAATTTTTATGTTTAGCGTATATGATCTTACCAATGCGCACCGGAGACAGTGACGGAGTGACCACGTCTGTCTGGTGGGCCCGGGACAAGCCTTCCTAGCTTACACCCAAACGACGAGAGGACGATAGCAAATGCACCTTCTGGCCGGAGAAGAGGGGTGGCCCGTCAACCCCGGACGTCCGCGGCGCGGCGGAGCCGCTCTGCCTCCGACAGAGGAATGCACGACAGTTGTCAAGATTAACCATGTCCGCACGCTCACTAGGCAAAACCGAAAGTTGCGAGCTACCAAGAGACACGCCTATAAATTGGCGGCCGCGTCCCTCTCCCTGATCACAGCAGCCAACCAGCTCAATCACAACAAACTAAACCAACATCCATTTGCACAAGCACCTTCGAGCTAATCCACCTTCAGCAATGGCCGAGCACGTGAGTCACCAGGCCGGCGCCGCCGTTGGCCACGCCCAGGTACGTCGGCCTCTCTCTCTCGCGCGCAACTAATCCGGCCGGCCGGCCGCCGACGTGCTGATCACGCCCATCTATATACATGAGTCTATTGGCCGCTCAGCTAATTAATTAACATGGATGCAGGACACCGCCGGCCATGTGGGGCACGACGCTGCGGGGACGGCGCACGACGCGGCAGGCGCTGCCCACGACGCGGCCGGGGCGGGCGCCAACCAGGCCGGCGGCGTCATGGAGGAGGTCGGCGGGCAGGCACAGCTGGTCGCCCACAGCGTCACCGAGGCCGCCGCCGGCGCTGCGGAGACCGTCAAGGAAGCCACCGGCCTCGGCGGCAACTAGGCGCGTGGCCCGCACGCACGCACGCGCGGCGGATGCGTGGGTGGCTCTGCCCTGATCCCGGAACTGGGCTTTGGATTGATCCACCCATGCATGCAGCTAGACGCCTACGACGCACATCGATCTATCTATCTATCTACCTATACCCACATTTGATTGTTTTGTTTCCCACTACTACTTGTTACACAGTCCTGTTGTTACAGATGAAACAAGCTAGCTAGAGTGGGTTGGTTCTCGCCTGTGGACTGAGCTGAGAATCGCCACGCTAGCTCTGCAGGTTTAATTTGCCTCGTCCCGCTATGTAAGGTGCGACGTGGAGTAACTAGATTCGAACGGCGCGGCTTGCCGCGCGGCATTTTTTGGTTCTTTGAATTTTTTGCCCGTGGTTTTCATATTGTATACAGATTATTAAGGAGCTGGTTAATATCCTAATGTATAAGCTAAACAAAATGGTAATATCATAGTCATGCGGATATGTTTAACATATCTGGATCAAGCACAGATATCACAACGTTATTTACATAAAGAAAAGTAGGGCACATCTCTAAGTTCAAATGAAAACAACAATTACGACATCGCATGATCAGAAGCGTAAGAAACAGGAAATACAGAGCAGTGGTGAAACACAGTGATCCGTATAAAATGTATTGGAGCTGAGATTATTAAAGTGAAAGAAAGAACAAAACTCAATTAATTGAAACTCGTTTTCTGGATATGGTGGAGTTAAAGTAAGCGTATCGTATCCGTAAACATGTTATATGAGTAATATGATAGAGGGGGAGGGGGCATTTAGATAGTAATATGGTAAGTGAGTAGTCCCGGCATCTTGCTCATTTGATAGAAGGCCCAGAGATGGATGTTAATAATATCAGTAACATAGCCCATGAAGGAATATAATCTATATAACAGGTTAATAGCACCTGCTATGAGATGGATGTTAATAATATCAGTAACATAGCCTCAACATGGAGATGGCAGAGTTGATTACAAAGGCTGAACAAAAACATCGAAAAAGGTACATAAGAGGGTTTATTAGGTCCATAAGCATAAGAGAGCAATATATATACTAATAGAGAGGTAGACGCATATACAGTGAACGAACAGGCCAAAGCATAGTCGATTGCACTATAAATTATCACCATGGACCAGAGCATGTTGATTGCACTATAAAAGTATAAAACAGTAGAGTTTGCTAGTTGAAGTCGATGCATATAAAGTATCATGGAGACCAGGTCACTCACCATCTTTGTCAACTCCTGATTCTCTCACTCAGGTCTATAGCAACATAGTGTTTGCTGGTTGAAGAGGAGGACCGAATATTCAGTTACAAAATTGCAGTGCACAGATCAGTCGTTGCTACTTCCCTCTCTTCCTCCCCTACTGCCACAGCAACTCCAGCACCACCGGGAGGAGCTGTTCGTACCAGCCCGGCGTAGCTACAACCGCAGCTAGTCCCAATCCCCGCCGCTGCCGGAGAAGGAGATCAATTAGATGTTCTTAATCAAGATTTTAGCCTAGCTTATTCCTCTTCTTTTCTTTCTCATATAATTCACACATAAACTTTAGAGAATTCATAGTCAAATGAAAGAATTGAGAAATCAACATTTCAACACAGCAACTAATACCTCTGTACTATAAGTTGAACCCCTTCTCAACATCTTTTAAAATTCAATTGATATTAAATAGCTTACAAAGCCGTGCGTTTATAATCCTATCAGGTGCTTACATCATACACTTAACAAATCTGAAGCTGACATTACAGTTTAAAAGTTATACATGAAAGATTAGATGTTCTTCATCAAGATTTTAGCCTAGCTTATTCGTGTCTTTTTTTCTCACATATATATGCACACATAAACTTTAGAGAATTCTTAGTCAAATAAAATATTGAGAAATCAACATTAAGCAAGATGCAAATAGAGTATAACCTCTTATTGTGGTTCCAGGTCGCTGCACATGGACCATCCGACCTCCTTCATGAAAGGAATAAGCGTTACATTAGTTGAGAAAGAAAATAGATTTAAATACACACCTATAGCTGTTCCGACTAAAATGAAGATGAAGAAATGAAAGAAGAGCGGAAGCTCACCTGTGGAGCCTGGAGGAACCACTTTCTCTGCAGCTGTCAACATGTTGCGACCACTTCTGTCTCACACAGTCGCGCTGCGTCCTCGGATGGGTATGAACTATGAAGAAGGGGCAGAGGAGGACGGTGACGACGTTGTTCTGATCTGATGGCAAGGAGAATGGAGCAGATGACTGTGACGGCAAGCCGGCGAGGTGACGGCAAGCCGGCGAGGCGACGGCAAGGCGACGTTGCCTGGATATGAGGGAAGGCTTAGAAGTGAATCATATGGTATGGAAGTCAAATACATAATGTAATTAGTTGACAGCAAGAGAAATACTTGTAATTCTTATCATGAAAGGGCTTCGGGCAGCAGTCTTCCCCCCTGCGCATTTTATCAAACAGATGGCATGCACACAAATGTCTCAGAAAAAGTGTGACAGGAATCAGTGCCTAAATTAGAACAGTGGAGAATAGAAGGCAATCTTGACCAATTGATGGATGCTCTCGGAGCTTGAGCCGTACGCCATGGCCGTTGTTGCTGTCGGCGCAGTTCCGCATGCGCCTCCTCGCAAAGTACCATGTGGGAGGGAACTGCAAAGGTGAAGGGGAGAGATGAGCGACCAACAGTTCTGGATAAGAACAAATCCATCCGCAAAAATCCTAATAAAGAGGAAGAGATTGTACAAAATGAGAAATTGGTATTATCAATTAGCAATGTTGACACTCTATAAATTCCAGCAACCACACTACTTCAATCAGTCTTGACCAATAAAAAATGAGCTCATTTTTGTCAGCTTCATAAATTGAGATGTGGTATAAAAAGATCCTCCAACTCGAAAGCAACAGATAAAACAGGGTTATAGCATACATAACTATTAACTACGTGATCTTATTGTCTACAAAAAATCAAAGGTAGCATAGAATAAAATGATACCCACCATCTCATCATGCTCACAGTTCATCCACAAAGAGTCTTTTCTAATTACTACACTGGAATGGATGCACATACTGGTGGTCAGACAAGTTGGTTCCATGCTTGCTCTATAGCTTGTATAGATGATAATTTGACATGCTACTGCCATATGAAGGAACCAGTGGAAATCGAACTATGTGTAAATGATCTTCTATCTATTCACTAATGGCCAACATTTTGTAAGGAACGCTAATAATTCTGAAATACAATTAACATCAAGCTCTCCAACTAATAGACGGAAAGGAAATAGCACGTTCAGGTTGCACGCCATGAGCAAGTGAATGCGTCCAACAATTATACAAAGGACACCATAAGAGAGAAGGGAAATACGATCATACCAGACAGAGGAACACGTGGATCCGGCGACCAAGATCAGCAATTGTAGAGATCCTGCGACCCACAATCCCATAGAGAAGGAAGTGAGGCAGCAAAACCAATCTGTAATAACTGACGAATATTTTTGTCTGTCCTTCAGAGCACTGTTTGGTCTTCACCTATCTCTGTCTCTCCAGGGATTCTTACCCCCTCTTTGCTCTCTCCCTGTAGTACCTCTCTTTCCTCCCTCCCATGGCGAAGCAACCTGACCTGCAGTAGAGTAGAAATGTCGTCAAGGAGGGAGCGAGCAAGGCAGTAGGTGCGAGGAACCGAACCACGGAGCAAAGATCTGCAAATTATTAGCAGAGAAGAAACCGAAATAAGCAGAAATGCTAACCAGATTGAATCACCAAATTGGCCGGGATAGAAGGACAACCAAATCAAGGGGAAAACCGAATTTATGCAGGGGGAGTGGATCACCTGATGGTACGGAGTGACTGCATCGACCAAGGCTGAATGTCGTTGTGAAGAACTAACTTCCGCCGCCAAGAGGTCGCGCCGTGGCGTCGGCAAGCCACCGCCGTCTGGGAAACGGTGCTGCTGAGGAGTGGTCTCCATCGACCGGAACTGCCGTCGGGAAGGCGCAGCTGCTGCCGCATACGCGTGTGCCGCTCCCCGGCAGCGCTCGTGCAGACGAAAGCATAGTAGATCGAGAAACCTAAGCAAACCTTGTGCAGGGCAGCAGAGAGGCGAGGGAGCATATACAAAACCTGACGTATGGTCGTCATCGCGTGGAGAAGAAGCGGCGCGTGCTCGAGCTCGTCGGAGGCAAACCAGCCGCGCGCTGTGGCTCGAGCGGGCAAGAGCGAGGGAGGGGGGACGGTGAGGGGAGGAAGAGCGCGAGGGGGCGGGGAACGGCGCGGCTTGCCGCGCGACACTTTTTGGTTCTTTGAATTTTTTGCCCGTGGTTTTCATATTTTATACAGATTATTAAGGAGCTGGTTAATATCCTAATGTATAAGCTTAACAAAATGGTAACATCATACTCATGCGGATATGTTTAACATATCTGGATCAAGCACAGATATCACACCGTTATTTACATAAAGAAAAGTAGGGCACAACTCTAAGTTCAAATGAAAACAACAATTGCAGCATCACACGATCAAAAGCGTAAGAAACAAGATATCACACCGTTATTAAGAAGATAAGGTAAACAAAATGATAATGTCGTAATCATGATGATATGTTGCTGGTCGCACGGTAACATATCTAGATCAAGCACAGAGATCACAATATTATCTTCACAAATATGAAAATTGATATATTGGTATGAAAGCATATATGTAAAGTCTCATGGAATCATCAATTACCACACCTTATGTTCAAAACCTTAAGAAACATGAAAAGAAAGAAAATGTGAAACACACAAGGATGGTAGTCTAGAAATTTGTACTACAATGACATAACATAAGTTTGCATATAAGGCAGTGCCGCTGTACCCTGCAATGAATTATCCCTAGCTAAAATAATGTATAATTAGTGACCAACTGGTTAAAGAGGAAATAGGACATAATTAAGTAGGAGAGTGGACACAAACTATTCAAGATCAAAAATTAAACTGATTTCCCCAAAACAGTGACCATTTTGGACAATGACATGCAATGGTTAACAAATTGTGGATGAATCTAATGACACACACTAATCACTAAAGTAAATGAACATGGAAGCCTCACCTTCCAGCTACAGCTTTTTATCACTAACATTTTCAGAAAGGATGACTGAAACCAAAACCAAACCTTAATTTGCTTCCAAATACAATTGTGATAGCAATTGGATGATGGCAGAAGAAATAAAGTTCATAGTGGGCAAACGGCAAGGGACACACAAGGGCATAAAAACAATTTAAGGCATATGTTTTAAATCGCTTTCAGCATTGAAAACCAAGGGGTATTAATCAATGTGAAAGCCATAAACAAATTAGCTATCTTACCAGACATGCATCCGTAAAAATGAGGTCACCAGCAAATGCAAAAATATATAAGGGCTTTGAGGAATGCCCCACACAACGAAATAAAGAGGTCAAAACAACCATTTCAATCATTTTTAGAATAGGAAATTAGGAGGAAATTTCCAGTAGAGGATAAAAAGTGTCTGCTCTGTTACATAGACATTTAGCTGTAAGTAAAACACCAGGAAGTAAAAAAGATATTAGGGCCCTTGGGGAAAACAACACTACCTTGCTTCAGTAAGCTAAATGATCCATCTGCCCTCCTCTTTCCCCAACACATACTCTTCTCACTGTTTTCCCTTTGTTGCGAGCTCTGTGGAAAAACATGAATAACATGCTTCAATAATTATTTGTAACATATAGCACATCTTTGTTGTTAGTTGACTCTAAATAACATTAACATGCATGCCTCACTATTCATCATGTGTTTGACAATCAGTGATCTAAACTGAACATGAACACAATAAGTGAATATAGACCATTAAATTTATATCTCGTGCTGGTGATATGTTATACTATAAATACATGATAAAACATAGTCATGTCGAGTAGTATAAAAATTTCTTGGGGCTGGAGGGAACCAGCTCATAGGCTCTCGAGGTTTTTGATCTGTACACAGCAAGGCAACCGCCGCTGGCCACTGCAGTATCGTTCTCACAAACTCCCTTGCAACAGGACACCTATGTGTTCTGCTGCCAGACACCGACGTGCTGATCTCCCATGCCTAAAGCCCCTCAGTTAACTCAACATTGCATCTGAAATAGTATATGCATCACTCAAAGTAAACCTCTTTTACTATCTTGCATCATTCTTTCATTTTTATGGATGAAGTTACTCTCCGAAAATTCAGTACATACAAACATGAAGCATCAAGTAGTTAATCCGTCTTATGCATATATTTTCAGAGAAGCAAACTGTAGGGTCGTAATCGGTTGTGATAATTGACAATGCAGTGCCACATATTACCTAAGGTTTAGGATATTCTAACTCCAAGACAACAAACATACAAAAGTCACACAAGTAAACTTCCTATTAAGGTTAATTCTGAAGGACAAAATTTAGAGTCTAGAGAACACACCTGGTACAGTATACACACCGGGTAGAGATAAAGAATAGGAACACACCTGGTTAACAATGGTAATGATAATATTTTCACCTGTATTAACAAAACCAGATTTTAGTAACATCAGTCAGTATATAAGATCAATTAAGTTATATCACATGAGCATGATGTAAAAAACATCAGTGATATATGTCACAATACATGAGGACATTGGTAGGTATTATGCAGCAACAAATTCTTTGGAAGCATCAGAAAACACGCTACTTGAGCAAGATGTGACCATATATACTTATGACACAAATATATACATCAGGGCAAAAAAAAGAGCAGTGGTGGCTCATCTAAATATTGTCTAAATTCATATAATAGGACCGTAAATACCAAACTACATAACCTAAGATTAGCTCTACGTATTGAACATGTTATTGAAGGGCATGAAAGAATGCCCTGACCACACTCAGAAAGCCCAAAGCAGAAGTACAAATACATGAACTCATTTAAGCATTGCCAAGCGGGACACATTTGTGTAAGCACGAAACAACCCCTGAATTCGGACAAAATGGAGAAAGAGTGCAATGCTCCAACTGCAAAGATTGATCTCACAACGGCTCCAAACATTGGAGATGATACTCTATAGATGACCTTGCAGGGAACCTGTCTTATATGTAAGAAATAGAACCTAAGAAAACCCTTGAAGTGAGTATGTAAGTGAATTATTAAACAAAAGGACCAAATATTCATTGGTGCTCTAATTTAAAGCAACATGCAACGACATAATTTTGTATTCCAGAACTGAGAGTGTCACTCTAGCTGTGGTCAATAATATCATAAATATATAAAATGACAGCAACATTAAATGTGGAAGTTTTACAACCTAATGGCCACAATGCTAAACACAGGTTGAGAGTTTCATACTTCAGCAAACTCACTCGGGGAGCTGGGCATCAATACTAAACCTGACAAGGAACGACAGAAATAGAGCTAAAGGATACGTGTGACTATCTGATTAAAAACCCAAAAGTACAGGAAATATTAATGTTAATCACATGATCAGAGGAGGTGATATAATGCACATGCAGGCTATCTCTGGATGCAGGCTAAGCTTGGTAAAGACTGAGCTACCAAGCATAACGAAACATTACCGAGTCTAGTCTTTCAGCTGAAGCCTCCTGGGCTTTTTATCGAACAATTTATGGGCATAAATTCAGAAGACGGATAAACAAAGTGTGTATTTAACGGGAGATTTAAGAAGACTAACAAAAAATGAAAGCGAAAACCAGTACACAAAACTGCAAATCAAGCAAGGAGATTGGTAAATAAACACACATACAAACTATGCTCAGTCGATAATGAAAAGGAAGAGAGCAAACCTATCACGGGGCTTGGGGCCGTCGACTCCTGATTTTGCGCCTTGGCCGCCCTGTTAGCCTCGGCCAGGCCCCCGTCAGCCTCCTCTTGCATCTTCCTACACCACTTCGTCTGCTTTGGCGAGCAGCTCGTGCCTGATCAAAATATGAAGAGATAAACAATAATCAATAGGTGGTACCATAAAGCGGCACCTGGAAATCTGGACAGGAGCCAAAATAACATCGAGAGCATGTAGCTGGATATGCACCACCAGATAATATGTACAGGCAAAATAATATATCATGTAAGAATAAAACTCAATTAATTGAAACTTGTTTTCTGGATATGGTGGAGTTAAAGTAAGCGTATCGTATCCGTAAACATGCTATATGAGTAATATGATAGAGGGGGAGGGGGGCATTTAGATAGTAAATATGCTAAGTGAGTAGTCCCAGCATCTTGCTCATTTGATAGAAGGCCCAGAGAAATAATTTTGGTATTGCAATGGGAGAACTGAAGCATCTTGTATTGAAATGCTTATAACAAAGTAGTTCTAGACAGGTGCCCAGACATGATTCTCAAGATTGTGAACCACAATTTTCATTAGCTTACCAGTTAGTTCACAATTTACGCATATGATCCTATGTCTAGCACCAACATCACACGGCAAATAATTTACTCGGTGAAAACAGCTAACAGAAACACATATCAAGGTTTAGGATCAGGTTATACCCACTAACATGCTGCTTGTTTTACCACTAAAAATAACCAAACATAGATTATGTAGAAACCAAATCACCATATTCTATAACGCACTAAATTAGCATGCTACATAAGAGATAGAATATTTAGCTACTCCGGGAACAAATAAAAAAGGCTGAAAGTGAAGACCTCTCAAGTTCACAGCTTTGCATCGACTATGGTCTTTCCCATGAGAAGATGCAGAAAAACTTCTACTGAGACCTGTAAGGCATCAAATTGGCATTATAAGTTGCCTTTTATGTCTTTATATGACCCTTAGTACAAATCAGGTGGAAAAACAGATTCATCAGTATGTTGTATTCGCGTATTAATATTGGCAAATACAAACATCTACGAAATAAAGCAGACATGGACCATGGTTCATATATATCTGAGCCAACATAATGACTCATGGATTGGTTGGCCATGGCAACTAAGCAACCAATCTGCAGGAACAATATTGGCTTCCTTTCCTCGTGCTGGTGCTTCTTTGAGGTATAAAGTTGAGAAATAATTCTACCAGCAGAATGTTTTCAAATGGGTTCCTATAAAAGAGATGGGGAGCCGCATAAGTAAAGCGAGTGAAAAGAGCACAAACAGAAACAAAGCCATGTGCAATATCTTTTTTTCATGAACCAGGCAAGAGATAAAGGAATATCAGAAATGTAACTTCAGATTCGGTTGCAACTGTTTGTCGGATGAAGAGCAGTAGTACTCACCTCGGCCTATAGTCAAGATTTCTGGACAGAAAAATCACTTGATTGGACTATAGTTGACTGGTGATGCATTGTGAGGATCCATGACAGTGCAGGATTGAGAGGCTTCAGTGCCAGGTTGCTGCTTTCCTGTGACATAGATATAGTTGCAACTCTAATATTCAGTAGGAGAAATAACCATCCACTGATTTTAGGAAACAAACTAAATAGCAAGAAAGCAGAAAGGCAAATTTTGTTGGCACCTTAACAAATGCAGGAGAAAATTACATAACGTACAAAAAGAAGTGGTTCTGATGGATAAAAGCCAAGCTCTCAGCGTGGTGGTTAAGACTCAATAAGAAAATGGTTTGGCATTAGCCGGGCTAGCTTATGGCTGGTAGATGGCAATGAACTGAAATATGTGATTCATTATTGGTTTAGAAGGGCTAGCAGGGCTCTAAGGGATATTTATTTTCTAACAACTTTTTCATAAATTTCAAACTAAAACAATTAGGAGAGATATGTGATTCATTATTGCGACCTGAATTCAGTTGTTCAGCAAGTCCTCCGTACATGGAGGCGTATTTAGCAAGGCCATCAGCTAGGCCGTACTGCAGCCTCCAATTCTAATAGACCTATACGTGGAAAACAAACACATTTTAAGACCGTCATCCTTCTCAAAAAGCTAGAATGCAAATGACCTAGATGAGACAAAAAAATCCAACAAATGGCTAACTGGGCATTAATAAATAAGATGCAAATCCAATATTAGTTTCAACAACCAAACTAATCCCAGAAGTACAGTTAATGCATTTATCTCACTGATCCTATTGTGAAGTTGTAGTTGCAAACTAAAATTAACAATTTCCAGAAATATCAAGTATTGCATATACATGAGTGAAAGTAAAACATAACAACCTGTAGCTCCACATTAATGCTAGCTAAAATCACATGGAGGAACAATCTATTAATGTAAATGAGGATAAAAATGAGTATTTTCACATGTGATTCAGACAGAATCCAGGGCCAAGGGAGAAAAGGCGGAGGAGGGAAATTTAGCCATGCATTGAGGCTAGCAAAATTAAAAGATCACACCACACATAATTAGATCCTAGCGAAAGCAACAAACCATCAAAATAAAAATACTTATGCTTATACCATGAGTATAGATCAACATGAAATAAATAAAGTATGATAGAATCTGAGAAAAGCGTAGATATACATATATACATATATATTATTTCCTGAATCTCGAGCAGGGGGAGAAAAGCACCTGCTGGCTGCAATTGGAACATCAATATTCATTAACTTCAGTGTGGCCACGTTCAATGCATCCATAATAGTTCTTTCACGGCCATCCTACAAAAAAGGAAAATGAGGTCAAAATCAAACCAGTAGCCTAAGTACACTTCTTTCACCTTAACAAACTGTAATCAAGAATTTTCAGAATGCAAGCAACGATTAAAAGAAACACGGCACATAATAAATGTGAAACTAATTGATGCTAATCACCTTATATACTAAAAGCAAAGACATGCGGAAAACTTAGTTTAACAAAACATGGGAGTAAATTTTTGAGATAAATATTTGTAGTTAGCACCAGGCCATACAATAATGATGTCAGGACCAAGCATGAGAGCGGCGGTCTAGACATCAAGTTGAAATCATAAGAACCCAGAACCTACCATAGAAGCAAAAGCGACATCAGTTCTCAATGGCACTTGAGCAAAGCAATAAGAAACCAAGAGATCAAAAAAAAAAAAATTGTGGGAGTGGGAGTGAAGACCTAACAGAAAATACACATGGATGGGCATAGTAAGATAAACAATGGCAAGCTAGCATGAGCTTAGTTAGAAAGAAGGGTCAAGGAAAGAAAATAGTCTCTAAAACTTCACCATAGTTGCAGAGAGAGGAGGGTGTCAAGTCACTGAAATTATCCCGACATTCATCGGTTTAAATTCAGCATGCTTATCACGAAATACTTAAACTAAATATAAACTTTTAGTAGGATGTATCACAAGAAATGAAACAGTAAGCCAATCTAGCTATACTTGCTGAATCACAATAATAGTTATAGGATAATAATCTACACAAATTTTGCAGTACCTTGCCCACTGTAATGTGAAAAAATAAACACCTATACCCATGATCTAACTAAATTTGGAATCAACAACGCATGTGCTTTATAAAAAAAATTGAGAATAAAAACTCTGAAGAGGAAGAAAATAAGCCAAAATTGCTCTAGTGGGAATTATGGTAACCTGGCTGTAATGCTTGTTATACTCTGTCTTCCTCCTCATAGCAAGAAGATCATTATAAAGTTCAACGCTGAAAAAGAAAACCACTCGGCCATTAGATAAACAATTCAGTTGTATATTATCATCCGGGAATAAATCGGTGATTGGATAACAAATAAACTGTATAGTATCAACATATACCAAATTGTTTTCTCAAACTTATCATGCTTAATGATCTACCTGACACAAATGATGGTCAGGAATTACCTTATGCAGTGAATCAGCGGGCAGAAGGTTCACCTTGGTTCGATGTCGTCATCCTTCACTACAGCAGCGACACTTTGCACTCTTCCTATGATTAGATAAAGGTTATATTACATATACAGGAATAACATATACCAAATATCTTAATGCAGAGCAATGGTAGGCCGTCATATAATTTTATTCCGAATTAAATAGAAGATTCAATACAAGTCAATATAATTGTTGACCAAACAACTACTTGGTTATTCACGTATGTTCAACAAATTAGAAAACCATAAACCAAAATATGAAAACTTGTTTAGATTTCTGTCGAATAGCTTGTAGGCATACATAAAACGAATCTGCACAAACAAAAGGGATTTGTGGGGATTAATCTGGAGATAGAAAGGAGCCAAATCACGAGGAAGACAGATGGAGAAGGAGTCTTGGGCAGCAACCTGGATCCACCGACCCTGTTCTACATCCGTCCACGAAATAGGAGAGAGGGAGAGAAAAGGTACATATACGTACCTTCGATCTGGACATGGAGACGCGGATGAAGGTGCTCGACGACGGAGGAGTTCGCTGGCGACGGGGAGGCGAACGGCTGGGCGAAGAAGAACCTGGAGCTCCCCCACGTGGCCCTCCTCGCGGCTGTGATGCGGATCGAGAGTCGGAGACAAAGGCGCTCCCCTGCGTGGTCCTCCTCGTGGCTGCACTTGCGGCTGCAGATCGAGCGCCGGAGACGAACGACAGAGGACGTGAGAGGCCCTACGAGGCGGCAGCAGGGAGGAGGAGGAGGCTCTTCCTGCTCCATTTGTGGTGCCCACCTCTCCCTGCTTGAGCCATGGAGAGACCATGAGATGGGATGGCGGGGGAGAAGGCGAGACAGCCATGCCTAGAGTACACGGACGACAGCTAGACAGCTAGCTCGTCGTCGCCATCGTGACTGCGGTCGGGTAGCGGCACGGCGGAGGACGAACACGCGGGAGGGACAGCGGCGGCTGCAGGGAGGGACAGCGACGGAGCTCGCGCGCCCCAAATCAATGATGGAAGCGGCGAGACGGCAGCGAATCGGTGGCGGCGGGTGAGCACCACGGGGATCTACCAGGACATCAACCGGAGCGGCGACGGCGCCGGAGAAATCTCCCAAGAGAATGGATCCGACCGGGTAGTTTGGGTTTGAGAGAGGGGATGCGGGGTTCGGCGAGGACTACGGCGGAGGCGGGCTGGATGGCGAGGAGGAGGCGGAGGGGCGGGAGCAAAAGGAGCGAGCGGGATTGGGGAGGAGCGGAGCGAGCGGGATTGGAGGAGGAGAACCTGCGGCGATTGGAGGCTGGCGGCTAGGGTTTCACCGGGAGGGGATTCACTTTTATACACCATGCGGGTAAGAAATCGACGGACACGATGAAATCAAATCCTATAAGACGGTCCACATGGTCTGAGCTCTGAGGAGCTCCATGTTTCCCTCAAGATTGTACTCTTTAGATAACAAGTTGCTATATCATTTTCTGAGTATCTATTCAGTGCATGCCTTGTGATCGCGATTCTCAGCTCTTGCATCCATCGCTACAAAGAAGCTATGATAAAATAAAATAAAGTGAAACGACAAGTTGCCCATTGACGAATTTCACGACAATTAATTAATGAAACATCCATCCGGCAGATTGCCTGTTTCATCAAGGATGAAGTGCATGGTCATGGTTTGTAGAGTGCAGTTCGGAAACGCCTTAAGTACGATATATTGTGTAAAGGTTGGTTTGCCAACCGATCCAAGCTCTCCCTCACGGAAAAGAAACAAGGGCGGCGGCTGCTAGGGTTATCCTAGCCGCCGTCGTCGCCGCCGTCTATCGCCTTCGTCTTCTCCGTCGAATTTCGACGGGTCCCCGCCTTCTCTCGCTGCCGCTCTAGCGGTGGGAGGGGGTGGTGACCTTGGACCTACGCCCGACGCTGTTATAAGGTCCCTAATGTTAGGTTTTGGTTTTGGTTTTAGTCTCTATAGAGGCATCGGCGTGGTGGCGGCGGCTATGACGTCTTCGAATAAGGTCTCTCCGGCCTCTCCCTACCTCGTCAACGTTTCTAACGTCGGCGAAGAGGCAGTGAGAGTAGGTGCTATCAGATCTGTTGGCTTCCTATGGATCTTGACAGTTGGTGTGTCGTTAAGGGGAAGTTGTTCGCTGCTCTATGGTGGGACATCTTCGATCTCTTCTTTCATTTGGATCTATGGTAAGATTCGGTTTCTCCAATCCTCTGGATTGGTGGTGGAGGATTGTAAGCCTGCGTTGCTGCTTGGGGTATGTCCTCAGTCGATGTTCATATGCGCTTATTAGATCTCGTCGTACGTGGCGGGTGGCTATTCCGGTCTTCAAAGCCTTGGTTGACGAGGGATTTTGCAGGTGGCCCAATCCTTTGTTGCTTCTTCAGTGTATTTCTCAAGCTCCGGCAGCCGGCGATCGATGCGAGGAAGAAGACGACTAGTTTGAGTTTTATTGTATTTTTATTTGTGCCGGCCATGTTGCTTCGAGTTGTTACTCCTATGTATTAGTTGTTTTCCTTGATCAATATAAGATATAAGATGCCTTCGGGACGTCTTTCCTCAAAAGAAAAAGGATGAAGTGCATGACTGGGTTTCATATAATGCTGACAACCTCTTTTGCTCCTGGTGTGCTCTCTCTGTATGTTGTCACTTTCTTTTGTGAAGGTGAGGTTATGTATTATTCCCCCGTTTCAATAAACAAGTCTTCTAAATTTGACCGATATTTTACAAAAGTATAAACATTTACGGTACTAAATCAATATCAATATATTCACCATAAAATGTATTTTCATAGTGTACCTATATAATATTAAAGATATTGATATTTTCTTTTCTATATCAGATCAAACTTAGTAATGTTTGACTTTTGACTAAATTTATACATCGTTTGATTGGAACCGAGGTAGTGTCTAAGTCGATGTCTTACAAAATCACACTTGATGCAAATAACAGTTACTAACAAGTTCAAGGCATTAATTTAGAACATGGATTTATAGTCTCTCTTCTGGACCATGCCCCTCAGTCGGTTATGGCTGCTGCCGATATTGAATTGCAGTTAGTTAATATTATATTTCATTTGCAGGCGGTTTTGTAACCATCCAAGGTAACTACGGAGAAACCTAACCCGTCGGAAGGCGATCTTCCTTCTTGCCACCACTGTTGGACGCACATAGGCTCTAGCTTGTACTCTGCTATAACAATTGCTCTTAGCTGGCAACCCGTGAGCATATGAATCTCATCTTACTTCCCGTCGCTTGATGTTAGCTTCATCCTCCCACCATGATCCTTCTATCTAGTGACCAAGTCATCGATTGTTAGCATTTATAGATCTACTACTCGATCGCCTATTTTGGTTGATATGTACCGCGCAATCGCTGCCTCTCGGAGGGAGGGCTACATGACTGAGATCTCTTCATGATTTTTCACCGAGCATTTGAATTCCATTAACCAAGCTCACCACCATGGTTGTGAAATTCTCCACAAACTCATGGTCTCCCATCTTCCGCGTCTCGTATGCCTTCATCATGTTTGCAATAACGCTTCTCGCACCGTCTCATGCCCAAGTTGCAACGTCCTAATGGTCTTCCATACGTCCTCAGTTCTTTCCTTTGAGATCAGATGATGCATGATATCCATCAAACTTAGCCGGATAGATTGTATTATTCGCATAGCAATCTCGCAGGCACCCTGCTCATCTTTCTTGAATTTGCCAGCACCGGGTTCGACGATATCCAAAGCCCATGCGACTTTATCGCGCACTGCATCGTTGCCGTCCAATTCCATAGTTCTCGTGGTCGAACAGCATGAACTGAGTCAGTGTTAGCGCCACAACTTGTATATTAGTGCGCGTAACCACCTTCTTATTGTCGATGTCACCCATGGCTTCCCGTTATTAGTAGATCCAGACACGAGACTCTCACACCAACTAATGGATCTCGGTCAAAACCGATATACAATAAGAGATTAGCAAACCATAAATCGAGCTACGGTAGAGATACCGAGATGGCGCAACAATGTTTGTTGTCAAATGAGCCATCTTCATTTCTTAATATAAGGGAAAACAACTGCGTGCAACACGACTCACATGCCTAAGTTGACGTGACCCAATACAACACTATTTTACAAAATGAAATATGCCTAACGTAAATCCAGAAATGAACCCGAAAACAAACTTTCCTAAGCAGCAACCAACCTAAGCTTATTACCTAACATACCTGCCTACCTACCTACGAATAAATATCGAGGGAGCCATCTGCAACGGCGCCATGCTCCAGTCAACGTCCAGTTTCTCATTTCGGTGCAATGGTTCACTATCATCAATCCCAAGGCGACACGTCCTGCATCGGACGACATACTTCTTCTTTGATGCATGTACATGATGCATCACAGCTAGCCTTGGTACAAATTTTGTATATTTATTTGTCAAGATTTTGAGAATACGTATATAGAACAAAATTTCAAAAGTATCACCTTGCCGTCCAACCATAAACTCAGAAGGGACTTGTTGATGAATAGAACAAGGTCAGATACTCTTAAAAGTCTTAACGGAAAGGGATGGATGGAGGGACTTGCATCAAATTACTTGTTACCGTAAGGGCCATCTGCAGCTATCTCTCCGCTCTCTGTCACTCGTCTCCGGTCTCCTTGGAGCTGGAGCTGGGGGAGAGCTTAATAATTCGGACAACCCTCAGCTTTCCGAAGAGCAGCCTGTTAGGTTGATCTCCAACCGTTGGACCCAACGGTCCACCGGACCCATGATCTACGCTCTGATCGGGGGCGTCCAACCGTTCTATGGTATGGTAGGCCCTTGTCACCAGCGCTATATAAAGGGTGGGGGGCCGGTCGGCACACGGTACGAGGTTGACCGTGCCGCCACACCCCCCACCAACATCCCTACCAATCTAGGTCGGCGCTGCAGTGACGGGAAGCTCCGCCGCCGCCTCCACTGCCCCTCTGCCACTCATCGTCGCCACCGTCGCCCTGCACCATGTCCACCACAGCGGGCTCATTGAGCTAAGGAGAAGGTCCTCCCCTCCCTTCCCATCTCTCTGTCTCTCTCTCTCTCTCTCTCTCTCTCTCTCTCTCTCACATACGCAAAGGATGAAACCCTAAAGGTTCTACCGATTATATCTAGCCTAGACGATCTAGAGATTTAACATTGGTATCAGAGCCGTGCTAGTGTGTAGATTTTTTTCGGTTGAAAGAAAATCAAAAGAAATCAAAGGAAAAGAACCCCCCCGTCAAACCCTAAATCCATAAGAGAACGAAAAGGGCAAAGAACTCACCGGATTGGCCCTCGGGCTCGTCGGAAAAGGGTGCCGCCGCAAGGCCGCGCCGTTTCCTCTCGATCCGATGCGCACCCGAGGGGGGCACCGGACGAAGAACAACCCCTTCGGGGGCAAAGGGCACCACCGCTAACCCTAACAGAGGTGTGCGGGTGGGAGAAAGGGGAGGAAATGGGGGCTAGGGTTTCAGAGGCCGACCGGTCGGCGGTTTTGTTCGCGCGAGAGGCACGGAGGACCGTCCGATCAGAATGGATGGCCACAATTAAAACCCTAGCCTCGCCACAGGCTTTTGGGCCGAAAGAAGACAGGCCGTGGGCTGGGCCGAGAGGCCATGTTTTCTCTGAATACGGCCCAACACAGTTTTTTCACAGTTAATTCTCTGTTATTTTTTCCAGAAACTTATTTTTGTTTGTTTTTTGTCCAATTTTTGGGCAAATTTAATCTAGATTTTCTATTCAAAGTTATCCAACGAAATTTTGTTTAGAAAAACAGAAAAAGTGACATAAATGTTTCTGGAAAGTATAGGTGATAGAATTTTTTCCGCTGCAAATAGTTAAAAGTAAAATGAAATTTAAAAGTTAAAAGAATAAAAGTGAGAATTAATTTTAAAAGAGCATGTTTAAAATTGATTATTGAAATGATTATGATTCTGTTATTTTTATGACCAACATTGTTAATGACATGATCATAATTTATTGTTGTTTTATATGTGCATTTATTTCTATTTTCTGCCCAACGGTGATATAGTTTTAATTGCACAAACAGTTGTATGTTTTAATTTTGACCAACGTTGGATTATTGCATGCAATTGTTGTTTTGTTCTCACCTCATTGTGATTTTTTAGGAGGGTACTACTTGATGAGCTGTATCAAGGATGTTTCAACCCTCAGAGGTGACAACTACTCCGAATGGAGAAAGAAAGTTGATCTGACTTTTGTTTGTGCTGAGGTGGACTGGGTTGTGGACACTCCACAATCAGGCAAGCCAAAAGAGCCAGTCAAAGATGACAAAGATTCTGATGATGATTGGGAGAAAAAGAAGAGGGACTATGCTCCATTGGAGATGTCATATACCCTCAACAACCAAAAGTGGCTCACCGCCAATAAAAAGTGCATGGCTTTCTTAAAGAACACCATTGAGAACGCTATTGTGGGCTCAATTGCAGAGTGTACTTCCGTAGGGGAGTTTCTTGAAAAGGTAAAGAGCCCAGTTCACTGGTTCTTCAAAGATATATGCTACCCAGCTGCTAAAGGAGCTGGTGACAGAAAAGTACACAGGAGGTGAACATGGCATAAGGGAGTATATCCTCAGGATGAGCAACATGGCAGCTAAGCTTAAGCCCATGGATGCTGGTTTGGAGCTTAAGCCTGCACTCCTTGTTCACCTTGTTATGGCTTCACTGCCGAAAGAGTTTGACACTTTGTTGTCAACTACAACATGTCACCTGAAAAATGGGACATTGAAAAGACAATAGCCATGTGTGTGCAAGAAGAGGACAAACTTAAAGCCTCACATGGTGGTTCTCTGAACTATGTGAAGGATAACAAGAAAAGGAACTTCAATCAAGGCCACAATAGTTCCCCTTCAAAAGCACATGGAAAAGCTCCCTCGCACTATCAGAATCAGCAAAAGCCTTTTCGAGTGGACAAAGACACATGGCTCCACTGCAAGAAGACTGGGCACTACAAGAAAGATTTCCCTGACTGGCTGAAGTCAGTAATGGCAAAGAGAGGTAACAACATTGTTTGCTTTGTAAATGAATCCTTGTATACGCAGTTTTCGAAATCTACTTGGTGGATTGACTCAGGAGCAACTGTTCATGTTGCAAATTCATTACAGGGATTCCATTCGACGCGGACTACGCAAAGAAGCGAAAGATGATTGAAGTTGCAAATGGAGTCCAGGCAGACGTTGAAGCTGTCGGCGACATCTCTCTGGAGTTAGCTGATGGATTCACGATTCTTCTTAGAGATGTGTTATATGTTCCTTCATTACACAGATATTTGATTAGTGTTTCACGTTTGGACAAAGACAATTATGAATCTTATTTTGGACATAGCAAGTGTGCCATATGGTGTAATAATACTCATGTTGGTGTTGCTTTCTTCCACAATGAGCTTTATTTATTACCCCTGCGTGAAAAAGTTTATTCTATGTGTAATGTGAATGAGCATGTTTCTGCGTAGGATAAAGAACAAAAGAAAAGAAAGAGAACTCATGACTCATCGAAATTATGGCACTGTCACTTAGGCCATATTTCGAGGGGGAGAATAGAAAGACTAGTTAAAAGTGAAAATTTTCGTCCATTAGAGTTCTCTGACATAGAGCAATGCATAGATTGCATTAAAGGAAAATATGTAAAGCAAATCAAAAAAGGTGCAAACTGAAGCACATGAACACTAGAAATTATTCACACTGACATTTGTGGACCATTTCCTGTGAAAAGTGTGGATGGCTATGACTCGTTCATAACATTCACAGATGATTACTCCCGATATGGTTATATTTATCCAATCAAAGAAAAATCTGAAGCATTGGATAAATTTAAGATATTCAAAGCTAAAGTTGAAAATCATCATGATAAAAGAATAAAGATAGCGATATTTGATCATGGGGGGGGGGGGGGGGGGGGGGGGGGAGTACTACGGTCGGCACACTCCATATGGCCAAGTCTCTGGACCTTTTGCGAGGTTCTTACAGGAGACTGGAATAGTCGCCCAGTATACAATGCCGGGCGAGCCACAACAAAATGGAGTAGCTGAAAGGCATAACCGGACACTTATGGATATGGTGCGCAACATGATGAGTTACTCCACCTTGCCATTGGGATTATGGATGGAGGCGCTTAAAACCGCCGTTCATATTCTCAACAGAGTACCAAGCAAGTCGGTGCCCAAAACACCGTACGAATTGTGGACAGGAAGGGTGCCCTCCCTACAACACTTCAGGGTGTGGGGGTGCCCAGTTGAGGCCAAAGTGTTTAATCCAAATATTGCAAAGTTAGATCCCAAAACAGTCAGTTGCCACTTCATTGGCTATCCTGATAAATCAAAAGGTTTTCGTTTCTACTGTCCAGACAGATACACAAAGTTTGTAGAAACAAGACATGCAGTCTTTTTAGAGGACGAACTGATGAGGGGGAGCATGGTAGCTCGAAAAATTGATCTTGAGGAGAAGAGGATGCATGCACCTAATCCGATCACTCAGGAGCCATTTTTCTCGCTACCTGTTGTGCGTGCACCAACAATCCCTGAGATTGTGGCGCAAGCACCTGTTGTAACTCCACCCGTGACCACAATGGGCGAAGATCCGGAACCTGTCCGTCGGGAACGGACTGAACCCGTTGTTGAGCATGAAAGGGAGCAACAACAGCCAAGTATAGAGAATGTGCCAGAGACTGAGGCCCTTAGAAGGTCTAAGAGAACTAAAAAATCAGCTATTTCTAGTGATTATGTTTGTAATACTGAGATAGCTCATATGGAAGGTGATCCCACTTCATATGAAGAATCTATGAGAAGCCCTCACTCGTCAAAGTGGATAGAGGCAATGGAAGACGAGATGAAATCGATGAGTTCCAACGATGTTTGGGACTTAGAAGAAATTCCTAAAGGAGCCAAAACAATAGGCTGCAAAATGGGTCTACAAAACTAAGTATGACTCCAATGGGAATGTAGAAAAGTATAAAGCCCGACTTGTGGCAAAAGGGTTTACACAAAGAGAAGGGGTAGATTACAATGAGACGTTTTCTCCAGTCTCATGTAAGGACTCCTTCAGAATCATAATGACATTAGTTGTACATTTTGATTTACAGCTACATCAGATGGATGTAAAGACGGCATTTCTAAACGGGGATTTATAAAAAAAATGTTTACATGAAACAACCCAAGGGTTTTATCATGGAAGGGAAGGAAGATATGGGATGCCGCCTAAAGAAATCCATTTATGGAGTAAAGCAAGCCTCTAGACAGTGGTATCTAAAGTTTAATGGGACAATTAAAAGATTTGAATTTAAGGAGAATGTTGAGGACAACTGCGTTTATGCAAAGTTTAAAAGTGGGAAATATATTTTCCTAATCCTGTATGTGGATGATATCCTGCTTGCTAGCAGTGATGTCAGTCTACTAATAGAAACAAAGAAGTTCTTGTCCTCAAATTTTGATATGAAAGATCTTGGTGAAGCATCATATGTTTTGGGCATAGAAATTCAGCGAGATAGGAAAAATGGAGTGCTAGAACTATTGCAGAAGGCATATTTAGAAAAGGTTCTAAAGAAATATAATATGCATGCGAGTAATGCCACACCTGCTCCTATAGTCAAGGGCGACCGTTTTGGGAAATTTCAATGTCCCAAGAACCAATATGAGATCGATCAAATGAAAGCAGTATCATATGCTTCGGCTGTTGGAAGCTTACAGTATGCACAAGTGTGCACTCGCCCTGACTTAGCTTTTATTACCGGGGTACTCGGTAGATATCAAGAAAATCCAGAAATAGAGCACTGTAAAATGGTAAAGAAAGCATTGCGTTATGCGCAAGGCACGAAGGACCTCATGCTAACATACACAAGATCTGATTCGTTAGAGATAAGAGGGTATTCAGACGCATATTTTGCGGGGGACAAAGATGATAGAAAATCCACGTCTGGATACGTGTTCACTCTCGCAGGAGGAGCTATTTCGTGAATAAGCTCCAAACAATCAATAGTTACATCGTCCACGATGTATGCAGAATTTATAGCATGTTATGAGGCCACGGGGCAGGCGATATGGTTAAAGAAATTTATACCCGACTTGAAAGTGGTAGATTGTATTAACAAACAACTAAAGATGTACTGTGACAACCAGCCCGCAGTATTCTATGCTCACAACAACAAGTCGAGTAATGCTACCAAGCCAATAGAAATAAAGTATTATTTTGTGAAAGATAAAATCAAGAATCACACTATAAGTCTCGAGCATATAAGGACAAATGATATGCTTGCGGATCCTCTTACGAAAGGCTTACCACCCAATGTGTTCAAGGAACACGTAGCCGGCATGGGTTTAAGGGAAAGCCTATGATTTCTGGATCAAGAAGCCCAAAAGGAACAAAATTTGTTTCAAAAACAGAAACGTATGTTGTAACTGTCTGATTCTATCGGCAATTGAGCTGTGACGATGAAACATGCTCTATGTATCGATCTGTGATGAAACGAGAAAGCAAAAGGAAAATGTTAGGTTGATCTCCAACCGTTGGACCCAACAGTCCACCGGACCCATGATCTACGCCCTGATCGGGGGCGTCCAACCGTTCTATGGTTGGTGGGCCCCTATCACCAGCGCTATATAAAGGGTGGGGGGCCGGCCGGCACGCGGTACGAGGTTGACCGTGCCGCCACACCCCCCACCAACATCCCTACCGATCTAGGTTGGCGCTGCAGTTACGGGAAGCTCCGCCGCCGCCTCCACTGCCCCTCTGCCACTCATCATCGCCACCGTCGCCCTGCACATGTCCACGGCGGCTCATCGAGCCAAGGAGAAGGTCCTCCTCTCTCTCTCCCTCCCTCCCTCCCTCTCCCTCTCCCTCTCCCTCTCCCTCTCCCTCTCCCTCTCCCTCTCTCTCTCTCTCTCTCCCTCTCTCCTCTCCTCTCTCTCTCCTCTCTCTCTCTCTCCCTCTCCCTCTCTCTCTCTCTCTCTCTCTCTCTCTCTCTCTCTTCTCTCCTCTCTCTCTCTCTCTCTCTCTCTCTCTCTCTCTCTCTCTCTCTCTCTCTCTCTCTCTCTCTCTCTCTCTCTCATACGCAAAGGATGAAACCCTAAAGGTTCTACCGATTATATCTATCCTAGACGATCTAGAGATTATGGTTGGTGGGCCCCTGTCACCGGCGCTATATAAAGGGTGGGGGGCCGGCCGGCACACGGTACGAGGTTGACCGTGCCGCCGCCACCCCCCCCCCCCCCCCCCCCCACACCAACATCCCGACCGATCTAGGTCGGCGCTGCAGTGACGGGAAGCTCCGCCGCCGCCTCCACTGCCCCTCTGTCACTCATCGTCGCCACCGTCGCCCTAAAGGTTCTACCGATTATATCTAGCCTAGACGATCTAGAGATTTAACACAGCCTTGTCTCTCCTTATATCTAAAGGTGGTAACAACAGAAACACTCAAACAAAGCCAACACTAGCCAGATCACGATGCCAAGCGACGGTGAACCCCCAGCAGCAGAGACGACGGCGGCGCCGGCGTCGGGCATGTGTCGGGCACATGCCCGACGCTGTACCTCTCGTACGGCCTCGCCTCTCTCCAGTGAAGGCTCCCGGAGCTGACGGACGCCCTGGCCGCCGTGCAGTCCTTCACGACGCTGTCGCCGCCCCTCGGCCTCGACTACTTCGGGGTCTTCGATGGCCACTGCGGCGCGGCCGTCGCCAATCTCCTGACGGAGCGGCTGCACGGCGCCATTTCGGAGCAGATCGAGAGCGAGCTGCTCGCCTTGTTCCCGCGGTTCCTCCACGGGTAGCGGGGGGACGTCGAGGGATGGTGGAGGACGGCCATCGCGGACGCGTTCCGGGCCGTGGACGACGAGGTGCTCATGAGCGGATCGTGGACGGCGCATGTCGGCGCCACGGCTCTCTTGGCGCTGGTCCTCAAGGAGTACGTCGTGCTCGCCAACTGCGGCGTTTCCAGGGCCGTCATCTCCCGAGGTGGTGAAGCCATGCAGCTCACCGCCGAGCACCGGGTAGTTATGATATCTCTTGGAAGATAATTCGTACTTCATTTCAAGCACGGAGTAGGAAATTAGCTTTAAACTATTTCCGAGTTTTTTTTTTTGGATCATGCAAGCTGTATGTCTGAATCGATCATAAGCTAGTTGTGAGTCGTTGTGACTGCATACTATGTGGACAACCTTTAGAATCCTGGACGGCTGCACGCGTAATCAATTTGTTCTTATGTAGTAGAGAACTAGAGATGCTAAGGCATGGATTTTAGGGCTATTTGAAATGAAAATGAGATTTTCAAGTTAGGTATGAGATCACACGTATTCGGATTCTTCAAGAAATTTTACAGGTCATGCAATGCATGCCTACAGCGGGTGAACAGGAAGTCCAACACCCTAAATTTGTAGACATACTTTTCATGTGCAACTGAAATTTTTAGATAATTGTCGGAAATGCTTGAATCGCAAAGCAAGAGCTCAAAACATAAGATTAGCACAATAGGAACGTCACAATATTTTTTTAGAGAAATGTAATCTCCAAAAGAAAAATAAAACAATGAGAAAAAAGGTTGTCCAAATATATTTGGTACTGGGGAGGTTTTGTTTGCACATTTAGTCACTAGTTTGCTTGTGTTGCTAGAAATCATACCAAGCTCTAGGAGAGGAATAGAGTGGCAAGAATGGAAAATATGGTGTGATGAAAACGTGAGGCGTGTCCATTTCTTCATGCCTAGTTCAGTACGATGGATGTGTAAGTTGTCTGCCCGCAAGATGGACAGTGAAATCACAATTGAGGGAAATGCATTCACTGCTCGCATGTGAACTTCGTAGGCTAGATGTTCACATGCAATGTCAGTCCTCCACTCCTCCTACATGCATGCATAAAGCCAGCCATTGCACATCCAAAGCTCCTTTTGCCTCTTTCTTCGCCGGATTTGGCCCAATTTTTATCCGGCGTCCCAGACCGAACCCAGCGCGCCGGGTTCGGACTGGGGGCACCGGCGAAAGGGAAAATAGAGCGAAATGGCGCGAAACCGAGGGAAACCGCGCGAAGCTTCCGGCGGGCCCGCCCTGTCAGCGGCACACCGCTTCGTCGTCCTCATCGCCTCGTCTCCCGCGTCGCATTAGTGCTCCTGCCGCCGGTCAGGCGTACCGCCATCGAGTCAAATCGGTCACGCGGCGGAGTTACGGCGCGTCACACTTACTGCCCCGCTGGTATTTATTACCCCACCCTCTCACCGCCGGGCACGCCCACACATCTCATCGCACTCGCCCAACTCAAGCTCCCCTTCTTCCCCTCTCAAGCTCGCCGATAGAACCAATGGCGGAGAGGTACCCTGGAGACGCCGCGGCGGCTAACGGCTTCGGCCGGAACTGGCTGCAGGACTGGGAGGCTCGCCTACTGTACGAGGCGGGCTACCCAGCCCCGCCGGACATGCGCGTCCCCGGCAACTGGCGGCTCAGCCAGATGGGCTTCCTAGTTCCCCCCGTCCCTACCGGCGAGGATCGGCTGGTCGAGATCCACGCCGCCCGCGAGCGCATGACGGACGAGCAGCGGGCAAACCCGATCTGGGACCAGGAGAACAACGTCTCCTGGAACGCCTATTTCACCGAGCGCTGCCAGCGCCAGCTCCAGGACTACACCGGCCCGCCGCCTGCGCCCAAGCGCAACAACACCAAGGGCAGGAAGAGGTGGTGGGGCATGCCCGGTCGCTCGCTGGCCTACATCCTCGGCTACATCGAGGACGGTAACGAGCCGCGGTTGTAGGACCCGCCGCGCATGGCCCCCGTTCGCCGGGGATGGACGCCAAGGAGGATGTCCGCGTCGTCGTCGTCCTCCTCCGGCGCCTCCCATTCCGTCGGCGCCACCCGTTCCGCCGGCTCGGTGCCGCGGACACCGCTCGCCCGCGTCAAGGACGAGCCGATGGACGAGCCGCCGCGGACACGCTCCTCCCGCGGCATCGTCATTAGGGAGCCCGGCGAAGGCCGCCTGCTGACGCCGAAGAAGGAGCCCGGCACCGGCGGGAGCTCCCTCGGCCGCGTCCTCAAGAAGGCCTTCAAGAAGGCCGTGAAGGTGGAGGAGGACTACGACAAGGAGGAGGCCGTGAAGATCGCCATGGCGAACAACCTCAACGACGTGCTTCCGGCGAAGCTGGAGGACGCGCTGGACTGGTCAGCCCGCGACCACGCGCGGGAGGAGGAGGAGCGCCAACGCCGCGTTGACGCCGAGGAGGCAGAGCTCCTCGCGCACTACGAGCGCCGCCACCCTCGTCGCGCCGAGCCGGATCTCGTCGTCCTAGACGACACCGACGAGGACGAGGCCGGCCCGAGCCACCAGTACCGCGGCGGCGACGACGACGCAGGATGCAGTGCTCCTCCCCCGGTGGCGACGGCGGCGACTACTCGCAGCAGCTCTACAGCAACTTCGGCATGTTCATGCCGTAGTTTTTATTTTTTATGTTTTTACATGTTTTTATGTATGAATTCCGGCTACTTTTAGTCGAACTTTGTCAAGTTTAACGAACTATCCCCGAATTTAACGTACCTAGCTAAATTTCCCCCGAATTTAGTTCGTGTCGCTGGGAATCGGCGCGTCCCCAGGCCGATTTTTTTCGCCGGTGCCCCCCCCAGCAGGCCCAAAAAAACGCCGACAATTCGGCCTGGGGGGCCAACGGCTGGAGTTGCTCCTAGACACATGAATACAGTTCAGCTGGCAGGGCTAAAAAAAACAGTAATAATTTATAATGTACATTCTTGAAAATAATTTATGGATGTTATATTTCTGATTTATATGTCTCAATTTTCCGTAGCTATTCGATCTTGCAAGTTCTACTAAACTTTGGTTTTTTTCAAAGTCTTTATATTTATTAAACATGCTAACTGGTTAACCTAAACTAGCCCGACGGAATGACAGATAAATATCTCTTCAACAGCAGTAGTTCTAGGAACGAGTTCTAGGAACGCAGTTGATATTTCACGTTTATAGTATATATTGTCGAAAAACAATATAATAATTACTTGATTTTGTATGAAAAAAGAAACTGCTTACAGTTCGTACATGTTGTGTTGCGTGCACAGCCAAGTAGGCCAGATGAGAAGCGGCGTGTGGAAAGCGCCGGAGGCCGCGTGGGCGAATTGACCAACATGGTTGACGACGTTCTGCCAACCTCCTGCGCATTCGGTACGCTAAATCTGACAACTGGCTGGCTCGATATGTAATTTCTGGCCTGTCATCAGGAACACGGAGGCGACATTGGGCTCAACGCGGTTCGGCATGTGGGAGTCAGCCTGCCTCGGCTCCATGCATGGGTGCCCTCCACAGGAGTTCCTCGTCGGTCATGTTGTGGAGGAAAGCGTCAGACCTTCTTTATGATAATTAACCTCTTTTACACGTACAGGCTTGCTTCTCCGTTCTTAAAAGCCAAAATAAGATGTCATCTCGTGAATATTGGCAGCTCCTTCACAATAGATTCAAGTAATTAGCACCTTGTCAGCTTGATTAACCGTCACACATTTTACTCTGTTAACTAGGATTGGCGACACAACACAAGTGTTATGGTAATCTTGTGGTTCATCGTGCAGAGTGTTCATGTTAAACTTTACGGAATATTGGACGGGAGATATGCTTTCTGACCATGTCACCCAAGTACTTTTTATGTTCACGGTACAATTAGCATCTTGAGTCGCGTTATCTTACGAGACTAATCTTTCTTGTACTTTGTAGGAGGACATGAAAGAATTTCGAAAAAAAATTAGTTGTCATATTGTACGAGTCAGAACTGAATAAGTTAAGAGGTAGTCCCATCTACAAACAACCAGGCAAAAAGAAAAGACATCCGATTCTTATATTGAAAGGCTATCGGGTCCAAATCGGTCAGACTCTGAGGATGGAGCCAAAGAAAGATGTACCCTTCCCGCCTCCATGGTGTCTACCAAACAATTTGATTTTGTTGAAGATATGAGCAATTTTCTACATAATTTAGCCCTTAAAAATAGTAGATAAAAATGACTAGTAAAACATGAATTAAACTAGTCATGCAACCTAGAAGATAGTACGCAAATTGCAATTCTACACAAATTGCTACAAATATTGTCTAAAGCATGATGTCTAGTAGAACACATATGAGCACGTACGGGGTGTTGGAGGAAGATCCGTTGGCGCCGTCGATGTTCATTGTCGTCTCTGGAGATATGTCGGACCTCTAAGCCGGCAAAACATTGGCCGAACTCGTCGACCGTTCTCCTGTATTCCGCCATTGTGGGACTTTTTGTGTCCCAGCATCCGTCAAGCTGCTGTGCAACAAGATCTGAGTCGCCATAGTAAAGGATACGTTTCACTCCCAACTTCTTAGCCATATGAAGGCCATGGAGGAGAGCTTCGTACTCTGCTACATTGTTGGTAGCTTTGAAGTGAATTCGGAGGACATAGCTAAGCTTGTCACCCTTAGGTGATTTTAGCACTACTCCAGCCCCCGAGCCTTCCTTCATCTTTGAGCCGTCAAAATGCATTATCCAGTATTGAGAATCCGGCAAAGTAGTGCTCTCCATCGCTTCTGTCCAGTCTGCAACAAAGTCGGCTAGAACTTGAGACTTGATGGAGGTCCTTGGCTTGTACTGGATGTCAAAAGCTGCTAACTCAATGCCCCATTTTGCGACTCGGCCTGTTGCATCAGCATTATTGATGATATCCTTCAATGGAGCTTTGCTGACCACCGTGATCGTGTGATCATGGAAGTAATGCCGTAGTTTTCTGGCGGCGAAGAATACACTGTAGGCTAACTTCTGGTAGTGGGGATAGCGTTGCTTCGAATTTGAGAACACCTCGCTAATGAAATAGACAGGGCGCTGATCCGGTCATTGCTTCCCTTGCTCCAGGCGCTCCACCACAATGACGACACTTATCACGAAATTGGTGGCCGACACATAGAGTAGAAGCGACTCTCTTTCCCTTAGAGCTGCCAAGATCGGAGCATGTGTCAATGTATACTTCAGCTGTGTCAAAGCTTACTCTGCTTCCTCTGTCCAGACAAAATTGTCTGATTTTTTGAGGAGCTTGTACAAGGGCAATGCTTTGTCACCAAGCCGGCTAATGAATCGGCTAACAGCCGCAGCGGAACCTGTAAGCCGCTGTATGTCCTTCAGACAAGTCGGCCTCTCGATGTTCTGAATCGCCTTGATCTTTTCCGAGTTAACTTCAATTCCTCTTTGAGAAACAATGAAGCCCAGAAGCTTGCCTGCGGGAACTCCGAAGACGCATTTTGCCGGATTAAGCTTCATCTGGTACTCCCTTAGATTTGCAAAGGTTTCTGACAGATCGGCGATGAGATTGGCACGCTTCTTCGACATGACCGTGATGTCGTCAACATAGACGTGGACATTGCGGCCGATTTGCTTGTCTAAACACCACTGCATACACCTTTGGTAAGTAGCACCGGCGTTCTTTAAGCCGAAAGGCATTGTGACATAGCAG
Organism: Puccinellia tenuiflora; assembly: GCA_012064385.1. NCBI lineage: Eukaryota > Viridiplantae > Streptophyta > Magnoliopsida > Poales > Poaceae > Puccinellia > Puccinellia tenuiflora. The sequence goes on along the minus strand of QRDG01000101.1, from coordinate 207,885 downwards.
TAATTGCCGTATGGCGTAGTGAAGGACGTTTTAATTTGATCCGACTCCTTCATCTTTATCTGATGGTAACCCGAATAAGCGTCCAGAAAACATAGCATCTCTGAGCCGGCAGTTGAATCAATGACCTGATCGATGCGCGGTAAGGCGAACGAATCCTTAGGGCAGGCTTTATTCAAGCCAGTGAAATCAATGCACATACGCAGCTCAGAGGTGTTTTTCTTAGGGACAAGCACGGGATTTGCCAACCAATCAGTGTGGAAAACTTCACGGATGAACTTGGTGGCAGTGAGCCTTAGGATCTCCTTTCCAACCGCCTTGCGCTTTTCATTTCCGAGCCACCGGAGGCCTTGTTTTACTGGCTTTGCATCCTTGTTGACTTTTAGGCAATGCTCGGCAAGTTTCCTCGGAACACCTGGCATGTCAGACGGTGACCACGCGAAGATATCCCGATTCTCACGGAGAAACTTGACGAGCTCGCCTTCCTATTTGTCGTCGAGGCCGGCACCAATGATGGCCTCCTTTGTCGGATCATCCTTTGAGAGCTTGATTTTCTTGGTGTCATCCTTTGGCTTGAACCTTGAGTCGTCCTTAGAGGACGGCTTTTCAGTTGCCGGCATCTCATTGGGACTCATTGTCTTCTTGAGATCCTCCAATTCTTCTTTCCAGATTGCTTCTTCAGCATGGACGGCATTGGCAGCCTCACACTCCTTTGCTTTCTAGAAGTCTCCCCTGATTGAGATGATCCCATTGGGTCCCGGCATTTTAAGCTTGCTATAGATGTAGCAGGGCCGAGCCATGAATTTGGCAAAAGCCGGACGTCCAAAAATTGCATGATATGCACTTCTGAACGGGACCACCTCGAAAGAGACGTCCTCCGTCCGGAAATTATCCGAGCCGCCAAAGGTGACCTTCAGGGTGATCCTTCCCATTGAGGAGGCCTGTCGTCCCGGCACAATCCCATGAAACTTCACATTGCTGTGGCTGAGTTGTGACTCGGAAAGACGCATCCTTTTCAATGTTGCAGCGTAGAGTATGTTTATGCTGCTTTCACCATCCATGAGCACCTTTGTCAACTTGTATTTGTCGACTATGGGGCTGACGACCAAAGCGTAGGTGCGTGTCGAAGGGACTCTGTCCGGGTGACCGCTGCGATCCCATGTGATGGGAGTGTCGGACCAGTCCAAATACTGAGGAACTGCAGGTACCGTAGCGTTGAGCTCTCGCCAGGCCACCTTTTCCTTCCGAGAGGAATCTGTTGCCAGATTGACGATGAGACTCTCAGTATGCTTAGGGAACTTGCTGCCCTTTCCTTCTTTGGAGACCGCATCGTCCGACTCTGAAGCAGCGTCCTCCTTTTCTTTGTCGTCCTTCCTAGATTTGCGCTTGTTCTTTGACTTGCCGGCCTTGGGGTCCTTGGCGATGTCTCGATTAATGTGACATTGCTGGATCGTGTGGGAGCTCGTCCCATCCGGTCTGAGATGATGGACACAAGGGTTGTGCTTGATGTCGTCATACTTCACCGCTAGCGGTCGGGTTGGTCGGTTGCTTGCCGCCTTTTTGTCCTGCCACTTCCTGCTACTTGAGCCACCTTTGCCAAAGGCGGCAGCAACTTCTTGTGAAGGGCCGGCCTGGTCTTCAAGCTTCCTTTTCCCGGACTCGCGTCGGCGGGTTTCACCATCTTCCCTGTTATCATCGTCAGCGGCAGCAAACTTGTTTGCACAAGCCAATAAGCCACCCAGGGTTTCCGACTCGTCGCTGTAAATCATGAAGCGAAAAGTCGTCCCCTTCCTCAGAGATTGCTTGAAGGCATAGATCGCTTGAGTTTCTGAGACGCCCTCACAAGCGTTTTTTATCTCGCTCCATCGTGAACCGAATTCACGGCTGGACTTGTTCTTTTGCTGCACACACCGCTGTAAGTTGAAAATCGACTTGGGGCGCTTATATGTGCCCTGGAAGTGCTGAATAAAGACGCACTTCATGTCACTCCAGGTATGAACTGTCCTCTCCGGCAAACCTTCAATCCACATGCGTGCCGTCCCAGTTAACATCAGGGGCAAGAATCGCACTGCGGAGTTGGCGCTGCCTTGGTATATGTCGCAAGCACTGACGTAATCTGAGAGCCAGGTCTCAGGATTAGCCGTACCGTTGTACTTCTCTACCATCTTTGTTACGTTTGACAAAGTGGGAGGTAAGATTTGCTCTCTGATTGTTCTACCAAAACACTTGGGGCCGAGGTATTGGGCATCTCTGGCCGACTTCCTCTCCTCAATTAGGTTGCGAACATCATTGGCTGGTGGCGGCTTATCAACTGATTTTCCTCGCCCTGATTCTTCCCTACGACGGCTTTGGCTCACCCGGCTCGCATTACGCGGAGGGCTTGGAGTCCTTTGTCGTCGTGGAGGGGGTATGTATTTGGAGGGGTTATCTCCCTCTTTGCGCGGTGGAGGCGGCGGTGGAGGTGGCATATTCTCTCTGCTATCCCCCCTTCGAGGTGGTGTTGCCTTTTCCTTGCGAGGGTCTTCCTTTCGCTCCTGGCTTCGATGTTCCGCCCGGCCAGCCTCACGATGACGAGACGAACCTGTCCGGGATTCTTCCCCCTTAGGTGGCTGCTTGTCCTTCGGGTTCTTGTCGCCGCCCTTGTTGTGGCTGCTTGAGCCGGCTAGATCATCGTCTGGGTCTGCAGGTGCAGCGGCCCTTGGCTTCTTGCCCGTCGAGTCACATAAGCGAGAGTCGTCAACGAGTCGTCCCGACCTGACCTGCGAGTCGTTTTGCTGCTGCTGTGCAACTTCCAGCAGATAAGCCGAATATTTGAGGCGTATTTGAGGCGGGCGTCGCGGTCCAACGATTTGTCGAACATGACCTCCTGGGCCGCCTCCATGTTCTTGGCTGGGGTGTTGAAGTAACACAAATTAGTCACCGGGTCACGTCGGTGGTGGTACTTCCTCCAGACTGAGTTAACATGATCGGCTTCCCACTTGATGTGGAAGTCCAACTTCTTGTGCAGGTTCTTGTCGCGAGCCGGACGGAAAACATCGTCCGCCCTCTTTTCTCCTTGCTTTCGGATGAACTCCGTTTCCTTGTTCGTGAGATCAACTTCACGTTCCACAATTTTAGTGGCCTGCTCTTCCAGTAGGATGCGGCGTCTCTCAATTTCTTCCAACGATGCATTAGGAGGAAGCGGGGTTAGCACCTCCTGGTACTTTGCCATCTTGACCTCTAACTCCTTGTCCATCGCTGCTCCATCCGTAACGTTAATGTCGTCACCAGAAGCCGGCAATCTTCTAGTTCCTTTTACTGGAGCTAGCGGTGGCATAAAGTCCACCTTTTGATTTCCAGCCTCCGGAGTTTTCTCTTCGCCATTGGCGGTTTTTGAGGCCTTGGGGTCATCAGAGACGACGTCGCCCATTAAGACCTCAACAGGGCGTCCTAAGCAGGACGCAACCTTCCGACTAAAATCGTCGGATTCTTCTTCAGATTCAAGGTCCTGCTCCATATGGGCAGTGTCCCCCGATCCGGCTTCCGAGTCAGCCCCGGCCTGCAGAGCAGGAAGGATAGACTCAGGTTCTGTCATCGACTCGTTAGAGCCGGATTCTCCTACGACGCCGATGAAGTGAAAGTCCGGCGCCGCCATAGTGGAAGTTGCATCATCTTCGGAATCTTCATCATCGGCGTCGAAAGCTAGATCTAGATCGGCAATCTCCTCCGAGTCCAGATCCGATCCATCTTCAGAGTTGTATGGGTGGGTGGCGGGCAAAGTCGAGGTGAAGCCGAGATCGTCCAGCGCCTTGGCGGTGAAGCCGACAAAGATGTCGTTGCCGCCGATGGAGACCGTAGACCAGCCGGCGGGATCCTCTTTTGCTGGCGTCCAGAAGCCGTCGTTGAGGACGTGGCCAGCTCCTGTCTTGTCGAAGTAGCTGACCAAGCCGACCGCGATGGTGTCGCCGATTCCGCCAGTAGATCCCGCCCGGAACGTAACCCCGGACATCTCTTGCCCCACGGTGGGCGCCAACTATCGTGGTATTGTAGAATCTAGCCTCGGCAGGGGTGCCATCGAGTTTTGGAGACGTGGAGTATTCCGGTGACGGGATAGGCACAAGTTTACCCAGCTTCGGATCACACGACGGTGGCGTGATCCTACGTGCTGCTATAAATCACTATGAGGCAATATCGCCGGGTTACAGTGAAAGTTCTCGCCGAGACAGAGGTTCTCGCCGAGGTTGCTATGACTAGACTAGGTCGGGTTGAGTCGTGCCCTAAGGCGTCCCGTTGGCCGGCTTATAAAGGCGTCCGGCCTAGGGCTTACAGGAGGAAACCTACCGACTAAGTCACAGAGTTGTAATCTAATCGGGCTTGGGCCCTGCCTTGTGGGCTAAGTCTTCCGCAATGCTGGACACCTTCTGGAACCTTCCCTTAGCCGGATGGGCCTCCTGCGCTTCATCATACTGGGCCGCCCGGTAAGCCGGATTTCGGCTTACCACCACTATGGGCCACCCTGGTATGCTGGCTTTACTTCATATCTGTGAGGATACCTGTTCGGCATAACCCCAACAATCGGTGTCCGTGTTGCGGAAGAAGCCAGTAGTCGCGCGGTAGCGCTCCCCAAAAACCTTATCGCCCCTCTCCCATACATGATCACAAGAGGCGGGGTTCCGGAGGCCTACTGTCCCGTTCCGCGGTGCACGTCGCGGCACGGGATGGAGAAGTCTTGATCGGCGGCGCAATGCTCGAGAACCAAGTGGCAATCGCATGAGAGTGGTGGCTGATGTGGTGTGTCTATGTGAGAGGAGCGACCTCTCTTATATAGGCACACGGTAGGAGGCGAAAGGTTCGCGAGAAGCTGAAGAGAAAGGGACCGAGACCCTTCAATTCGTCTCCCACTAGTGCATGATGAGAGACTACCTTTCGGTTTCAACTTCCACTAGTGCAAGACGCTTCAACTTCATGCAACCGTTCATATTCATCCATTCATGGCCTCTAGGATTTTTCAGGAATTATGGAAATAAATAAATGGCCTAGTGCCAAAATTTCAACAATCCCCCACCAGATCCTAGAGGCACATAGAATTTGCCTTAGGTTCTAAAACATTGTTTATATACCGGTACTGCAGTAGAGACTGTTAAGTTGAACTTCCACCTAGAACTTCATGTTACACTAGTTCGCAACTTGAACAGTGGACTGGGCCTTGAACTGCAAGTTTTCTGTGAATCTAGCTTCACACAAAGTCTTGACCGATACTGGGCTGCCGTGGGACTTCCCCGCGGGTGGAGCTTATACGTCATACTCCCGAGCCTTTCATGAGTTTATTAGAGAGCACCCAACTCTCATAGACTGCGACGTTTAACAGTCAGGCTCATATGGTGTGTTCCTCAAAAGATGTTCTGCAGGACAGCATCTCTTCTTTAAAATAAAGACTCTTGGAACACATTAAGATAGATATCAACCTGCCATGCAGTTTAGAAGAGTATTGCATCTTCACGGAGTGGTATTATATAAAATAAGGATACTCTTCTCTCAGTTGATCAACAACTTGTGCCCAATTCTACTTCACGGGATCTCCGATCACATAGAGTGGGTTGCCACTGTGAACAATTCATACCGTGGGTCTCATACCCATCTCCTTCGATGCATTATCTATCACATTACGTGATAGACCATTTGTCAAGGGATCTACCAAATTTTTAGATTGGATATAATCCAATGCAATAACTCCGGAGTTCTTCATTTTTCTGACAGATTTCAGTCTCCTCTTCACATGCCTTGATGACTTCAAATTATCCTTAGAACTGTTAACCTTGATGATCACAGTTTGATTATCACAGTTCATTAGGATGGTGGGTATTGGTTTTTCAACCACAGGTAAGTCCATCAAAAGCTCACGAAGCCACTCTGCTTCAACAGTGGCAGTGTCTAATGCTGTGAGTTCTGCTTCCATAGTTGACCTCGTTAAGATGGTCTGCTTGCAAGACTTACAGGAAACAGCGCCACCACCAAGTGTAAAAACATAGCCACTTGTGGCCTTAATCTCATCAGCGTCGGATATCCAATTTGAATCACTATAACCTTCTAGTACCTTCGGATACCCGGTATAGTGAATACCATAACTCACAGTGCCTTTTAAATAGCGCATAACCCTCTCAAGAGCATGACAATGATCATCTCCCGGATTTGAAACAAATCGGCTCAGTTTACTTACAGCAAAAGAGATGTCAGGCCTCGTGGCACTAGCCAAATACATAAGCGAGCCAATAATCTGCGAGTATCTCAATTGATCTCTAGCAATTCGTCGATTCTTTCGAAGCAACACAATAGGATCATACGGTGTTGGAGAAGGCTTGCAATCGCTATACCCAAAACGACTCAAGACCTTGTCCACGTAGTGGGATTGAAGCAGAGTAATCCCACCATCGTCATCTCTCAATAGCTTGATGTTTAAGATAACATCAGCTACTCCTAGATCCTTCATCTCAAAACAGCGAGATAAGAAATCCTTGACCTCCTCAATTACATTAGGGTTGGTCCCAAAAATCAGTATATCATCGACGTACAAACACAGAATAACTCCCTCGCCCCCACCATGGCGATAGTACACACATTTGTCAGCTTCGTTTACAACAAAACCTTCAGCAGTTAACGTTCTTTCAAACTTCTCATGCCACTGCTTAGGGGCTTGCTTGAGGCCATATAGCGACTTCAACAGCTTACACACCTTTCCTTCCTGACTATGTACCACAAAACCATCTGGCTGCTCCATGTAAATTTCCTCTTCCAGCTCTCCATTTAGAAAAGTTGTCTTAGCGTCCATTTGATGAACGAGAAGACCGTGCGAGGCAGCCAATGATAGTAGTACACGAATGGTGGTCAGTTTGGCAACAGGTGAGTAAGTATCAAAGAAGTCTTCACCTTTCTTTTGGGTATAACCCTTAGCCACAAGCCGTGCCTTGTACTTTTCAATGGTACCATCAGGCCTAAGTTTCTTCTTGAACACCCACTTACATCCTACAGGTTTGCACCCATACGGACGATCAGTGATCTCCCAAGTTCCGTTAGCTAAGATGGAATCCATCTCACTACGGACAGCATCCTTCCAATAGTCAGCATCTAAAGATGCATAAGCTTCTGAAATAGAACTGGGAGTGTCATCTACGAGGTACACAATAAAATCATCACGAAAAGACTTTGCAGTCCTCTGTCTCTTGCTCCTTTTAGGAGTTTCATTGTCATCCTCCACAATATTTTCATGGTGTTCTATCGGAATGGTGGGTTCAGGAATTGGAACAAATTCCTGACTAGATGAACTTGGTATCTCCTGATTTGATGAGCTCGGCATATCTTTCATTGGAAAGATATCCTCAAAGAAAGTCGCATCGTCCGACTCCATAATTGTACCAACATGCATGTCGGATACCTCGGATTTTACTATCAAGAATCTATAACCAACGCTATGGAATGCATAGCCCAGAAAAACACAGTCTACGGTTTTTGTTCCAAGCTCTCGCTTCTTGGGAATTGGTATATTGACTTTCGCCAAACAACCCCAAGTCCGCAAGTAAGAGAGTTTTAACCTTTTCTTCTCAAACTCCTCAAATGGAGTTATCTCTTTGTCCTTTATAGGAACTCGGTTTAGACCCGATGTGTCTAACATGCCCACTCCATTTGATTGGGGTGAGTAGGGAGGCGTCCTCTCATGAATTATACCGTGTTCCGCACAAAAGGAATCAAACTCATTAGAAAAATACTCTCCACAACGATCGGACCTAAGCCTCTTAATCTTTCGATCAAGTTGGTTTTCTGCTTCAGCTTTATAGATTTTGAAGAAATTCAGAGACTCATCTTTTGATTTCAGAAGGTACACGTAACAGTATCTAGTGGAGTCATCAATTAATGTCATGAAGTATCTCTTTCCACCTTTTATCAACTCGCCATTCATCTCACAAAGGTTAGAATGTATGAGCTCTAGAGGTGCCAAGTCTCGTACCTCCGCAGCCGTATGAGGCTTGCGTGGTTGCTTTGCTTGAACACAAACTTGACACTTAGAACTTTTGACAGTGGTGAAAGTGGGGATTAAATTCAATTTGGCTAGCCGCGTCATACACCCGAAATTAATATGACAAAGACGTGAATGCCATACATTTGATTCAGTAGTAGTGCAAACATGATTCACCACTTTATTACAAACGTCTGACAGTGATAGGCGGAACAGGCCTCTCCACTCATATCCTTTACCAACAAAGGTTCCAAACTTGGACAATACAAATTTATTGGACTCAAAAGATAACTTGTAGCCGTCTCAACACAGAAGAGATCCGCTAACAAGTTTCTTATTTATGACGGGCACATGATGAACGTTCTTCAGGCGCATGATCTTTCCCGAAGTAAACTTCAGATCGACCGTACCAACAACACGAACCGAAGCATGTGACCCGTTTCCCATTAGCACGGAAGAAGTCCCTACGACCTGATAATAAGAAAACATTGAGATATCAGCGCAAACATGTACATTGGCTCCCGTGTCAATCCACCAATCAGGCGAATGACATACTGAAAAGATAGTTGGTAATACACCATACCCAACATCTTTCATCTCAGTATCTCCAATGACAACATTAGCGGCAGTGGCGGAGCTAGCGATTTGTCGAAGCCGGGGCACACAACAAGCAAAGAACAAAGTCTAAAAAAAATGAACACTTGAAGGTTGAAGCACAACCGAACTGATGTTTTATAGAAAGTTGTCTTTTATAGATGATAAATGTGCAAAAGCTGGATTTAACTACTAGTTCCCTGCTGCTCACCTAATTGTCGCATTCCACTAGAAGATCTCCAGCCGGTGCTCCTCGGCCGCCTCGCTGTCATCTGCGGTCTGCTGCTGCTTGCCGTCTCCTGTCTTTGTGCAGGCTCGGGTTGGGCACTCGCCGACGCCGGCTGCGCTGCTACTACTAGCTAGAGTTCCGACGATCCGCCGGCCGGTGGAGACTGAGGAGTGGAATTGCCGTCGGAGCGGCCGCCCTGGTGCTCGCGTTTTCGCTTGCGAGAGTCGCCATCGGCAGCCGTCGTTGCAGCCCGAATGGAGCCTCTTCCGCGCGCCATATCTCCGTGGCCTCCACTACCGTCTGCCCGACGCAGCGATCCCCCGACGGCGACCGGCGACCGGCGAATTGGGGATGGGGAATTTGGCTAGGTTTCGTGAAGGAACTGCTGGTACAGAGGACGGGATGGGGAATTGATCGATCGATTGCCTAGAATATTAACTGGACAGAAAAAAGAACTAATGGGCCGCTACTAAGACCCAACCGCCCAGGGAAGTGGCCCAACTACGGAAATAAGCGTCTTTCTCGTCACCGTCGTGAATTCTGTCACTTCCAGCGTCTTCGGCCGCCATGAAACCTCACCGGCGATCAGCCATCCGGCGGCGGCGAGCCCGGGCACGTGCCCAGGGCGGAGGTATGGTAAATTCGCCACTGATTAGCGGTATTGCCGCTCTTCTCGCGCTCCTCAAATCAGTTAGGGCATTTTGGAGCCCAATGATTAGGGTCACCACAAACATGGCAGGATCCCTTCTTCTTATCGGTCTGCCTTTTGAAGTTGGTAAACTGTGAAGGCTTGTTCCTTTTATCATACTTGCCTTTGTCCTCAAACTTACTCTTGTTCTTGGTCTTGTAGGATTGGGAGTTCTTCTTCTGAACAAAGTTAGCACTCGAACCTCCCTCAAAACCTTGAGCAAGTGTGTCTTTCACTCTCGCCTTCTCTTCCACATCAAGCGACCCAATGAGATCCACAACGGAAAACTCCTGCCTCTTGCGCTTCAGAGAAGTAGCAAAATTCCTCCACGAAGGAGGGAGTTTCGCAATAATGCCTCCGGCAATAAACTTGTCGGGTAACACACACGAAACTTGCTCAAGTTCCTTGGCAATGGACTGTATCTCATGAGCCTGCTCAACAATGGAGCGCTCACCAGTCATCTTGTAGTCAAAGAACCGCTCCATGACATACAATTCACTGCCTGCATCCGAGACCCCAAATTTGGCCTCGGGCGCATCCCATATGCCCTTGCCCGTAGTGATGGACAAATACGGGTCGACAATCTTGTCGCCAAGAATGCTGAGAATAGCAGTCTTTAACAGGGTATCGGCTTCCTGAAAAGCTTTCTCCTCTTCAGGAGTAAGCTCTCTTTCAGGCTTGCCTTTAGTAGCGTGCAAACACTTCATCGTTTCAAACCAGAGAGTGGCTCTCGCACGCCACTTCTTATAGTTCACCCCATCGAAAACAGCGGGCCTCAACGAAGCAGTAAAGCCAACAGTAGAAAATTGCCTAAGATAAGTTTTTTGGATTGTTGAAGATATGAGCAATTTTCCACATAATTTAGCCCTTAAAAATAGTAGATAAAAAATGACTAGTAAAACATGAATTAAACTAGTCATGCAACCTAGAAGATAGTACACAAATTGCAATTCTACACAAATTGCTACAAATATTTTCTAAAGCATGATGTCTAGTAGAACACATATGAGCACGTATGGGGTGTTGGAGGAAGACCCGTTGGCGCCGTCGGTGTTCATGTTGTCGAAGATGACGTCGACGTCGGGGAAGAAATCGTCGTCCGGGAAGTAGTCGTCGGTGTCCGTGTTGCAAAAGAAGCCAGTAGTCGCGTGGTAGCGCTCCCCAAAAACCTTATCGCCCCTCTCCCGTACAGGATCACAAGAGGCGGGGTTCCGGAGGCCTACTGTCCCGTTCCGCGGTGCATGCCGCGGCACGGGATGGAGAAGTCTTGATCGGTGGCGCAATGCTCGAGAACCAAGTGGCAATCGCATGAGAGTGGTGGCTGATGTGGTGTGTCTATGTGAGAGGAGCGACCTCTCTTATATAGGCACACGGTAGGAGGTGAAAGGTTCGCGAGAAGCTGAAGAGAAAGGGACCGAGACCCTTCAATTGGTCTCCCACTAGTGCATGATGAGAGACCTTTTGGTTTCAACTTCCACTAGTGCAAAACGCTTCAACTTCATGCAACCGTTCATATTCATCCATTCATGGCCTCTAGGATTTTTCAGGAATTATGGAAAGAAATAAGTGGCCTAGTGCCAAAATTCCAATAGATTTAGTTGACGAGATTGTCATATACATCATGTCCATTGACGATGTAGAGTGTTTGGAGTAAGTAACATATTATAAAGACATTTAAGTGTCAATACATTATGATATCATCATTCTTCTTGACTATTTCGCAGAAGAGAATTGGTGCCGAGATCGAAACCATATCGATTGGGATTAAGTTTAAAACATGGCATTCTCACATCGGACCACCCTATGGACAAGGACTGTTTCGACATGTTTCATGTTTGTGCGTATACTGGCATGCGACAATATACAATTATTGATAGAGCCTCCCGTGCACAACATGGACTTAATTTTGTGTAATTTTTCATATTCACATGTAGTTATTATCATCGTCATGTTTCTAAACCTTGTATATTAACGCAGTCGACATTATGCGATGGCACAAAACATCCAAAGTGGCGTGTAAAGCCCTATATTGAGTCGCTGGAAAAATTTCTTCACGGCTAGTAGCCCAAGATTAACAATAATATCTCGTCGTGCCATATGGTAAGTTTGGTTGTTTTACCTCTTGTCAATTATTGTTATGGTTTATGTTTTTCTAATGTTTGCCACTTGCAGATTTCGTTGACATATGCATTCCTTGGCCACTTCATGTTTTTCTTCATGGACAAACATAAATGTCATGTATCCATTTTGGACCCTATTATTGAATAGCTATCAAAAGAGATGTATCAACTAAAATTCCATAGGTATGCACTCTACATAAACGAAGCACTCGAAATAGCACAGCCAGGCTGGAATCCAGACATATTTCTGGCCACGTAGGTATCCAGATGGTATTCCAAGAACCCATGACAGGTGATTTTATTTAAAATCATTATAATGATTTATTTATTTTCATCTTGATGTTCAAGGTAATGATAGTCATCTGCAGGAACTTGTCATGTTACTTAGTTTTTAGTTTTATGCTCCCATGGGATGGTGAAAAGTTGGTTCTTCCAGTTTGTACCGTGAGTATTCTCTATTGCACATTCTTACAACTTTAACGTGAAAGTTTTGACGTAAAAAATATATTTATATATATTCCTTGTGCAGGATGGTTGTGAGATGAGGAATTTTGTTTCCGCTACATTTACTTAAGTACCATGCAAATGAAGTCGAAGAAAACATTTTCAGATGTTGTACGAAAATATCTTACGTGTGTCAATAGATATCAGAGGTGGCATCGTAAGAGATGATTGAAATTGTTGCTTTTTATACACATGATGTTTAAATTATAAGGGTGAATTTTAGTTTGTTGGATTACTATATGGTTATATTATCTATGTATATTAATTTTACATGAATTCAATGTTCATGTGTGCAATAAAAAATAACCCCTTGCAATGCACGGGCATTCAACTAGTTAAGCTTAAAAGAGAACGCCAAAGAATGGCTATAACGCTTCACGGCTGACACTGCTGATCAAAATATTAGCAACCACACACACACGCTACAACCACAGCTAAAAGGAATGCTCTACTCAAGAGGAGCAATGAGACCGCGTCTCGACCAACACCGGCCACCACCCAAAGAACGACCACTCCAACTCGACTGCCCTAGCCGACGTACCCAACACTCTATAGTGCCTAGAAGATCGGCAAGCAGAAGGCAGGACTTGACCAGTCTTGAGCAAGTAGCAATCTTGGAGGGACCAGCCTGGCGTGCATGGCGCCCTATAGGCTCAAGCCCTGAGCAACAACGCAGAACACCGACACGACACCGAAGACCGTGAGAAGCACATGTGTTGCCTTCGAAGCGATGCTTTCAACAAAGGAGCGACGTCGAGGATGCCGCCTCGCCAATCCGGCACGACGAATCCAGGTTTTCACCTAGAGACAACACCACGAGAGTTGGGGGGGATGCCGGCGCTTCACAGCGACGCCTCCAAGGAGGAAAACAATGCCCGACGGTGACGTCGTCGTTGGCACCGATGCAAGTCGGGCAGGACTTTCGTCCGACTGCCGCACACCAAACCACCCCACACTCAGCAAGAACACAGATCCACTGAAGATTCACCACACTTGCAACACTAGGTCGCCATCGTCGTAGCAGTGCGGCCAGCCCATTCGGCTCCACCTCCCGACCGTCGATAACCAACAACCGCATCGGGCCGCCGCCGTGAGCAGAGGATGCTCAAGCAGCAACCGCCATGATGGCCTTCGCAGCGAGCAGGGCAAGCCGCCGCGGGATGCTGGAGGCCCTGCCCGGCCCAGATTTTGCCCAGGGTGGACCAGATCGAGCCCTCGCCGCCGCTACTACACCCTTGCCGTCGGAAGCAACCACCGCCACCACACATCTTCCACACGGCCATCGCGTCGTGAAAATGACCACCCCCACGGGAGCACCGCGAGAGGAGGGAAACCACCCCGTCGCCACCATCCTCGGGAGCGTGTGGCATTTTTCGCCAGTCTCCCTCCGGTGGCGGCAAAGCTGGGGTGGAGTTGGGGAGCTGAGGTGTAGCGGCTAGGGTTCCCCCCGAGCCGGACAGGGAGGGAGACAAGGGGGTTGGGGGAGAGATCTTTCTATCTTTGCTAGACTGTTGGACCTCAAAGTTGGGTGTTAATTTCGTTCATATAATCATAATAAATATGTTCAAATCTATGTGACTATGTCAAACCACACGAACATATACTTTGGATACTATAGAAAAAAATATTATAAGCCGGGTATTTTGTACTTTTCAGAGTGCATTTTCAGGCCGGGTACTTGGCAAAATAGGCTTTTGCCAAAAAACAATTTGTAGAAAACAGTACACGACAGAAAATGGTACTCAGTAAACAGGAACTTTGTCGAGTGTTACACTCGGCAAACATTAGAAAAACCAATGAGTTGCAAATGTCTGTTGCTTGCAACTTAATACCGATGGGTGACATGCTGGATAGCGATCCCCAGGTGGACTTTTTAGACAAAGATTTAGTCGTTGACTGTCTTTGTTATTTGTTGTGATGCCTACATGAATATTACCATGAACTCTTTGATTTGGCTAGATTAAGTTTGTGTCATAATCTTGTCAATTGCCTAGCTGTAATTTGTTTACCCATCATATGAGTATTTTATTTTATGGAGAGACACCACTAGTGAACCCATGGCCCTCGGTCCATCTTTTTTCCATTGATTACAACACCCTTTACGTGCTTCTCATAATCACTTGCTCGTTGGTCCTTTTCCATATTTCATTCACTTCACCATACATCTTAACCGTTTTGTTTTCAGCAGACCGGGAAGATTGACAACCTTCCTGCCGTTAGGGGCAAAGTAATTGTTTGAGTGTGCAGGTCCACGTTCATCGACGGGTAAGTGCCATAGATCATTGACGGGCACCTCGTTGTTGATTTCAAAGTCCTACTGGTTCGATTAAACCTTGGTTTTCACTGAGGAAAAACTGGTACTTACTGCATCCACACCTTCGCTTGGGGTACCAGCAACGCCAACAATCAAGCAGTTTTCTGGCGCCGTTGTCGGGGACATTGGAGCTTCAACAAGGGGAGTCTCATACTCTCAGTCTCTTACTTTGATTTTGTCTTGCTTAGTTTATTTCTTCTTTTGCTTGTTTGCTGGCTTAAAAAATTTAAAACACAAAAAATTAGTGTAGTCTTTATTCCTGTTTTGCTTAGTTTTATCTTTTGCTTAATAGCTATGTTTACACCTAAGTTTGGTATGGAAGATATTAGTGTGGGAAGTGTTTTAATCATTGATATGAGTAATATTGAAGAATTTATGAATCATGTTAATGGTTTAAGTAATTTTGATGAAAAACATTGGTTTAACTTTCCGATTCCTATGAAACTGCTATAGCTTCTTTGGTTGGAATGATGGAAGCAAGATTCGTTAATATCAATACTCTATTGCAGCAAATGTTTCTCAAAATTGATGATATGAAGGATGGCGAGGATAAGGATTTTGTGCAAAAAACTTTACTATTGGAGTTTGATACGTCCCAAACGTATCTATAATTTTTGAGTGATCCATGCTAATTTTGTGATATTGTCACATGTTTTTACTGTCAATTATATCATTTTTTATGCATTTTTTCGAACTAACCTATTGACAAAATGCCCAGTGCCAGTTCCTTGTTTTTGCTATCTTTTTGTTTCAGAAATTTACTTCTGGAAATATTCTCAGAATCGGACGAAAATTTACGGGGAATTTTTATTTGCCACGACGAAGTACCAGACCAAAGGAGAGCTGGAGGGGAGGCCCACAGGGCAGGTGCGCCCCCCCCTACCGTGGGTCAAGGTGGACCCGCGGGTGGGGCCCACCCCTGCCCCTAGGACCACGCCTCGACGCCCTCCGACGCCGATAAATTGCCTTTTACCCTAAAAACGTCGAGGCGGCCATTATTTTCCAGAAACTCGACCCCGATGCGCCGTCACCGAAAACCCTAGTTCGGGGTCCAATCTAAAGCTGATCCCGGCACTCTGCCGGAGGGGAGGTCGATCCCGGAGGGCTCTTCATCGCCATGCCTTCCTCCGGGATGATTTGTGAGTAGTCTCATCTTGGACTACAAGTCCATGGCAGTAGCTAGTTGGTAGTCTCTCTCTCTTGTGCTTCATGTCTTATGATCTTGTGAGCTGCCTAACATGATCAAGATCGATTATTGTAATGCTATGTGATGTGTTTGCTGGGATCCGATGGATTATGAAGTTATGTTCAGATTGTGCATGATTCTTATATGAGTAATTTATGTTCTTGCATGCTCTCCGATGTGCGTAGTTACTTTGGCCAAGTGATTGTGTGTATCTCCAAGAGAGGGTATTTATGCTAGATAGTGGGTTCATGCCCCCTTTTGTTCCTGGGCATGAGTGACAGAAACGTCTAAGGGCGAGGGTGTGCTGTTGCTACTAAGGGTAAAACAGCGGTGTTAATGTCTCTTTTGATATTAGTATTGCTTACTTCATGCACTTTACTTAACTGTCTGTTGCTTGCAACTTAATACCGTTGGGTGACAGGCTGGATAGCGATCCCACGGTGGACTTTTTAGACAAAGACGCAGTTGGAGTCAACGGTCTTTGTTCCTTGTCGTGATGCCTCCATAAATATTATCATGTCCTTTTTGTCATATCTAAATTGGGTTTGTGTCATGATCTTGTCAATTGCCTAGCTGTAATTCGTTCACCCATCACATGCATATTTTATTTACTTGAGAGACTCCACTAGTGAACCCATGGCCCCCGGTCCATCTTTTTACATTGTTTACAACCTCATTTACTTGCTTTTATTTATCATTATTCCTCTGGTCACTTTTCATATTTTATCTATTTCATCATACAATTAACCGCTTTGTTTTCTGCGAGACCGGAAAGATTGACAACCTTTCCGCCGTTGGGGGCAAACTATTTTGGTTGAGTGTGTGCAGGTCCACGTCTATTGAATGTTAAGCGCCAGAGATCTTCAACATTCACCTCGTTGTTGATTTCAAAGTCCTACTAGTTCGATAAACCTCGGTTCGTTAAACGAGGGAAAACTGCTACTAGCTACAATTCCGCCTTCGCTTGGGGCACCACCCAACTTATCAATATCCACCATCAAGCAGTTTTCTGGCGCTGTTGCCGGGGACTTTGGAGCTACAGCAAGGGGAGTCTCATACTCTCAATCTCTTTACTTTGTTTTTGTCTTGCTTGCTTTATATCTCGTTTAGTTTATTTTCCCGTTTCAAAAAAATTAGCGTAGTCTTTATTCCTGTCTTATTATTTTATCTTATCGTTATGTCTTCTACTAAAAACACCAAGTTATGTGACTTTACTAGCACTAATAACAATTATTTCATATGCTCTCCAATTGCTCCACCCGCTACTAAAGCGGAATTTTATAAAATTAAGCCTGCCTTGCTAAATCTTGTTATGAAAGAGCAATTTTCTGGTGCTAGTACTGATGATGCCACCTCTCATTTAAATAACTTTGTTGAGTTACGTGATATGCAAAAGTATAAAGAGGTAGAAAGTAACATCATAAAACTGAAACTTTTCCCTTTCTCTTTGAGAGGGAGAGCAAAAGAATGGTTATTGTCTTTGCCTAAAAATAGCATTGATTCTTGGATTAAATGTAAAGATAATTTTATTGGAAAATATTATCCACCTGCTAAAATCATACAACTAAGGAGTAACATTATGAACTTTAGACAATTTAACAATGAACATGTTGCTCAAGCTTGGGAGAGAATGAAATCTATGGTTAAGAATTGTCCCATGCATGGATTAACTATGTGGATGGTTATCCAAACTTTTTATGCAGGTTTGAATTTTTCTTCAAGGAACCTTTTGGACTCGGCCGCGGGAGGCACCTTCATGTCCACAACATTAGGTGCAGCAACTAAACTCTTGGATGAGATGATGACAAATTATTCACAATGGCACACCGAACGAGCTCCAAGTGGTAAGAAGATAAATTCTGTTGAGGAAATCTCCTCTTTGAGTGATAAGGTTGATATGATTATGTCCATGCTTTCTACCAATCAGTCCAATATTGATCCTAATAATGTTACACTTGCTTCATTAATTTCCCAAGAAAAGGATCAAGTTGATGTTAATTTGCTTAATAGAAACAACTTCAACAATAATGCTTATCGAAATAATTTTGGTGGTAACAACTATAAGCCTTATCCTCCCAATAATGGCAACGTTTATGGTAATTCCTAAGGTAATTCTTATAATCCTAATAATAATGTGTCCTCTCATCTTGAAAATGTTTTAAAGGAATTTATCACTTCGCAAAAAGCTTTTAACAAAACTGTTGAAGAGAAGTTGGAAAAACTGGATAGTCTAGGTGGGCTAGAGAGGCTGAAAAAGCTAGAATTGCTGAAATGAATAGGAAAACTGTTAAAGTTTATACTATCCAAACCACTAAAGAGGATCCTCCTAGTTTATTTAAAGATGATGAAATTGATTTTGATAATTTCAATCTTACTGAAGTCATTAAGTTCCTACAAAAACTTGCTAAGACACCGGATGCTAGTAAAATAAATCTTGCCTTTACCAAACACATTACCGATGCTCTTATCAAGGCTAGGGAAGAAAAACTAAAGCTTGAAACCTCTATCCCTAGGAAGTTAGAAGATGGTTGGTAACCCACTATTAAGATGAAAATAAATGACTTTGATTGCAATGCTTTATGTGATCTTGGTGCAAGTGTTTCTGTTATGCCTAAAAGTTTCTATGATATGCTTGATTTAAATCCTTTGGAAGAGTGCTATTTAAATGTTCATCTTGCTGATTCTTCTAAAACGAAACCTTTGGGTAGAGTTGATGATGTCCTTATTGTTGTTAATGATAATTATGTTCCCGTTGATTTTATTTTTATGGATATTGAGTGCAATGCTTCTTGTCCTATTATTTTGGGAAGACCGTTTTTGAGAACTGTTGGTGCTATTATTGATATGAAAGAGGGAAATATAAAGTTTCAGTTCCCCCTTAAAAAAGGGATGGAACACTTCCCTAGAAAGATAAATAAGCTTCCTTTTGAATCAATCATAAGGTCAAGCTATGCTCTTGATGTTGCAAAGGCCTCCGAAAAAACTTGATATTTGGCATTGCGCCTAGCTAAAAGGCGTTAAAGAAAAGCGCTTGTTGGGAGGCAACCCATCTTTTACTTTCATTTTTCTTTTTTTTTCTTGAGTCGTGAAGCTATTACCTCTGTAGCAACTTCATTGTATCTTTTTCTTTTGGTTTTTTGTGCCAAGTTTAGCCTCTAATGCATTGAAAGTGCGAGATATTGTGTTGCTGTCCAAAAACAGATTCTGTGCGCCTGTTGCACGAAAATCATAAAATCGCCAGAACTTTATATTTTTCTGATAATTTTTGAAAGAAAGCCTGATGCTTTTATCTATCTTTCATTAGTTTTAAGTTTTTTGATTTGAGCTGCAGAAGTGCCTAGAAAAATTCGATCTTTACAGACTGTTCAGATTTTGACAGATTCTCTTTTATTTTGCATTTGTCTCTTTACCATCGTCATATGTGATACTCTAGGGGTGGAGTGCCACATTGAGGCTTAGTAAACAGTAGCTAATGTTAAATGAAGTTGGTTTGCAATTTGTCATGAGTTGAACATATGTGCATTTTAATTTATGAGCACTAACCCTCTAATCAAATTATGAGAAGTTTTGTGTGAAGGGAGTTTTTAAGTTCCAAAGGAGATTAATATGAAGAAATCGAGGATGGATCAGAGATCAAGCTTGGGGATGCCCCCATGGCACCCCCTCTGAATATCAAGAACTATCAATAGTCAAAGCTTGGGGATGCCCAAGGCATCCCCTCATCTTCATCGACTATCATAAGGTCGTCTTCGTTGAACTTCGTTTTTATCACTTTACATATTATGTGCTATGCTTGGAGCGTCTTTTTTACTTTAAGTTTTGTTTGTTTGTTTTCTGGTCATATCTTTGTCGGATCCTAGCTTTATTTGTGTGGGAGAGAGACACGCTCCGCTTTTTCGTTTGAATACTCCTTTGCTTCGCCTATATCTTTTTGAGTATTCTTAGCTACTGTTTGTTTTCTAGTAAGCTCTCGCTTTTAGCTTTTATCTTGTTTAGAGCTGCTAGTTGTTAAGTTAAACTCTCTTGTTCTTCACTTATACTTGTTGGAGAGTTGTTGTTGAAAAATTGCTTGAATTGTCAATGCGACAAAATGCTATTTGTGTGATGATAGAATAAAATGAAAAGCCTGCATAGTTTTGTAGATCATGGTGTGGATACTTGATGCTTATCAATTGTTTTGAGATGTTAAGTTGAATGCTTAAACTTGCTGGTTATTTGAGTGGAATTGATTAGTAAAGAAATATGGTTGAAAGCTTGAAATTGTGTGGTTTTTCACAGTTGTTATTCATAGTGCTAATCTTTCCATCAAAAGAATTGTTTGGTCAACAAGGGAGACGGTGTAGAGTTTTTATGGTTATGACCGGTAGATGTCTCATGTTGTTCTGTTACCGGTTATTGATAGATGTTTGCTTCAAATACCTTTTTTTTGCTAAGCCTAAAAATCCGTACTGAGTGTATGGTTCACTCGTGCATCCAATCCCCAAAGCCAAACTTTCTTACCAGCTGAGTCCACCATATCTACCTATGCATGGTATTTCCTACCATTCCAAGTAAATTTGTCATGTGCTACCTTTAAAAATTCAAAATACTTCTTCTTTGTGCCTCTGTTTTTAAGCTCATGAGGGAGCAGTAGAGAGCTAGATATAACTTGTCACAAGCGAGGTCATTTCCCCCCTTTCACCCGGTGTTGATGGATTACGTCTTCACTTGAATCAACCCGAGAGCAGCTTAAGCAAAATATAAATATAACTCACCAATTCTCCTCCGCGCAATGCAAATCTGAGAAATCAGCCCAAACATTGGACAGTGGTGAAACCAAGGAGAAAGAGGAGCGTACTCGCTCTTCTAAGAACCAGCTGCTCTCGCAAGTCTAAAAAGCCTTGCTTTTCATGAGGGACTAGATAGTTTCTCTATTGTGAAGTCGTTGACGAAAGCATGCATGCCTCAAAATCATTTTACTTCTGTTTTAAAAACCAAAAAGCTCTAGCACATGACTAATCCTTGATTCCCTCTGCAAAGGGCCTTTCTTTTACTTTTAATGTTGAGTCAGTTTTCCCTTTTCCTTCTATCTCCACAAAAGCAAACATCTAGCATTGACCCTGGGTAACGTTGAGCATATTACATTATCGAGATTAAACATGAATCTTTATATTGACTTTATCTATAAGATAAGCTGTTGGAAGTTGAAGCTCTTTGCTAATGCTTACATCTTCCTTTGTGTTGATTCTCAAACACTTTTGTCATGGAATTATTATCCTTGTGAATTATTCAAATATGTTGATCACATTGGTTTCATGTCTTTGACATACAATTTATGAAAGGTTTTGCTTGGATGATTCAACTTGTTTATTCATTGCTTTCTTGCTATCAATTATAGACAATTGTTTTGTATCTCTTCATTCACATCTTTGATTTGCATTACTATCTTGATCAAGAATGTGTTGGTTGTATGTCTCATAAAAAATTATTTGTTATCACTTACCTACTCGAGGACGAGTAGGAGTTAAGCTTGGGGATGCTGATACGTCTCAAACGTATCTATAATTTTTGAGTGATCCATGCTAGTTTTGTGATATTGTCACATGTTTTTACTGTCAATTATATCATTTTTTATGCATTTTGTCGGACTAATCTATTGACAAGATGCCAGTGCCAGTTCCTTGTTTTTGCTGTCTTTTTGTTTCGGAAATTTACTTCTGGAAATATTCTCTGAATTGGACGAAAATTTACGGGGAATTTTTATTTGCCATGACGAAGTACCAGACCAAAGGAGAGCTGGAGGGGAGGCCCACAGGGCAGGTGCGCCCCCTGCTGCGGGTCAAGGTGGACCCGCGGGTGGGGCCCACCCCTGCCCCTGGGACCTCGCCTCAACACCCTCCGACGCCATAAATTGCCTTTTACCCTAAAAACGTCGAGGCGGCCATTATTTTCCAGAAACTCGACCCCGACGCGCCGTCACCAAAAACCCTAGTTCGGGGTCCAATCTGAAGCTGATCCCGGTACTCTGACGGAGGGGAGGTCGATCCCGGAGGGCTCTTCATCGCCATGCCTTCCTCCGGGATGATTTGTGAGTAGTCTCACCTTGGACTAAGGGTCCATGGCAGTAGCTAGTTGGTAGTCTCTCTCTCTTGTGCTTCATGTCTTATGATCTTGTGAGCTGCCTAACATGATCAAGATCGATTATTGTAATGCTATGTGATGTGTTTGCTGGGATCCGATGGATTATGAAGTTATGTTCAGATTATGCATAATTCTTATATGAGTAATTTATGTTCTTGCATGCTCTCCGATGTGCGTAGTTACTTTGGCCAAGTGATTGTGTGTATCTCCAAGAGAGGGTATTTATGCTAGATAGTGGGTTCATGCCCCCTTTTGTTCCTGGGCACGAGTGACAGAAACGTCTAAGGGCGAGGTTGTGCTGTTGCTACTAAGGGTAAAACAGCAGTGTTAATGTCTCTTTTGATATTAGTATTGCTTACTTCATGCACTTTACTTAATGCAATTGTCTGTTGCTTGCAACTTAATACCGTTGGGTGACAGGCTGGATAGCGATCCCACGGTGGACTTTTTAGACAAAGACGCAGTTGGAGTCAACGGTCTTTGTTCCTTGTCGTGATGCCTCCATAAATATTATCATGTCCTTTTTTTCATATCTAAATTGGGTTTGTGTCATGATCTTGTCAATTGCCTAGCTGTAATTCGTTCACCCATCACATGCATATTTTATTTACTTGAGAGACTCCACTAGTGAACCCATGGCCCCCGGTCCATCTTTTTACATTGTTTACAACCTCATTTACTTGCTTTTATTTATCATTATTCCTCTGGTCACTTTTCATATTTTATCTATTTCATCATACAATTAACCGCTTTGTTTTCTGCGAGACCGGAAAGATTGACAACCTTTCCGCCGTTGGGGGCAAAGTATTTTGGTTGAGTGTGTGCAGGTCCACGTCTGTTGAAGGTTAAGCGCCAGAGATCTTCAACATTCACCTCGTTGTTGATTTCAAAGTCCTACTAGTTCGATAAACCTCGGTTCGTTAAACGAGGGAAAACTGCTACTAGCTACAATTCCGCCTTCGCTTGGGGCACCACCCAACTTATCAATATCCACCATCAGAGTTCCATGATGTGGCTAAAGAAGATATTTGCTCACTATAAGATGCTTGGATATGTACTTTATATCGTGCATACCTTGAAGACTTTGGACATCAAGACAAAGGATTATGTTGGTAAAACTGAAGATGAGAAAAAGGTAAAAATTGCTATACCACTTAAATTGATTGGTATGGCTGATGCTTTGGAAGATAATTTTGGTTGGATTGCTCCTCAAAATCTTTTTGATGAAAATAGCCAACCCAAGAGAAAGGAAAAAGGATACTCTCAGCCTTGTATTCGTAGGATACAATGAATTTATGATAAATTTGCTAGCATTGGTTTGAAAGATGACGACGATCTTGATTTTGAAAAAACTTATATTTGGTATTGCGCCTAGCTAAAAGGCATTAAAGAAAAGCACTTGTTGGGAGGCAACCCAACTTTTATTTTTGCTTAAGGCTTCCATTTTCCATGTATTCAAACACCTAGAACCTGGACAATACGAAATTGTAAAAATCCATAAATTGGTGAACATCTGAACTTATTTATAGGCAAACTTTACCTCTCAAATCTTGTTAAACAATATCTGCCCAACATCTGAACTTATTTATAGTCCAACAAGATGGCGATGATGCAGCCACCCAAGAATTTCCATTTCTTTGCAAAATTCTAGCTGACCTACTTTTGGTGAGGTCTCTATGCGTTGAATGGCAACCATAGAACCATTGCTCAGTTGCCCTTTGAATATTGTACCGTTATCATTCCCTCCCGACCTAGTGCTGAAGTTTCTTGTTGCTCTTCTCATTTCTGAGTCATTAAATCTGCTAAAAATGGTGGAAGTACCTGCAAAACAATCTGTTTTAGATAAAAGGCCGGGAAAGGCCCAACGTTAAATTTATAACGCTGAACAACGAGTAAGATACAAAATGCTGAACCCGACATACAACACAACCATGCACACACACAAGGAACATAACTACTAGGCGATTACAGGTAAACACCAAAGAACACCGTTGATGTCTACTACACACTTCTATTCTTGTAGACTTGTTGAGCCTCCGAGCGCAGAGGTTTGTAGGACAGCAGCAAATTTCCCTTAAGTGAGTAACCCAAGGTTTATCGAATCCACGGGAGGTAGAGGTCAAAGATATCTCTCTCAAGCAACCCTGCAATTAAGATACAAGAAGTCTCTTGTGTCCCCAACACACCTAATACAATTGTCAGTTGTATAGGTGCAGTAGTTCAGCGAAGAGATGGTAAAATGCAAGTGATATGGATGGTAAAAGATGATTTTGTAATTCTGTAATAAAAATGGCAGCAAGCAAACAAGTGACTAAAAACGGTGTATCAATGCTTGGAAACAAGGCCTAGGCTTCATACTTTCACTAGTGACTACTCTCAACATCATTAACATAATTAAACACATGACAGTTCCCATAAAAACACATGCATGGTAGACGTTACTCGGAGATCATTCTTTTGTGGATCAATAGGATGAGAATTGCGTAGGGCTACGAAAAGGACACCTTAAAGTTCGTATTCCACATCTATGAACACTTCATGCTGTCACTATCCGCATCCAAAGATAGTACTAACAAACACCACAACCTATTTCTTAAATAGTCTCTTTCTTCAATAACACAAGCATCAAGAAACCTCATGATATATTCAATCAAACAAATAAAGAAGAAACTCATGATGAAGATCCTTCCAATCTATTATCCATAGAGTCACACACGGCACCAATCCTGTCACCGAGGTACCATGATCACAACGGTGGCTCCGAAAATTGTACTAAATAACACAACTTGAGCAACATCATATCCATTACACATAGGGAAACATCATGTATTCAACTACACTAACAAAGCTCATGATCACAACGAAGATCACATCATGGGAGAGAGAGATAACCACATAGCTACTTGTATAAGCCTCAGCCCCGGTGAGGGACTACTCCCTACTCATCGCGGGAAGCAGCGGTGTTGATGGAGATGGCCCCGGCGGTCGATCCCCGTCCCGGCAGGGTGCCGGAACAGGACTTCTGAACCCCCGAAACTTGTCGGCGATGGCGGCGGAGCTCTGTATCGTATTTGGGAAAATCCTTCGGGGGTTAGGGGTTTTGCGTCGGATGTGATTTTATAGGCATCGGAGGCGGCCGAGGGGTGCCCCACAGGGCAGGGGCGGGTCCCACCCGCGGGTGGGCCCTAGGCTGCGGTAGGGGGCCACCCCTGGCCTGTGTGGGTCCCCTGGAGTCGCCCTTCTGGCTCCCTTCCTCATTTCTTCAATAAAAAATCTCCGAAATTTTCGTCCAATTCCGAGAATATTTCCAGAAATAACTTTCTGCAACAAAAAACAGGGAACTGACACTGGGCATCTTGTCAATAGGTTAGTCCGATAAAATGCATAAAAATGATATAATTGACAGTAAAAACATGTGACAATATCACAAAACTAGCATGGATCACTCAAAAATTATAGATACATTTGAGACGTATCAGCATCCCCAAGCTTAACTCCTACTCGTCCTCAAGTAGGTACGTGATAACAAATAATTTTTGATGAGACATGCAACCAACACAATCTTGATCAAGATAGTGATGCAAATCAAAGGATGTGAATGAAGAGATACAAAACAATTGTCTATAATTGATAGCAAGAAAGCAATGAATAAACAAGTTGAATCATCCAAGCAAAACCTTTCATAAATAGTATGTCAAAGACATGAAAACAATGTGATCAACATATTTGACTAATTCACAAGGATAATAATTCCATGACAAAAGTGTTTGAGAATCAACACAAAGGAAGATGTAAGCATTAGCAAAGAGCTTCAACTTCCAACAGCTTATCTTATAGATAAAGTCAATATAAAGATTCATGTTTAATCTTGATAATGCAATATGCTCAACGATACCCAGGGTCAACACTAGATGTTTGCTTTTGTGGAGATAGAAGGAAAAAGGCAAAACTGACTCAACATTAAAAGTAAAAGAAAGGCCCTTCGCAGAGGGAAGCAGGGATTAGTCATGTGCTAGAGCTTTTTGATTTTTAAAAACAGAAGTAAAACAATTTTGAGGTATGCATGCTTTCATCAATGACTTCACAACAGAGAAGCTATCTAGTCCCTCATGACAAGCAAGGTTTTTTAGACTTGTGAGAGCAGCTGGTTTTTAGAGGAGCGAGTACGCTCTTCTTTCTCCTTGGTTTCACCACTGTCCAATGTTTGAGCTGATTTCTCAGATTTTCATTGCGCGGAGAAGAATGGTGAGTTATATTTATATTTTGATTAAGATGCTCTCGGGTTGATTCAAGTGAAGACGTAGTCCATCGACACCGGGTGAAAGGGGGTAAATGACCTTGCTCGTCACAAGTTATATCTATCTCTCTACTGCTCCCTCATGAGCTTAAAAACAGAGGCACAAAAAAGAGTATTTTGAATTTTTAAAGATAGCACATGACAAATTTACTTGGAATGCCAGGAAATACCATGCATAGGTAGATATGGTGGACTCAGCTGGCAAGATAGTTTGGCTTTGGGATTTGGATGCACGAGTGAACCATACACTCAGTACGAATTTTTGGACTTAGCAAAGAAGGTATTTGAAGCAAACATCTAATAATAACCGGTAACAGAACAACATAAGACATTTACCAATCATAACCATAAAAACTCTACACCGTCTCCCTTGTTGACCAAACAATTCTTTTGATGGAAAGATTAGCTCTATGAATTAACAATTGCGAAAAAACACACAATTTAAAGCTTTCAACTATATTTCTTTACTAATCAATTCCACTCAAATAACCAACAAGTTTAAGCGTTCAACTTAACATCTCAAAACAATTGAGAAGCATCAAGTATCCACACCATGATCTACAAAACTATGCAGGCTTTTCATTTTATTCTATCATCACACAAACAACATTTTGTCGTATTGACAATTCAAGAAATTTTTCAACAACAACTCTCCAACAAGTATAAGTGAAGAACAAGAGAGTTTAACATAACAACTAGCAGCTCTAATCGAGATAAAAGCTAAAAGCGAGAGCTTACAAGCAAACAAATAGTAGCTAAGAATACTCAACAAGATATAAGCGAAGCAAAGGAGTATTCAAACGAAAAAGCGGAGCGTGTCTCTCTCCCACACAAGATGGATAGGATCCAACATGAATATGACCAACAAACAAACAAACAAAACTGAAAGTAAAAAGACGCTCCAAGCACAGCACATAATATGTAAAGTGATAAAAACGAAGTTCAACGAAGACGACCTTATGATAGTCGATGAAGATGAGGGGGTGCCTTGGGCATCCCCAAGCTTTGACTCTTGATTGTTCTTGATATTCAGTGGGGGTTCCATAGGGGCATCCCCAAGCTTGAGCTTTGATCCATCTTCAATTTCTTCATTATCCTCTCCTTTAGAACTTAAAAACTCCCTTCACACAAAACTTCTCATAAACTGATTAGAGGGTTAGTGCTCATAAATTAAAAATGCACATGTGTTCAACTCAAAACAAATTGCAAACAACTTTATTAGGCATTAGCTACAGTTTACTAAGCCTCAATGTGGCACTCCACCCCTAGAGTATCACATATGACGATGGTAAAGAGACGAATGCAAAATAAAAGCAGAATCTATCAAAATCTGAACAGTCTGTAAAGATTGAATTTTTTGAGGCACTTCTGTAGCTCAAATCAGAAAAGTCAAAACTAACGAAAGATAGATAAAAGTATCAGGCTTGCTGTCTAAAAATTGCAGAAAAAGATAAAATTCAGAGGAGTTTTAGATGTTCGAACAGTGAAGGACAAAATTCTGTTTCTGGACAGCAAAACAACACCTCGCACTTTCAATGCATTAGAGGCTAAACTTGGGACAAAAAAACCAAAGAAAAAGATACAATGAAGTTGATATAGAGGAAACAACTTCATGACTCAAGAAAAACAAAAACAAACTGAAAGTAAAGAAAACATGGGTTGCCTCCCAAGAGCGCTTTTCTTTTAAGCCTTTTAGCTAGGCATGACAATTTTAATGATGCTCTCATAAGAATATGAGTTGGAACGCAAAAGAGAGCATCATGAAGCAAATACCAAACACATTTAAGTCTAACTCTCTTCCTATGCATAGGCATCTTGTAAGAAAATAAATCATTGGAGCATAAAGCATTAAGCATAGGAAGGCAAAGCAAATGCAACATTAAAACCTTCAACATAAAGAGGGGAAACTCCATAAGATGAAAATTTATATAACCACGCTTCCCTCTCTCATAATAACTTTCAGTAGAATCATAAGAAAACTCAATAACATAACCATCACATAGAGAATTTTTCTCATGATTCACATGCATAAAAGTATTATTATTACTCTCCACATAAGTAAAATCTTTCTCATTAGTAATAGTGGGAGTAAAACTATCATAGCCATTATTGTAATCATCATAAATAGGAGGCATATCATAATCATAATAAACTTTTTCCTCAATAGTAGGTGGACCAAAAAGATCACATTCATCATTATAATCATCATATATTGGAGGCATAGTATCATCAAAGAAAATTTCCTCCTTCAAGCTTGGGGGCCTAAAAAGATCATATTCATCAAAACCGGCATCCCCAAGCTTAGAATTTTCCGTAGCATTAGCAATAATGGTGTCCAAAGAATTCATGCTAATAACATTGCTACTATAATGATTATTATGCAAATAAAGTTCCATAGGTTTTTTAATTTTCTCTTCAAAAGCATCATGACCAATTTCAAGATAAATTTTATAAAGCTCTCTCATTTTTTTGTTGTTTTCCATTAAAACCGAACTAGTGAATAAAAACAAGAAACAAAAATATTTAATTGCAAGATCTAAAGAAGATACCTTCAAGCGCTCACCTCCCCGGCAACGGCGCCAGAAAATAGCTTAGTTGCCGGAGGATGTGAGTGCCGTTTACCTTACCTCCCCGGCAACGGCGCCAGAAATTAGCTTGATGTCTACTACACACTTCTATTCTTGTAGACTTGTTGGGCCTCCAAGCGCAGAGGTTGTAACGCCCCAAGATCGGTACTATGCAGATTTTAGCATTCCAGCCAAATCCGCATAATAACGATCCTAAAGGACGCCCACCAGGCATAACGTGCACGTCGCAACACACACGTTATGCGGGTGGAATTGTGGTAACATTACAACAGTTCTCGATGGAACCCACAAAGAACATATATACAACAACGACTCACAGAGTCAAGAGCAAAGATACAATACAAAGATCCAAAAGAACAGCGGAAGCGGAGTAGCGTCCAGCTACGGACAAGATACAAATTGGACTAAGAGTCCTGAAGATAAACGAAGGCACCATATCCCTGCCCAGGCCAAGCCGGAGGGATTCCCAAGCTAACGTCGTCAGACTTCAAACCTGTTGGCTGCATGTGGAATAGCAGACCCGAAGGGGTCAGTACCATAAAACAGTACTGGCAAGTAATACTCACAAGATATCAAAGCTGGAATTCCGGGGAAGAGGGTTAGCGATTGAGGCGGCGGCAAGAAGCACTAACAACTTATAGAGACACACTACAACATCCGTCTATCAGAGACAAGGTAAGAGAGCGCATAAGGAACCAACTATTCTATCACCAAACAATACCCAGCCGATTGTTACTCCACGATCAACCCACGAGGAGCAACCCAAAGGCACGCACACGGTTGATCAAGTTTTAATCAGATTATTATTCATGTAATCTATCTTACTAGTCAAGTAATAGTCATCATAAGGTGCAAGTTGTCTATGATCTTTTTAGCCAGCGCATTTCACCAAGTCGTCCATAACCGTGGACACGGCTTTTCGAAAAGATTTAACCCTGTAGGGATGCACCAATGAACCCACACGCATTGAAACTCTCGCTTAGAGGTGTACCGGTGGAGGTTTCGACGCAATACTTCCCTTCACTACAAACAAGTCCAGGGAGCCACCTAGCTAGGACTGATCCACCTTGAGAGTCCGGCCGAAGCTTCGAGGTGGGCCTAACCGTTGCGTGCGCGGCTTCGGGAGAAACACTCATACGATTGCCCTCCGTCCACATTCGATAAACGACCAGGCAGCAAGACCTACTGAAACACCCGAACTACTTGTGGCATCTGGACAGGTTTGAGGATCCAGTAATAGATTGCGGGGAGGCCCATAGAACTCCCACATGTGGTTAGTGCGCTCAGTCTTGGATCAGCGGAAAAGAACTCGGGTCCTAGGCGACACTAGCAGAACAAATCACCACGATTGGCCTTCCGCCGGTGTCTTATCTTTATTAAGTTATCCCATCGCAACAGAAAGTAAAGATTACCATTTTAGTTGAGCCTAGCTATCATGTTATCAACAAGACTAGATAAAGAGATAACAGGACTGAAGCAAAGCACCTAAGCATGCACTAGGACTCGCAAGGCCAACAAGGTAAACAAGCAACAGGTTAATAGGATGTGGGGGTGTGGCTATATCATGGCTGCAAGGTAAACATGCATATAGGATCGGACACAAGCATCGATATATATATGGCTAGCAAGGAACAAAAGATAGGACGAGTAAGAAACAGAAGACAAGCAAAGATAGCAGGTGAGTATCACTTGCCTGCAATCCGGTAGAGGTAGCAGAACTTGTCGTTGCTCACATCAACTCAACGTCCTATTCCCGAAGAAGCAACAAACACTGGAAGGCAAAAGATGCATTTTACTTCTATGGCAAAAGAAGCGGCATGTTGATGACATGATGCATGACAAATTAAAGGTTGTCCAATTTTATTCCCTAACACATGGCAAAGCATTTTAAATGGGATCGGTGCTCAATATAGATGCATCGGACAAAACCCCATAATTAGTTGATTTAATTCGACTAAATGGATAAAGGTGCGATGTTATTAAGCATGCATGATTTTATAAGATACGGATATATATATATGGCATAGGGGTTTAGGGTTGGGGTCACACATCGGATTCGGGGATCTTCGGATTCGGGACCACCGTCTTCGGAGAGGAGAGGAAGTAGTCGATGTAGTCATCGTAGTCGAAGTAGTCGTTCGCCCGGAGTTGAAGTAGTTGAAGTAGACGTCTGTCCGGAGTCGAAGTAGCCGATGTAGTCGAAGTAGTCATTCCGTAGTCGATGTCGTGGAAGTAGTCGTACTCGGGTCGTCGTCGTGGCGGACCTTGGCGTTCCAGGCTTCGGGGTCGTCGGGGTCCGGGGCGTCGGGGGTCACGGCATCGGGGAAGATCTTGCCCTTGCACGGCACCGGGCTTCACGGACTGAGAACTCAGGCACCGGTAATCGTTCACGGAGCATCGGGGGTCGGCCTTCACGACGGGAACACGTCGGGGAAAGAAACGGGGAACGACCGGGAAACGGGGATCGGGAACGGGAAACTGCTTCACGACGGGAAACGGGAATCGGGAAACAGATTCACGACGGGAAACGGAATCGGGAACGGCTTCACGACGGGGACGCAGATCGGGAAACTGCATCGGGGAACCGTCACGACGGGGAAACGGGAACTCGGAGAACCGGGGAAACAGCATGGGAAACAGCTCCGGAACAGAAACGGGGAACACGGGGAACGTCGGGAGCCGGCTTCGGTCTCGAGCACACACGCGAGGAGCAGGTCACAGCAGCAGCACCAGCAGTTCACGGACGAGATCGAAGCGACAGGAGCAAGGAGGTCAACGGCCGCAGGGCCACGAGCAGGAAGGCCGGCGGGAGGAGAGGAGGAGGAAAACGCAGGGGAAGAGGTGGAGCGCGGCCGGCAGAGCAAGGGCAGGACGGCGGCGCAGGGGAGCAGCGATGCGGCGGAGGGAGGTGCGGCACGGGGCGAGGAGAGGCCGGCGAAGGACAGCCGCGACAGGGCCTGCCGGCGACGGACGGGGAGCTGGCCGCGGGAAGCAGGGACGACGACGACGCGGTCCAGGAGAGGGAGCAGGAGGACGGCGACGCGGGGTGGAGCAGAGGCGACGGCGCGGCCACGGATCGACGGCGGCGGCGTGAGGGAGAGCCGGCCGGGAGAGAGAGCCGGAGGGGAGGATCGGGGGAAGCTCGCGTGCGTGTAGGGGAGAAGAAGGAGGATGCGGGAGAGAGAAAAAGTAAAGAGAGAAAAAGAAAGAAATAAAAGAGAAGGAGGGAGAGAGAGGGAAAAAGAGAAAGAAGGGGGGAAAAGAAAGAAAACCGAGGTGGGAGGACCTATCCGCGAAAAGCAAAAAACGGAGGAGGGTGGCTGCAAGATGCCAGGGGGTAGGAACAGAAAACTGCCAGGGGATTTCTAGGGTTTTGGAGGTTAGGTGGGCTTGGGCCAGATTTGGGCTGCTCTCTCTCTAACTCAAAACATTTTATTTTTGCAAAAATAAATTTGGCAATTAAATTTCGAAAATTGAGACGACTGTCTCGGTAAAAATATTTTCCGACAATTTTAGAAAAATAAAATAGGGTTTAATAAAAATAATTTTGCGGACAAAAACATGCGATGCGAGGATGCTGATGTCATGATGATGCAAAAACAAAAACAAGCAAAAATCTAATTTGGGGAAAAACCCCGGGCATTACAACCGACACCACTAACAAGGGATCTCGCCCTGAGATCCACGCTACCGTTAGGGGGAGGAAGAGCAAGGTAAACTATCGAATCTTGTCGCACCTGGTTGATTTCTCGACACCACTAACAAGGGATTCTTGCTCACGTCGATGGCGATGACCTTCCGTCGAGATGCTTCCAAGATCGAACCTATTAGGATAAAGGCAAACAGATCGTCCACCCACGAAGTTGCTATAACCGGAAGATAGATAAGAGAAGATTTAAAATCATATCAGGTAAGAGGGAAATAGAATAGATGTAAGGAATAAACAAGAGTCCTATTGAGATCTTTTCAAATAACTTTTATAAAATAGTTTTGGACACTCTACAAACAACGACCATTAGCTAGGGTATCCTACAGGCAGACTGGACCAGCGGGGTATCGAAAAACCAGAGCTCTGATACCACTTTGTAACGCCCCAAGATCGGTACTATGCAGATTTTAGCATTCCAGCCAAATCCGCATAATAACGATCCTAAAGGACGCCCACCAGGCATAACGTGCACGTCGCAACACACACGTTATGCGGGTGGAATTGTGGTAACATTACAACAGTTCTCGATGGAACCCACAAAGAACATATATACAACAACGACTCACAGAGTCAAGAGCAAAGATACAATACAAAGATCCAAAAGAACAGCGGAAGCGGAGTAGCGTCTAGCTACGGACAAGAAACATATTGGACTAAGAGTCCTGAAGATAAACGAAGGCACCATATCCCTGCCCAGGCCAAGCCGGAGGGATTCCCAAGCTAACGTCGTCAGACTTCAAACCTGTTGGCTGCATGTGGAATAGCAGACCCGAAGGGGTCAGTACTATAAAACAGTACTGGCAAGTAATACTCACAAGATATCAAAGCTGGAATTCCGGGGAAGAGGGTTAGCGATTGAGGCGGCGGCAAGAAGCACTAACAACTTATAGAGACACACTACAACATCCGTCTATCAGAGACAAGGTAAGAGAGCGCATAAGGAACCAACTATTCTATCACCAAACAATACCCAGCCGATTGTTACTCCACGATCAACCCACGAGGAGCAACCCAAAGGCACGCACACGGTTGATCAAGTTTTAATCAGATTATTATTCATGTAATCTATCTTACTAGTCAAGTAATAGTCATCATAAGGTGCAAGTTGTCTATGATCTTTTTAGCCAGCGCATTTCACCAAGTCGTCCATAACCGCGGACACGGCTTTTCGAAAAGATTTAACCCTGCAGGGATGCACCAATGAACCCACACGCATCGAAACTCTCGCTTAGAGGTGTACCGGTGGAGGTTTCGACGCAATACTTCCCTTCACTACAAACAAGTCCAGGGAGCCACCTAGCTAGGACTGATCCACCTTGAGAGTCCGGCCGAAGCTTCGAGGTGGGCCTAACCGTTGCGTGCGCGGCTTCGGGAGAAACACTCATACGATTGCCCTCCGTCCACATTCGATAAACGACCAGGCAGCAAGACCTACTGAAACACCCGAACTACTTGTGGCATCTGGACAGGTTTGAGGATCCGGTAATAGATTGCGGGGAGGCCCATAGAACTCCCACATGTGGTTAGTGCGCTCAGTCTTGGATCAGCGGAAAAGAACTCGGGTCCTAGGCGACACTAGCAGAACAAATCACCACGATTGGCCTTCCGCCGGTGTCTTATCTTTATTAAGTTATCCCATCGCAACAGAAATTAAAGATTACCATTTTAGTTGAGCCTAGCTATCATGTTAACAACAAGACTAGATAAAGAGATAACAGGACTGAAGCAAAGCACCTAAGCATGCACTACGACTCGCAAGGCCAACAAGGTAAACATCAACAGGTTAATAGGATGTGTGGGTGTGGCTATATCATGGCTGCAAGGTAAACATGCATATAGGATCGGACACAAGCATCGATATATATATGGCTAGCAAGGAACAAAAGATAGGACGAGTAAGAAACAGAAGACAGCAAAGATAGCAGGTGAGTATCACTTGCCTGCAATCCGGTAGAGGTAGCAGAACCTGTCGTTGCTCACATCAACTCATCGTCCTATTCCCGAAGAAGCAACAAACACTGGAAGGCAAAAGATGCATTTTACTTCTATGGCAAAAGAAGCGGCATGTTGATGACATGATGCATGACAAATTAAAGGTTGTCCAATTTTATTCCCTAACACATGGCAAAGCATTTTAAATGGGATCGGTGCTCAATATAGATGCATCGGACAAAACCCCATAATTAGTTGATTTAATTCGACTAAATGGATAAAGGTGCGATGTTATTAAGCATGCATGAGTTTATAAGATACGGATATATATATGGCATAGGGGTTTAGGGTTGGGGTCGCACATCGGATTCGGGGATCTTCGGATTCGGGACCACCGTCTTCGGATCGGAGAGGAAGTAGTCGATGTAGTCATCGTAGTCGAAGTAGTCGAAGTAGTCGTTCGCCCGGAGTTGAAGTAGTTGAAGTAGACGTCCGTCCGGAGTCGAAGTAGCCGATGTAGTCGAAGTAGTCGTTCCGTAGTCGATGTCGTGGAAGTAGTCGTACTCGGGTCGTCGTCGTGGCGGACCTTGGCGTTCCAGGCTTCGGGGTCGTCGGGGGTCACGGCATCGGGGAAGATCTTGCCCTTGCACGGCACCGGGCTTCACGGACTGAGAACTCAGGCACCGGTAATCGTTCACGGAGCATCGGGGGTCGGCCTTCACGACGGGAACACGTCGGGGAAAGAAACGGGGAACGACCGGGAAACGGGGATCGGGAACGGGAAACTGCTTCACGACGGGAAACGGGAATCGGGAAACAGATTCACGACGGGAAACGGAATCGGGAACGGCTTCACGACGGGGACGCAGATCGGGAAACTGCATCGGGGAACCGTCACGACGGGGAAACGGGAACTCGGAGAACCGGGGAAACAGCATGGGAAACAGCTCCGGAACAGAAACGGGGAACACGGGGAACGTCGGGAGCCGGCTTCGGTCTCGAGCACACACGCGAGGAGCAGGTCACAGCAGCAGCACCAGCAGTTCACGGACGAGATCGAAGCGACAGGAGCAAGGAGGTCAACGGCCGCAGGGCCACGAGCAGGAAGGCCGGCGGGAGGAGAGGAGGAGGAAAACGCAGGGGAAGAGGTGGAGCGCGGCCGGCAGAGCAAGGGCAGGACGGCGGCGCAGGGGAGCAGCGATGCGGCGGAGGGAGGTGCGGCACGGGGCGAGGAGAGGCCGGCGAAGGACAGCCGCGACAGGGCCTGCCGGCGACGGACGGGGAGCTGGCCGCGGGAAGCAGGGACGACGACGACGCGGTCCAGGAGAGGGAGCAGGAGGACGGCGACGCGGGGTGGAGCAGAGGCGACGGCGCGGCCACGGATCGACGGCGGCGGCGCGAGGGAGAGCCGGCCGGGAGAGAGAGCCGGAGGGGAGGATCGGGGGAAGCTCGCGTGCGTGTAGGGGAGAAGAAGGAGGATGCGGGAGAGAGAAAAAGTAAAGAGAGAAAAAGAAAGAAATAAAGAGAAGGAGGGAGAGAGAGGGAAAAAGAGAAGAAGGGGGGGAAAAGAAAGAAAACCGAGGTGGGAGGACCTATCCGCGAAAAGCAAAAACGGAGGAGGGTGGCTGCAAGATGCCAGGGGGTAGGAACAGAAAACTGCCAGGGGATTTCTAGGGTTTTGGAGGTTAGGTGGGCTTGGGCCAGATTTGGGCTGCTCTCTCTCTAACTCAAAACATTTTATTTTTGCAAAAATAAATTTAGCAATTAAATTTCGAAAACGGAGACGACTGTCTCGGTAAAAATATTTTTCCGACAATTTTAGAAAAATAAAATAGGGTTTAATAAAAATAATTTTGCGGACAAAAACATGCGATGCGAGGATGCTGATGTCATGATGATGCAAAAACAAAAACAAGCAAAAATCTAATTTGGGGAAAAACCCCGGGCATTACAGAGGTTTGTAGGACAGCGGCAAATTTCCCTTAAGTGAGTAACCCAAGATTTATCGAATCCATAGGAGGTAGAGGTCAAAGATATCCCTCTCAAGCAACCCTGCAAATAAGATACAATAAGTCTCTTGTGTCCCCAACACACCTAATACAATTGTCAGTTGTATAGGTGCACTAGTTCGGCGAAGAGATGGTAAAATGCAAGTGATATGGATGGTAAAAGGTGATTTTGTAATTCTGTAATAAAAATGGCAGCAAGCAAACAAGTGACAAAAGTGACTAAAAACGGTGTATTAATGCTTGGAAACAAGGCCTAGGCTTCATACTTTCACTAGTGACTACTCTCAACATCATTAACATAATTAAACACATGACAGTTCCCACAAAAACACATGCATGGTAGACGTTACTCGGAGATCATTCTTTTGTGGATCAAATAGGATGAGAATTGCATAGGGCTATGAAAAGCACACCTTAAAGTTCGTATTCCACATCTATGGACACTTCATGCTGTCACTATCCGCATCCAAAGATAGTACTAACAAACACCACAACCTATTTCTTAAATAGTCTCTTTCTTCAATAACACAAGCATCAAGAAACCTCATGATCTATTCAATCCAACAAATAAAGAACAAACTCATGATGAAGATCCTTCCAATCTATTATCCATAGAGTCACACACGACACCCATCCTATCACCGAGTTACCATGATCACAGCGGTGGCTCCAGAAATTGTACTAAATAACACCACTTGAGCAACATCATATCCATTACACATAGGGAAACATCATGTATTCAACTACACCAACAAAGCGCATGATCACAACGAAGATCACATCATGGGAGAGAGAGATAACCACATAGCTTTGTATAAGCCTCAGCCCCGGTGAGGGACTACTCCCTCCTCATCGTGGGAAGCAGCGGTGTTGATGGAGATGGCCCCGGCGGCCGATCCCCGTCCCGGCAGGGTGCCGTAACAGGACCTTCTGAACCCCCGAAACTTGTCGGCGATGGCGGCGGAGCTCTGTATCGTATATGGGAAAATCCTTCGGGGGTTAGGGTTTTTGCGTCGGATGTGATTTTATAGGCGTCGGAGGCGGCCGAGGGGTGCCCCACAGGGCAGGGGCGGGTCCCACCCGTGGGTGGGCCCTAGGCCGCGGCAGGGGGCCGCCCCTGGCCTGTGTGGGTCCCCTGGAGTCGCCTTTCTGGCTCCCTTCCGCATTTCTTCAATAAAAAATCTCCGTAAATTTTCGTCCAATTCCGAGAATATTTCCAGAAGTAACTTTCTGCAACAAAAACAGCACAAAAACAGGGAACTGGCACTGGGCATCTTGTCAATAGGTTAGTCCGATAAAATGCATAAAAATGATATAATTGACAGTAAAAACATGTGACAATATCACAAAACTAGCATGGATCACTCAAAAATTATAGATACGTTTGAGACGTATCAACCGCCACCGTCTACACAGGTAGACAGGCTCAATAGGGAGGCCTTAAAGAAGGACGCCGAGGAGACACCGACCACAAAGCTGCAGGCAGGCTCAATAGGGAGGCCTCGAAGAGGGACACCGAGGAGACTATAGGTGGGCATCGACGAATACCGCTACTGACCACAGAAGCTGCAGACAGGCACCGAGAAGCTCCAAACAAGAAACACCGATATGCAGAAAAAGGTGTAAGCCTTGCCAGAGAAAGCTCGACGAGAAGCTGCCACCAGAGTCGCAACCACAGCCTCAACAACCTCCAGGAAGCAACATTCCGTGTACTCAAAGGCGGCGTCTTCAAGAAGATCACGACACAATGCACCGCCACCACCCGATCCGAGGATCTCAAGTTTTCACCCGGGGTATGCAAGGGACCGAGAGAGCCGCAACGTGGCCTTCAAGAAGGGAACGACGTCCAAGGACGTCGCCGCCGCAGTCCGAAAGATACCAGACACGATGAGATATCACTTGTCAATCACCACGCCGCCCGCACGGCCGAGGTCACCAACCAGCACCAGAACCACCAGCACGCCCACCAACCGAATGATTCCCACCATCCAGGGCCACCACCCGGCATCCAAATTCCCCGCACCACCGAACCAAACCGAGAGCCGAGAACCACCGCCAAAGCAAGGACACCCGAGTCCAGACCAAACGACACGCAGCCTCGACGTCGTCAGCACCCACGGACCCCTCGTGCCAGAGAGGCGAGCACCAGCCCCCATGGCTGCTACCAGCGCCCGAACTGGAGGGAGCAAGCAGCCGACAACCACCACGGCTGCCTGCCACGGATCCGCAGCTGGATCGACACCAACAACCACCATGGTTACCGACGGCCACTAGCCAGAGGAGGAAGAGGGCTCACCAGGGCCCTGGCCCGTGAAGGCGATGCGGCCGCCAGGACACACCCGCGACCGCGCAGCCCGTCGCCTCCTTCGGCCTTCCCAGCAGGAGCAGAGAGACCATCGTTTCCAGACCTGCAGAACCGCCACAGGCCATGATGCCGCCAGATCGGAAGAGTCGTCGCCATGGCCGTGTCGGGCCGCCTCCATGCGGAGGAATCCCGGCCTCTGCCGGCCAGCTGTGCGCGAGGAGGACCACAGAGCCGCCACGCCGCCGCGCCCTCCGAGCAGCGTGGCACCCCCACCGGCCGCAGCATCCTGCGCTGCTGCCACCAGACGAGGGGGAGATGGGGCCCCGCCGCCGCCGGCGACACCCTCGGGCGGCGGCGAGGAGGAGGAGAGGAGTGAGGGAGGACCCCGTGATCTAGGGTTTCCGCCGTTGCGCCGCCACGGGGCGGGCAGCAGCGGGCCGGGGGGAGGGGGGGGGGGAGAGGCGGACTCTAATTGCTGCAAAACAATCTTGCTAAGCACATAAATTGAAATGGGTCTTACAACTAATTCTGGGGAAAATTTGTTATTTACCCAATAGTTGACAGTCCTTGGATTATGTACCCAAAGTTGGATGTGTATTGGTATAATACCCAATACGGATTTGAAAGCAAAACAAACACGTAATATGGACCTAAAAAAATTATAGAAGCCATGAACGATTATAGCTGGTCAAAGAGAGTTTGTTGGGTAGAGATTTGGTGCTCCCGAGCACCAGTGCTCCTGCTCGTTCAAAAAAATTTAAACAAATATTTGCAAGTTTCAAAAAAATATTGGAAAAAAATCACGGATGTAGAATATAGTGAATCTCACAATTATGAAAAAAATCAATTCCAAATACTTAGTATTATGGGCTACACAAAAATAACAAATCTGATAAAAATTGGAGATTTGAAAATATGCTTACTCAGATCCACACTTTTGTCTTTTTTATGTAGCTCTAAATACAAAATAGTTGGAGTTTATTTTTTGCATGGTTATGGGATACGCTATTAACTACATCCGTGATTTTTTTCAATATTTTTGGAAACTTCTAAGTATTTTTTTTAATTTTTCTAAACGAGCAGGAGCATTCAAAGAAAGAGTGAAAAAAGTAGTAGAGCCAGGATAATGGAATTTCAGAACGGAGCTGGGCTAGAAGGATACCGAAATCCTGAAACAAGTTCTCCTACGCTACGCATGGATCCTATCCTTACCTTGCCCTGGCACAAAGCTAGATCATACTTTTTTTTGGTCAACCGGTAGAGAGCTGAACTGACAGCGGGAGCCAAAGTAACTTTTCGGAGTTTGTTGGGTTAGAATCAGCATTGGATCTCACGTGTTAAGTGTACACGTACGGATCTAACTACAGCAGTCCATCTATTCCAAATTAAGTTAATCATGCAATTTCCTAATGCGAATTAGTGAAACAGAGCATAATAGTAAGATCTACATGATCTGCAGCAGGAAAAACTACCGAGTCCATAGCATATAGCATCCTTTCTGAATTCCTGATGAATAACTT
Source organism: Puccinellia tenuiflora (assembly GCA_012064385.1). Lineage (NCBI taxonomy): Eukaryota > Viridiplantae > Streptophyta > Magnoliopsida > Poales > Poaceae > Puccinellia > Puccinellia tenuiflora. The sequence continues at coordinate 167,786 of QRDG01000101.1, read as the reverse complement.
CAAGTTTCTTACACATCTTATTTATTTTTTATTGAACAGCATGAAAGTGGTGATAGGGAGTAGATATTTTTGAATTGAAGTATATATAGGAAATTGGCTAATAGCACTGATTGGACTGAAGTACACTTATTCTCTGCCACATTGTAATGCACCATACCGAAATGAGACAATTTTAGACGGTTGTTACATTACTATAGTTGCATTAGACATGGCTGGACAAGCCAGTCTGTAGTAGTTCTATAAACACCAGCTAGGCCACTCTCACTCGCTCCACCATCTCAAGTTCTGAGTTCTCTGCTGAGTTCATCTAGCTCTAGCCCACCTCCCACTACAGGAATGAGGCCAGGTGCCGACGGCCGCCTGCTACGCCGACGGCAATTTGTCGGGGCCGTTGGCGTAGCTTTCTAGCGGGCCAGCCGGTCGAGGTGGCCATCGACACACCTTTGCCGTCGGCGTAGGATGGTTGTGCCGACGGCAAAGCCGTTGGCATAGGTTCACAGGGCTACGCCGACGGCAAAGCCGTCGGCATAGATATGATTTTTTTTCTATTTTTCATTTAATATGAAATAATTCATATCTTTAAATCCGTAAATCGAAATTTAATAAATAAAATATCTAAATCGATTAGAAAAATGAGAGGATTCCAAATATGACATCCATATAATATTTTTCACCATGCATATGACTTTTTGTAACATATTTTTTATACTAGCTTACTTAAAAAGTCATATTTGGCACTTACAAAATGAAAAAAATCATATTTATGAAAATATTTTGGAAATTATTTTTGGCACTTAAACAATGCACTTATAAGGTGGTCTACTAGTTTCTATCTATTTGGATGTTGCTCTTTCGGTGAGCCGTTTTGTTAGCTGCTTCACAAGAAAAGCCTGTTTTGGCACTAAAAATGAAAAATAGGTTTTTTATTCAACGAAAACCCTAAACTCCTTAGTCAATACTATTCTACAACCAATATACACCAGTGTGTCAAATATTGCCTCATTCCGACATTTTTTGCTATGTTAAATGTCATACCCTAGCTTATTTCAGTCGAAAACCATACATCTTTATACCTCGTAGCTCATTTCTGTGAAGGTTATTTTATAAAAACCTCCATAACTAATGTTTATAATTTTCTTCAGGTGGTAGGTCAATTAAAGGATAACATGTGAAGGTTTTCCATTTTTTTGATTTTTTTTTTGAATTAGTTATGTCTAACCCTATCCTGAAATCAAGACCGTAAACCCTAACGATAAACCTAAACCTAACCGTAACTTCGATCCAGCAAAAACCGTCAAAGATCTCTAAAGAAAGTATACATTGTGGATCTAAAAGTGATTTTTTTCAAAAATCATGACCAAACTATGCGGCACTCGTAGTTCAAATCAGACCCACTTCCAGCGAAATCGGCAGGAACTTATCTGAAATGTTTGAAACACCTAAATATGTTTTTATAT